>QNUK01000311.1:747500-814102 GCA_013621035.1 Clarias magur | reverse complement strand
TTACTGCCATTCTCCCCTGCTGCCTCTCTGTACCCCACCTTACTGCCATTCTCCCCTGCTGCCTCTCTGTACCCCACCTTACTGCCATTCTCCCCTGCTGCCTCTCTGTACCCCTCCTTACTGCCATTCTCCCCTGCTGCCTCTCTGTACCCCACCTTACTGCCATTCTCCCCTGCTGCCTCTCTGTACCCCACCTTACTGCCATTCTCCCCTGCTGCCTCTCTGTACCCCACCTTACTGCCATTCTCCCCTGCTGCCTCTCTGTACCCCACCTTACTGCCATTCTCCCCTGCTGCCTCTCTGTACCCCACCTTACTGCCATTCTCCCCTGCTGCCTCTCTGGACCCCACCTTACTGCCATTCTCCCCTGCTGCCTCTCTGTACCCCACCTTACTGCCATTCTCCCCTGCTGCCTCTCTGTACCCCACCTTACTGCCATTCTCCCATGCTGCCTCTCTGTACCCCACCTTACTGCCATTCTCCCATGCTGCCTCTCTGTACCCCACCTTACTGCCATTCTCCCATGCTGCCTCTCTGTATCCCCCCCCTAGCTGCCATTCTCCCATGCTGCCTCTCTGTACTTCACCTTGCTGCCATTCTCCCATGCTGCCCCTCCCCCTTCCTGGCTGCCATCATCATGTGAAAATAAGCACTCCGTCCGAGTAAAGTCATCCTTCCTCAGGTATTTACCAGCCCGCTCTCTTCTCTCTATCTGCATTAACGCTCACTTTGAGGGTGAAACACACACACAGGCCTGGGGAGTGAAGTGGAGATTTGTTCTGGACGTAACTAACGCACTCAACTCTTAACTTTATGATTTGTCCGGCCAGAGACATTTGATAAAACATTCCCTGGTTCACGTGGCTTTGATTCAATGAACTAGAAACACCACTAACACACCGCGCTCTCTCTCACCGTTACTGTTTCACAAGATACCGAGAGCGAGAGAGATTTTGTTTTACTCGGCTGACATTTATCACATTAAATTTCCCAAACTACCATACTCCCCCGCCCGCCCACCCCAAAAGCGTGTGTGTGTGTATATATACAGTACATACAAATGTGAATATGTACCAAGTAGGACTATGAAACTGAAACATAACACTATGCCTCGAGTTCAAGACTTTTTTTTTTTTTTTAATGACCTTGATAGTCATGTCTCTGGTTTCACACACACACACACACACACACACACACACACACACACACACACACACACACACTCCAGAAGCAGAGTGGTTAGTGGTGAGAACAGATGCAGAATATAGGATGTGTGGGTGAGATTATACATTCCTGAAAGAAAACACACACACAGGCTTGCGAGAAAGACCAGGTCTGACTTTTGTAGGGGGGAAAAAAAGGCATCATCAGGACATCTGACTCCCTCTGCACTCAAACTGTACGATAAACTCAGCAAATGCCAGGGTTTTGTCACAGTTGCTATGGCGACCACTGACTTCTGACGAGTCCAAATGGATGAAATGAACGTAAATACTACGATCTGATCATGAAGTAGAGTGTCCACCGGTGTCAGGAGTTGGTAAGACACTGATTATTCTTCTCCAACAGCAGTGTTACTGCTCTCCAGACATGCTGGGAAAATCAGTCCATGTTAAATTAGAAATAAACTTATGAATTATTTTCTGATGTTTCAAAAAAAGGAAAAAAATCACTTAATAAAAAAACAAAAAGAGACAGCAGTGATGTCACAGCCCATCTCTAACATCTGGTTTTTTGAAGGAGACAGAGAGATACAAAGGAAAGAGGGAGAAGGAGACAGACAACAGAAAGAGAGAAACAGAGACAGACAGAGTGGGATTGAAGGAAACAGACAGGCAGAAAAAATGGCACATGCAGATAGAGAGAGACTGACAGACAAATATAGAGAGAAAACAAGAGGGAGACAAAGAAAAAGAGAGAGAGAAATAAAGAGACAGAGATGCAGATAGAGAAAGAGGGAGAGAAACCAAGAGGTAGACAGAAAGAGAGACAAATAGAGAGAGAGAGAGAGAGAGACAGAAAAACAGAGTCAGACAGACAAAGAGAGAGAGAGAGAGAGAGAGAGAGAGAGAGAGAGAGAGAGAGAGAGAGCGAGCGAGAGAGAGCTTTATCCCAAACACTGTAATAAGGCGGTGAAGGCCCGGCCCACGGTTACCATGACAACAGGGGAGTCGCTGGACTTGGGTAAGGTTCTCAGGTTCACTCGAGCAGCTGGACGGCTTTGACCTCGTCCTGCTCACAACCCCGTCCTTTTCTTCTTCTGCCCCCTCATTCTGCTTCTCTCACACGCACTAACAACAGGTCATACGACACGCCGCAGAAACGTCTGCCTCGCCTCCTCACACTCTCGCTCCAACACACAACCTCATTACACATAAAAAAAAAATCTAATAAAAAAAACCTTCAGCCGCCTGTGCTACGGGGGACGCCGGGGTTCTCGGTGACGTTCTCGATTTATCCCCCATTTCTGTCCCTTTAAGTTTTTCACACCGAACTCAGTGACGACTTGGGTACAGGACGAGGGGTTCGGACGAGAACTTCCCGAGCCAGAACAGTACACTCCACGTCTGGTTATTCATATTCACGAGGAAAAAAAATGATTCTGGTCAAGCTTTTATTTTGCAAATGCGTAACTATAGAAACAGGATTTTAACCAAGTTCCTGTGAAATAAATTAGAGACAGAGAGAGAGAGAGATCTGGATGACTAACTTTACAACACATGCTGAAGAGTTAGCTCATGTCTCTGGCATGTCTCGTCCAGATTAGTCACCTAAACCCCTCCGTCCCTCCACTAAACTAATTCTCACGTCTGATATTTTTCGTGACGTCACTCCGAGCGCTGAGCCGTTACCCAGCATGCTCTGGGCGGACACTTTTACCTCACAAAAACTACTTGACTAAAGAACGGAGACACTGCGTTCTCAAAACATCACCGATCAGCTGAGAACCAGGTGCGTTAGACGCGACACGCGCTCGCTGGTCGCCTCGACCCGCGCGCTCACGGTCAAGCTAAGAGACCTTGGAGGAATTTGAGGAGATGAGACGTCGCCGTTTCTTTATAATCCTACAGGTGGCGCTCTCTAAACTATTTACACGTATTCATCTCGTGTGGTAGGAGTGAATTATTTGCTGAGTTTGTTTAGAAATAATTATAACTATGGCAGAGATAAACACTGCTCAGTTAAATGTTAGACTCTTGTGTTTGAAGTTTTGTTTGTATTGCTTAAATGCTGCGCCTGGGTTTAAGTGAGAAAACTAATGTTATAAGGAACGCGCTGCATTTATGTACTCATTCAAAAATTTAAAAAAAGTTTAAAATTGTGAGAAAGTCTGAGAAAAATTTTATACAGATTTGGGATATTAATAAAATCGTGATACTTATAGAAGTGCAATTTTAATTTAATTGGCACCGAGGTATCGGGAAGCGGCTGCTGATTCCTCTCACTACTCATTATCACAATACGTTTCACACAATCTGTAAAACCTGTGTAATTCATATATTTTTATATACTTCAATATTAATTCTATTTTGTTTGATAACTTTTGTAAAATTCTATATTCCAGCCTAAATTCCTATTTTTACTTTACTTTTTCCCAATTTTCTTCCTAATTTAGTCATGTCCAATTCCTCCCCGTCACTAGGGGGCTCCACATTAAGGCTACTACTACTACTCAGTCGGGAGGGCCGAAGACTTTTTCGCCACATTTCGCCAGCCGACCGCATCTTTTTGAGCCGCTCGCTCACGCACCGTTGGGGGCGGAGTAACACACTCGGAGGACAGCGCTATCCGCTGCTTCCACTTGCTTCAATAAAGCAGAGGTACACTTATACACTTGTACCCTACGCACACACACGCACAAGCTACAACCTTCCCCAACTCCAAGACACTTACATATGTTCTAAGAAATGGTTTCTGAACCACTGTACAGTAAATGTACACCAAGGACGGTGATTTTAACTTGAACTTTCTTCCATTTTGCGATAAACAAACATGTCTCACGCTTTCTTTTAAACTTCTGAAAACTAAAGATCGCTCTCGGTCCTCGGGAAGATGTCATGTCTTTAACTCTGTTGTTCATATTTCACCGTCGAGTTACAGTCCGAAAAAAAAAAGTGCTACCTGGTCATAAGTTCGCCGTCTCTATGGTAACCAAAGATAAAAACTCTGAGCTTTAAAAATTGGTCTGATTCAATAACAGCCTTCTTAACATGCGGATATCTCTTACACCGCTGTCGTTCACATTACTGATGGAAAAAAATAATCTAATAAAGCTGTTTCGCTGATTGTGAGGTGTGTGTGAGAGAGAGCGGTGTGTATGTGTGTGTGTGAGAGCGGTGTGTGACCCGCCACGTGCCTCGCTTGTCAAGCCGCCTCCATGTGTAGTCAGTGTTAGATAACCACAACCTGCAGATTTACTATCAGTTGTATCAACACACACACACACACACACACACACAGAGCGACATGTGGGGGAGATAACTGCTCACATATGTCAGCTTTAGAGGTCAAAGATCAAGCTACATGTGGACACATGGGCCTGCCACTCAACAAAGAGAAATGCATGTGTGTCTGTCGCTGTCTCTCTCTCTCACTCTCTACCACACACACACACTGGTAAAATTTCACCAACTAAAAGCAAGAAGCAAGCCGGTGAACTGACACACACTTCTGAAAAGCTACTGCTGTTGTATTTCATGGTTCTGTTGGAAACAACAGAGCGACTAGTATTTTTCTCCAGTTTTGTGCTTAGGTTAGTGTAATGAACGACTACAAGGATTCAGTCTTGCTTCCATCTGGTTAAATGCTTTACTACATATTAAATAAAAAAGCCAATCAGTGCTCCTTCCTCAGCCAAAGACCCGGTGGATGGAAGTAAGTGTGTGAAGACGTTCGTTCACGTACAGGTAGACACTCTCCGATACAGCAGGTGGCAGTATGCATCTAGTCGGCATTAAACACAGAACAAGGAGTCCAATCTTCGCGTTATGTCCGTTTTTATTCAGATTTCAGGGCAAAAAAGTGAAGAGTGACGCACTCACATGCACACAGATTTTAAAAAGAGACAGACGGCACAGATGAACTCAAGTCCACTTATGTTTTCCGATACGATTGGCTTCTATATCTGATTTGCTCTGTGCCCTTCATCCCAACACAATGACAGGAAGAGCGGACATTGTAGGATCCAAAAAGCGACATCGCAACAAATGCTTGGCCGCCACAAGCCAGTTATCCCTGTGGTATAACTACCAAAAGAATTTGGCTTTTGACCTTGTGCTCTACAGGAGGTTTCTGTCCTCCTCGTTGTCACCTTATGAAACCCAGGTTACCCTTGGACAGGTGTACCGCCCCCAGTCATCTCCTCCCAGACCACCTCATCAAGCAGGCACGGGTACGGTTCCCGAGCGTGGAACGATTGTGTTTTTACTGTTCAAAATGAGCCAGACTTCCAAGTCAAGTGTTCTCAGAAACTATCCCGGGTCCATAATGTGAAAACTTCCTACAATTTTTTTCCTGGGAATTCGGCACATCAGCCAAGTACGTTCTTGTATATTATTCTGACAAAACAGAAACGATCAGATCAGCTGTTTACAGAGCATATTAACCTACTAAACAGTTTTACATCCCGGCTCTGACCCCTACTGTGTCAGATCAGATCAGATCAGATATACATCTGACACCACATATGGAAGTGACAGAGTCAAAGTCTCTGATCATACACACATCCATAAAGACAAAAGAAAGGGCGGGAGAGAAATCTATGTCTGATTACGGTAAAAATAAAATGCACTTGAGTCACATTTTGCACCTACTGATCAGAAGGTCCCGGGTTCAAACCCCAGCACCACCAAGCTGCCAATTTTGGGCCCTTGGGCGACACACTTAACCCTCTGAGATAAAATCGGCATTGGAAATAAAGTCAGGCATCTGCCTAAATGCCATAAATGTAAATTGTGGCCTAACTGATGAGTGATCTTACTTGTGGTATAGACAATCGCAAAAATAGCGTCTGCATGCTAACCGATCACAAGCTAATGCTGGCAAACAGTTTAAAAGATAAGAAGTGCATCTGTGGTCACTAATGATGCTTTAAAAGAATATTTAAACCAGACCTCTTCAGTCTCTTTTATCTGTCCTGGTCCAAATTACAGTTTTAGTTGTTTGCTTAAATAACCAAGATGAATAAAACATGTGTAACACTTGCCAGCAAATACATAGTCATATTTCTTCAGACCGATTAATTGTTACTAGGATTAAAGTATTGGCACCCTTCATCCTTGGTTCTGCTGCTACACTGATGGCGTGAATGGCCACGCTGCTTACTGAACCCGAGTTAAAAGAGACCCCGACTCGAATGTTGTGGACATCACGTTTTCACTCTCCTAACACACAAATTTTATCTCTACTTAAAAACACACTACACTGCATAGTTCTTTTTTGGTATAGCCAATGTATTTATACTCAGTGTATGTGTGTGTGTATATATACAAGATTACATTCAACTTTATTGTCCATGGTACATGTAAAGAGCCAAAGAAACAAAGAAGTGCATAAGTGGCCTATTTACAATGAATAACGTGGTACATGAGGGTATGAGTTCATGTGTACAAGGGTGAGTGACGTATGTACAGAAGGTGCAGTAGGTACGCACATGTACAGAAATTCAGGGAAACAGAATGACACTGTGACTATCGATGATGTGACATTAATTAAATATGAACTCGGAGTGTTTGTGTGCGTGTGTACTAATCTTTTATCATCACAATTTAACCTTTATTACAACTCTGTGCACCTGTGCCTTTTAAAAAAAATACTGTAAACTCAGTGTTATTGTAAAACAGACCATACAGTAACATCACTTAAAAAAAATTTGTTATTATTAATTTATTCGTTTTCAGTAAAAACAATGCACCGTATTGTTAAAGTTTCTCACTATGGAGGCCATCAGCTCCTTTGTAGTTCTGCCTATAACCTTATACTCTGTTAGCTAGCAGGCTAAAACCAACAAGCACAGCTAGCAAACAAACACAGACAACGCATACTAATAATAATTATATATACATCACTTATATAATAAATATTATAGACAAAATTATTTAACACAGTGTCAACTCGGGAAGATGTAAAAACTCTAAACCAGACGGTTGCTGCTGGCAACAAGCGCCGTTAGCTTCTACGGCTAACGAGTTCGTTTAGCTAATTTAGCTAACACTTGTACCAAGGGGGATAAAACAACTCCAAATCAAAAACTCATTCAACATTCAATCAAATTGTAAACATTCCACTGCAAACACAGCGAGAAAAAGATTTTCCCTCTTTTTTTCTTTAAACGTTAGACCATTCTGATTGCTAGCAAAGAAAGGCTAGTCAGCTAGCGAAAACACAAACATGCTAGCTGTCAATTTATTTTGTTGTCATAACCACAAATCTAACTAAATATAATTTTTTAGAATTCCATGAGTGGCTGTGAGAGTGTAAAAGCTTGTAACGGGCTTGTAGACACACGGTTAATGATAAGGTCCAAAACAAGTCAACAAAAAAAAAAAACAAACAAAAGAAGCAATGTTGTTGATATGGCTAATAGGGCTAATGCTAGTTAGCGTAAATAAAAAAACAATTAAAAATAACAAATAAAAGTATGACTCAGGGGAAAGCTAAATGTGGAAGGCTTAGTATTAATGCGGGTAAATATACAAGTGAGTATAATGAAGAATAATAAAGTAGTTTGTAGAAAGTTAACGCTGATGTGCTTTAGTTAACATTAATGATATGATGCAGCGTGTGTGTGTGTGTGTGTGATGTGTGTTACTGTTGTGTGCTTTGTGACGTTATCAATACTAGCACGGGGATGGTCTGGGTGTAGGTGATTTTTGTGTGTGTAATAAAGTAAATCATGAAATATAAGCACGTCTCCCGAGTGATGCACAGAAACACACACAGAGAGCCAGGGAGAGAGAGAGAGAGAGACCAGATTGTAGCTACAAGCACACTGATCAATGACATGCGTCCAACATTTGACATTCAGATCAAAAGCACCGCAATGATCAAGGATCTGGGCCTAAAATCGAAAAAACTACATGTTTGTGTGTGTTGCATGATTGCAAGAAGTCCATAGAGAAGTTAGTGCAAGCCTAAGACCTGGGCGGGGGGGGGTTGCATTTTAGATGCACATACTCCTAATAGAAATGATCACGCGAATAATACTGCTAATAATAATACTAATCGTGATGTTTATAATGCTGATAATAATAATAATAATACTACTTACTTTCATTCAGCACCTCCACCAGCTCGGCGCAGTTCTCACACATTGTTCATGAAGTAAGGAGAAAGGGAGTATATTTAATTAGAGAGGGGAAAAAAAACAAAACTCAAGTGCCCAAGTCAAACCATTGGAGATTATGGATATATCCTAAACACTCCGTCGGCTGGAAGTCTTTGTTTTAGTGTTTTCTTTTTTTAAAGAATAAAATAAAATTGAGAAAAAGGCCCCCCCGACGCAATGCTGGATTAAATGCTCGTTTCGGTTCTTCTCCAAAAAAAAAATTAAGCAATAATAAATGGTATCTAAGAAACGCTCCGGAGGATAAATAATAATCTCCCTCCTTGCTGTAAGGAGGTGCTCAGACACAGTATGGAGAAGAGGCACTAGAAGTTATCCGAGAGTCGGATCACACTCCAGCCGGAGCGCAGCTGAACACAGCACACACAGCCGCCATGTTGAAAAGGGGGCAGCGGCGCTCAGAAGCACGATCGGCTCTTTCCGGAGCGTCTCCTCCGCCGCGCTCGGCAATTTCCGGAAATCTCGCGCTCGCTCCGATCATCATCATAATCATCATCAGGGAGAGGCGGGGCTAGGGCTGGCTTTGTTACGTGTCCAGCTACTTTAACGCGTTTTCACGTAGTCAAATTATTACGCGATTTTCCCCTTTGTTTGTTTATGGTTTGTTTGTTTGTATTTGGGTTTATTGCCATATCAGCTTCACAGGCTATTTCATGGCAGTTAAACATTTAACTAATTTATACGAACCGATATAATATGTTATAGATGTTTGTTTATGGTATTATTTATTTACATATTCTTTAAGTTTGCATGTAAAATCTTTTTTTATGTATAATACACTTAAATGTTTTCAGTATTGTAATCAAAGTTGTTGTTATTTATAAAATAAACAAACATTTTTCAAGGGGGATGTACGTGAAGTCCTCTGTAGCCGTGTTACCATAGAAACCACGACGCAATCGTGATTAATTAATATGACCCAGTGATTCGCCCTGAAGCCGGAATTACTTCCCTCTTTTTCAAGTTCAATTCTGCTTTTATCCTCATTTCAACCATATACAGTTCAGTATATAGTGAAATGAAACAACGGTCGACCAGAACAAAGGCGCTACATACAACATAAATGAACATCAATTAACAAAAAATAACTAGCTAACTAAGAGACCTAATTATCTGACTAGCTGAGACAAGACCTTTTTAAGTTAACAGAAATCTATCTTAGTTATATACTAAGATAGGTTTCTGTTAACTTAAAAGAGACAACGTAAAGTGCACATGCAAATGTGCAAACAAGAGCGACAAAATGACAATGCGATAACATGACACATTTCAATACTTCGCGGTGATGAGTTGCGGTAGTGGGAGGAGAAACAATAAACAGTAAACATTCCTTGTGAGTAGGTAAAATAGTTTTGTGCAAATAACAAGTAATGAATATCGTGCAAAGGAGCATGTACAGGTTGTGTGTACAATTGTTAGATGGTTGTTGATCAGTATGTTTGCGCGTGTTGTTTATCAGTTCAGTCTCAATGTTAGGTTTTTATAGAGCAGTTAAAGCTCAGAGTATTTTAACCATTATTTATCTAGCTGTTTTATTTTTATATAGGGCTCAAGGTTGTTCAGTTCATCGTTTTTTTAGCACAAAATAGGCAATATGATGACCTGAATTTTAGTTCATTTTAACCGATTATACAAACATGACTGAGCAAAATATTTAAAAATGGGTCACACAGGCGAAGAAATAGGACAGATACACATGATGTATTTATAGTTGGTTTTGGTTGTTTCTATGACCCAAAAAATAAATATAGTTGCAAGCAAGAATGATTGGGCCAAGGTTCCATCGCCACCCAGGTGCACCAGAAAGACAGGGGGGACACCTTCCTCCAAAAAGCCCCACATGCTGGAAATTAGCATCACACTGTGATATCACTCAGGAAGATATTGGCTGATTTTTGGCATAAGTTTAAGGCATTGCCACGGTTGGACTGTTTGAGATATCAAAAATCCCTTTGCAATTTTGCATCCTCAGTGTCTTGAGATCACAGTGCTCTGGTTTGGTGGTGATCGTATAAATCCCCTAGGAGGAGTATATCAAAATTAATCAGGTGCATTTGCAAACAACCCAAAATAACTGACTTCCTGTTGAATATAGCCCATGACATGCTCAGCTAAAGTTGTTCAGCCCCCATGAGGTCTAAATGTGTACCGGGTATCGTATGTTCACATGCAAGGTGTATGAGCTATGCAGCAAAATCTTGTGTGAAAGGTTCGGGCCACGCCACAGGGCCCAGCCGCTCAGGCGTTCTAATGGCAACAGATTCCAACCCATTTGCTGATTTTAATGACTTTTTAATGGTCAGGGGTAACTCGATGGTCAAATCCCATGACCACCAAGTTGCCCCTGTTGGGCCCTTGAGCAAGGCCCTTAACTCTCAACTGCTCAGATGTATAATGAGATAAAAATTTTGCTCTGGATGCTGTTGCCCAAATGCCATAATGTAAATGTAAATGAACATGTTAAGACTGTGGGGATGCTTTTTTTTTTTTAAAGGTTCTACATTGTTTGCAACGTCATTCCCATATTTTATTAAAAGTAATGATAACTTTGGCTCTACCTGACATATCTGAAAACCCAAAGGCACAGTTTGAAAACTGAAGCCTCCCTGACTTGAATCAGACTCCACCTGAGTATTAAGGGTTTAGGGAAGACTGGAAAGGCGGCTTTAAAGGACAGAGAAGCTGAAGAGGAGAGACAGATCTATAGGTGGCGCTGATGAAACGTACAGACCTCCAGCAAAAAATACTGAATGGTTGTGTCGATGTGTTGAGAAGAAAAGCCCCTTTTTCACCAAAGTGAACGAGGTGCTAGTGCCAGTTCAGTAGCGAACCTATTAAAAACTGGCTTTGGTTTTCCATGGGCTAGAGAGTCACGTCATTAGTGACCGTATACATCCGGGTACATCTGACAATTAATAAACAACGTTAAAACATCAGTGGAGTCATGACCCAGTTTTTCTGAAATATTTGAGTATCTGTTGAGAATCCAGATCTTGGAACATCACCTGAAATTTTTAACTTAAAGTTGGAAAGTCTGAGGGCGTACCTGCTGCCAAAACAACTCACGGAAGAGCATAAATAGAAGTGTTTGGATATCTGGAAACAAAATTTGGACCGATACTCTGAAGAAAGCAAAATTTCTTAAAGAGAATCATTACTGGTGACGAGACACGGAGTCATCACTACGAGTCTGAGAATAAACGGCAGAGTATGGAACGGAAACATCCTCAATCGCCGACCCAGAAGTTCAAAAGATCAAAACCATCACCTGGAAAATTCATCAATGCTTACAATTTTCTGGGATTCTCAAGGGCCAGAAGTATTGGAACATTATCAGGAAAATGGTTCAACAATCAACAGTGCTCGTTACAGTGAGACGCTTCTGGAAGAGCTGAAGACCAAACTTCGAATTAAACGCAGAGGACTGATATCCAAGGGCGTCATGTGTCCTCTGTCAACACTCAAAACTTTTTGAGCATTTTGAGGTGGTAACGCGTTCTCCCTATTGTCCAGATCTTGCTCCAACAGACTTTCATGTGCTTGGACTCCAGAAATCAGCCCTAAGAGGATGAAGATTGACTTCTGATGAAGAAGTGAAGACAGCGCTGCATTCATGGCTCACAGCTCAGCCTAAAACATTTTTTAAAGAGGGAAGACGAAACTTTTGTTGACAAATGGGCAAAGTGTTTTAAAATGCAAGGAGATCTCTCACTCACTCACCCATCGTCTATACCGCTTTATCCTGTACTCAGGTGTGTCAATCCATCGCAGGGCACACACACACACGCACTATGGGCAATTTGGGAACGCCAATTAACCTAACCTACATGTTTTTGGGATGTGGGAGGAAACCAGAGTACCCATGCAAGATTATGTTGAAAGATTATGTTTTTAAGTTAATTAAAATAAATAGAGTGGAGATCATTTTTGATTCATCCTCATATTGTTCCTGTCCACTACACATACAGACCGTCTGTATCCAGCAGTCATCTGGTGTATAATCATCTCCTTATGATACAATACATGCAGATAAACACTGGTGGCAGTGTAACCAGCATGGTGCTGCATAATTAATATCTTGAATGTACAGTAAGGGTTTTTAAGTTCAGATACAAGTCAGTCGAATAGGACTAGGATTTAAGACAAACTGAGTGTCAGTCTTTAATGCTGCAGTGAATGAGAGAGTTAAACGTTATAGTTTGACTAGGAAACCAGTTTTGGATCAGCGCCATCTAGTGGATACACTGCCATTAATTCTCAAGATGTAAAAGAAACAGGTGAATAATGCTAAAGGTGGCACCTGTTTGCACCTTCATTACAAAAATGAAGTATTCAAATCAATACAAACTGAAGACAGGGTGCCAAGTCCGTCACATCATACTTGTACACTGTGGGTAATTTGGAAACGCCAATGAACCTACTCTGCATTAATTTGGGAGTAATCTGGAGCACGTGTACACAGACCCGGGGGTGGGACTTGGAGGTGCGAGGCGACAGTGCTGCCACTTGTGAACTTTAATTGAAACAAATACATCCAGTTAAAAGCGCAGCATTCATCACATCTATAGCCCCAATACCATTTTAAAATTTCGATTCGAATTTCAATTCTTTTAGACACGATTTACACAAGCAGCTCACAAAATCCATCACGTGTACTTCTTTAAGAGGTCTCTTGGACTCATTAAGCTGTATAGCAAGCTTAGATGAAACCAAAAAAATAAATGTGGGAATCAGTGACACCTGGTGGCCATTTTGGAGATGACGGGCTCAAACTGACAAATATCTTTGAAATCAGCAGCTATTTAGTCCAAATACTGTACCTAGTTGCCTTCTGGCTCCTATAGGAAAAATTAGCTACATAACCAAAAGTTTATGCACACTGGACAAGCATTGGTATGTAGTATACGTTTAAATCATCACACAGGAAACAATTTCATTTCTTTTCCAGTGTTATGGAAAAGTGTCTTTTCCCCTGCATATGACCTCTAAATTAATGAAAGTCAAAATCGGAGGAGATAAATAAATAAATAAAAGATCTATAATGAGAATCGGCAAAACTCAGTCAAGTAATAAAACATTCCTGTTGATGTTTAAATATTTGTATTAAGTTCCACATTAGGCAAAAAAGTATATCTGTACAATAAATAATCGAGAGAGATTGATTTTTTTTTTTTGTAAAAATATCCAACTTTATGTTCCCATGGTACTAAGACAGTGTTATAAACAGGACGATTAGAACAAACCCTTCATCGCTGTTGGCAATATCCGCTTCGAGTCCGTTTCATTTTGAACAAACGCAGAGCCGCAATCCCACCCACCCCTCGAAATACATCCCCCACCCCAAACCAAACGTACGCCAAAACTGAAAACAAAAATGAAAGGAACAATATAAAGCGGGAAAAAGAGAGGAAAAAAAAAAAAAAAGAGCAGCATATCTTTCAGTTCTGCACATTCAGTTGCTGTGCCAGTCAGGAGAAATCCCTTCTTCGTTCGCTCTGCAGTTCGCTCCTCTTCCTTATCCTGTGTTAATTAATCTATTTTACACGTTAACAAAACAGATGCCTGGAGAGCTGAAGGGAGGCGGAGCTTAAATCGTCCTCAGACAAGTGACCGTGTGTGAACATGAAAGAAAATAAAAAGAAACCCAGTACAACTGATTAACATGGGAGTAATAATTACAGTGCATCAATTCTCTCCTTATAAAACACACTCACAAAAAAAAAAAAAAAAAAGAAAGAAAAAAAGGCGGGCAGGGACTTTTGATGGGACACGAGAATGGTGATGGAAATTGGGGAGTCGATTTGGTTGAAATTTACACTCCTCTCCCATCTTCATCCTACTGCAATCTTTCAGTATGTACACACACACAGACTTTTTGTTCGTGGTTTTGTTTTTCCTGCGTCAGAAAGTTTTGCGAAGCTCAGTCGCACATTTCCTCGGGGAGTTCGTGGGGATTAAGGATTCCCGGTACAGACATCTGAAGTTTATGTTTCTCCTCCTGAGCCTGACGCAGCGACGTCTCTCGCTCCTCCAGGAACAGATCGCTGGTGTCTTCACCAGCAAACTCCTGCACACACACAAAGACAGTATAAATAAACACGGTTTCTTAAAGAACAGGAAGCGACGTCGTGTAATTAAGAGCAAATTAATGAGAATCTTGTCTTAATATATACATCTAATCTGGTATTACGACTTACGAATATTTGACAGCACATATTTAAGATTAATTTCCTTTAGGGGTGGTTATGGTGGTTTTTGGCCACGTGATGGAGGTTTGGGAAGTGGATTGGTATGGTTTACATCGTATATTCGTGTCAAAGGTGTACAAGACTCACTTTGTCTGACTTAAGAACAAATTCGACTTACGAACATGTTCCCAGAACGGAACTCGTTCGTAAGTCGAGGACGGCCTGTGTTCCATCCTGTTCACTACATGCTCATGCACTCCTGTTCCGTCTCGTAGAAAAAAATAAACCTAAATACTTATAATTAAAAAATCGTGCATTATAAATGAGACTATCAAGTTACTTCACGTCATGTGATTAAATCTAAATCATGGGTATATGGGTGCAAGAGATACCTTTATCTGCACCAGGAAGTCCCGAAGATGCTCTTTAAAGGCAGGAATGTCGTGATTCAAGCTGAACAGACCAGTTACAAACACTTTCACCTGTGCACTGGAATAAAAAATAAATAAATAAATAGAAAAAAACAGTTACATCAGCAGGTGTGGAGGACCACGCCCGGTACAACACGTGCTGGGAAAAATGACAAAATCTATTCTGTGTGGGTGGTGGTTCTTACTCTTGTAGGTGCGGGAAGGCAGTTTTCAGCAGGTTGGCCACGTATTCCTGGACGTAGACCTGGTTGTTGACGGGGGCGCTTGTGTTCAGCGTTACGCTGATCTTCCCCTCCTCGACTAGATTAAACATGTAGGCCAGGATGGAAGCGTGCATCGTTAACCCTGGGGGAAAAAAATATGTACAGGCAAGAGTTCAATACATTATTACTCTTGATGCATCAGGATTTATATATGCAAGTACATCCATGAAGACTTAATCATCGTTCAGTTGCAAGCTACAATTTACTCGGTCCAACGCACCAGAAGGATTTGTACTCATTTTTAGTTACATAGGTACTGCAGCAGTTCAGTTCCTGGGGCACGTTCGTAAGTCTGATTTGTTCCTAATTCCGACGAAGCGAGTCTTATAGACACGAATATACAATGTAAAGCATAACAAATCAACTTGACTAAATCTGTGCCATTGCCCCACACTGCCATCATGTGGCCAAAACCATGACCGCGCCTAAAGAAAATTATTTATAACAAAGCCTCACATGTCAAACATAACAGTTACAATTAGGATTATTCACCATCAGGACAGCTTTACAGGACAGATGTTTTCCATCATCATGCTGATTCATTGAAACCAGTGAGGTCGACTCATTTCTTCCAGCACACACACACACACACTATACCGAACTTTAGACATTTAATACATTCACTTTCACACTGAAAATATTGTATATAATTGTAAATATTGGTATTTGGTGCACAGCAGTGTCCAATTTTCTTGTACAATACAAGTGGGCTACTTCCACGATTGAAATAGAAATAGAACCGTGGTTCGTTCATATGTGCAGAAATTCGTAACTCGAATGTTCATAACTCAGGGACTATCTGTACTCAGTTTAAAATTAAATAAAAAATTTAAAAATAAAAGGCTCTGGGTTCAAGCCGTGGCTCACCTGCTGTGTGGGACGTATCCGTGACGACGGAGAAGACGTGCTGCAGGATGTCGCAGAAGTACGTCTGATAGAAGCTCTGAGCTGCAGCTTCCTCCTGGGCCACGTTCTGCAGCAAAGTGTAGAGAATCTGCAGACCTGACGGGGAAATGGAGGAGAAACAAGCTATATGTAGAATTATTGTAATGTAAAGTACAAGATTTAAGAAAAATCTAAATAACGGTCAAAAATCAGTACAGAAAAATACAAACATTAAATTGTAACTCAACAGGCTGAATCACCGTTTCTTTTAACTAACTGTACACAAGAGGCGTTCAAATCAAACTGGGACTTTTGATTGCGCAAAATAACATGAGTAAAAGCTCCCTTTATTATCCCTTGTATACATACGGCGAACCTTAAGGTAACACAAGCCGCAATTTTATCAATGTCTTTCTAAAAGAAAACCTTTTTTTCTTTTAGAAAGACCGAATTTTCCACTGTTAACTTTTTAACTACTCTTAAAAAAATCAACCAAACTGGTTTTCTTCATCCAAATGACCGAACTCTGATCGACTCACCTGTGTCAGCGACATTCCTCATGGTGTGTTTAAAGGCCCAGATGATGGAGTCTAGTACCAGTTTGAACTGCGCTGGTGGGATGGAGAGAAATGCGGGGAAGCAGTGCGAGTTTACCGCCTGCAGCAGGTAGAAGAAATTTGTCCTGTGCTCTGGGAACTCCTCGAAGTCCTAAACACACACAAAGTTTACACATAATATTTCTGGAAATGTCATTTGCATTTAATTGTATTGCGAGTTCAGATTTTAATTTAAGCTCCGTTTATTTTTCTACTGATTGAGTTTGAGAAGTTTATCGGCCCATATTATTATTATTATTTTATCTGTCAGGACCTACATTCTACCCAAGAACATAAACAGAAAAGCTGTCCTTGACAAGTATAAAAAAAAAATAATAAAAAAAAATGTCATTAAGATATTGAATTATATAAAACATTAAATTTCCTTATACAGAGATAACTCAAGCAGCCAATGTTTAACAAAACAACAAATAATCCAAAACACTTTCAAATACAACTTTCAAACAAAATCCAACACTAGAGACGACACATTTTAGAACTGGAGATATTTTCTAATCAAGAGTCTTATATTTCCTTGTCACGACTGATATTTTATACCATTTCCCCTCAACTAATATTTTAAAAGTCAGTATTTGGCATCAGGGAAAAAAAAAAAAAAACCTGCAGTACTGTGCCATCTCTGAAAGCGAGCGAATATCCTAAAAAGGCTCTCAAACCTTGTTGATCATGTTTAAGGTGCATTCGAAAACAGCGTCGAAAATCTTGGGGATTTCTCCGGTGATGTGAGCGCCGAGCTTGTTGACGATGGTCGCCATGGTGCTGAGCACCTCGGGTTCGCGAGCGGCAGGGACGTTCCGCTGATAGTCGATCAGCACAGCCTCCAGGAGCGGGGGGACGAAGTTCTCCCCGACCTGGACAGGAGGACAGAAATAAGGGTCAGCATTCAAGACTTTCCCTTTTCTTTTTTTTACGACAAGGAGAACCAACAGCTCTACTACGGATACATTTCTGACGAGTTTATCAGCTTCAGGCATTTCAAATCTCGTACCATCTGGGGATCATTGGAACGGTTGACCCATCCAGAGATAAGCTTCAGGGTTTCTCTCTTTACCGTGCGCATGCTCCTGATTAGAGGCTGCTTCGTTACCATCTCACCTACACACACACAGAGAGAGAGAGAGAGAGAGACAGCTGTCAGATCCGTGTTTGCCAATAAGATTTGGAGACCAGAGAAGTTGAGATTGAGAAATCTGTGAACTTAATTTTTTATTCATGATTATACATCTTGGTCTAAAAGCCGTCTCGCCACACAAGCATGCTTCCTGTCTCTCAAGACAAACTACAAAAACTTTGATGACTTGTTGCTCACCGTTCGTCTGGATGGCAGAGGAGATGTTCTCGCTCAGACACTTGTACACATTGAGCATGTCTAGATAGATGCGTCCCAGCTGCACCACGAACGGATGTCCCACGGCCTTACACGCCCTCACGTTGGTCTTCAGAATGCTCCCGAGCTGACGCACCGTCTCAGCGTCCTTCAGGATGTCCACGTTCTAAAACGAGACAAAAGCAAACAACATCAGCCGTTTTTTTCTTCTTCCTTAATTAGGAACAAAAATAACCACCTTAACGGTTCTAAGCGATGTACGCGACCGCCCCAGTTCTCACCTTGGTGGCCTGCTGGATGATGCTATCCCACACCTGGTTTGGGAGCAGCATGTACTTCTCGATCAGGTGCTCCTGCACCGCCTGGTCCGTCTGAGCGCCGATCATGTAGCCGACCGCCTCGTAGAACGTATGCACCTAAATAAATAAAAGGAAAGGAAGGGTGTTAGCAAAAAACAACACGTACTGTAAGTTCCTGAGGTCCGTTCCGGGGTTACGTTCGCAAGTCAGATTTGTTCGCAAGTCCGACAAAGAGTTGTGAGATCTAAACACTGTTTTTCGTGACACGGAGCACTGACCTGCTGCGGCTGCAGGTCACAGATAATGGTGTTGATGTTATTTAGGATCTCGTCAATGAAGGGCATGACCTCGCCGACTTGCACCTGAACAAAATGCCGCCTGCACTTCTGCGCAATCTTGATAAACGTGTCACATGCCATGTCCTGGACGCCGTCGTGCGTCTCTGCAAGATAAAAGCATAACAGCGTCTGATAACATTGTTTTCACGCGGGGCAGCAACTTGAGAAAGCGCTGCTCTTCCTCCACTCACCGTGCATGAACTCGAACAGCTTGTTGACGACCGTCTTCAGGAACTTCCAGTGGGCACGGAGGAACCGTGGGTACTGGCCTACGATGTACATGATGTTGGAGGCGATGATGGCCTTATTGTCTTTCCCTCTCTTCTGCTCGCACAGCCCCAACAGGTCCTAAAATACACACACGATCAGATAAACTCACATCCACCAAAGGCTCCCTCACGTGTCCAAACTGATTCACGTCTGATCTAAAAGTCACCTTAATGACCGTGACGAGGAACCGTTTCTCATCCTCCTCGTGCATGGCTCCGCTGATTGATCCGATGGCCCAGCACAGCGTGTTCAGATTCCTCCAGGACCACTCCGTACCGTTCACCTGGTTATGGAGCTTCTCCGTCATGATCCTCTCCGTATCCGCGTAGTCCAAATGGGTCAGGTACACTACAGACAATTGAGAGATTTCGCTTCATTAAAAATATATATATATTTTTTCCCATGCAATCTGGAGATTAAACGATGTTCAAAAACGTTTGGACGCAGAATAATACGACACTAAATTAAGAGTTTACAAATTAAATCAATCGTACTTTGTCAGTGTTAATACAGGTAGTCTCTGACTTCCGTTCCAGGAGCATGTTTGTAAGTCCGATTCGTTCTCAAGTCCGACACAGTGAGTCTTGTACGCCTTTGACATGAACATACAAATCTAAAGCATACCAAATCCACTTGACTAAATCTCTGTCCCCGTTCCCCACACTGCCATCACGTGGCCAAAAAGCCATAACCACACCTAAGGAAATGAATCTCACTTGTCAAATGCAACAGTGTTGTGTCTGTGCCTTTAAATGACGAGGGGAATCCCGGACGCCATTGTGTCTCGGAGTCATTTTCCACTGTTATTGGACTGAACTCCGTGTTGAAGATCTTCCGAAATTATTTATTATATTATTATTATTAATCATTGCCTGGTTATTCTCCATCAGGAAAGATTTACAACATCATCGTGCTCCCGGACTGATTCACTGAAACCGGTGAGGTCGACTCATTTCTCCCACCTCACACATATAATATATCGAACTTTAGAATTTTTATACACTCACTTACACTCTGAAAATATTGTATATAATTGTAAACATTTGCAGTATCTGATGCACCGCAAGGTCTATTTTTTGTACAATACACGCGAGTTATGTTCGCAGGTCCGTGGTCCGTTCGTATCTGCGGAAACTCAAACGTTCATAAGTCGGGGACGACTTGTATATGATTTAGAAAGCAGACAAACAACAATCAAATCTCGCCTTAATTAGCGTGAAAATTATTTGTTTGGTCCAAGTGCGAGGTTCTGAATCTGCAGATTTTCGGTAACTGCCCTAGTAATGTACTGTACACTCACTAAAGGCATCACAGAGCATCGTTTCAAGCATTAATTTTCTTCTTAAAATACTTTTAAACAAATGTGACAAGTATTTGTAAATAACAGCCTAAGAAAAAATAATTAATTATGAGCTTCTCTTATAAAATTTTTTTTATTCTTTCTTTGATTCATCACTTTAAGAAGTTGCAATCACGTCCTAATTCGACATGCTGCTCACCAAGAGTCTCTCTCATGTTCTTGTAGAGGTTGATGGAGTCGGTGTCCTTCATGAACTCCCTCACCACTTCACCCTGATCGTTCTCCACCACCAACACCTCCTCCGGCTTCGCCATGCGGCTCACCATCAGGAGACGCACCTGCGGCACAGGCAGAGCAGCGTTCCTGCCGCCGTCACAAACACCAACATAGAATAACAGCCGACATAACCTGAGCGATTACTCCAGTGTTTTATTTTTTTTTTTTTTGGATTTTTCCCCGATTTTTTTCTCCCTAATTTAGTCGTGTCCAATTCCTCCCCGTCACTAGGGGGCTCCCACATTAAGGCTACTACTACCACTCAGCCGGGAGGGCCGAAGACTATCACGTGTTTCCTCCGAACCACGTGACGCCAGCCGACCGCATCTTTTCGAACTGCTCGCTCGCGCACCGTTGGGGACGGCGTAACACACTCGGAGGACAGCGCTATCCGCTCCCTCCGCTGCGCGAGCTCACAGACGCCCCTGACTGGCTGTAGAGCCGTGATTAATGTCGGAGCACTAAGTACCTCTCATCCAGTGTTGTACAGAATCTGTATTAATGCGTTAGAGAGAGTAGACAGACCTAGACTGTCACCGTAATACTGTTTTTTTTGTAATACTTAACTCTTAAATAAATCGTGTGTGTGTGTGTGTGTGTGTGTGTGTGTGTGTATCAGCCTCACTTTGGAGAGTACAGGCAGGTAGAGGTGTCTGCGTGGGGGCACGTCAAAGTGCTGGCTGCCGGAGAGTAGCGGTGAGGTGGAGGTGCTGAACGGACTCTCTCTATACAGCTCGGCTGCCAGGTGGTTCCAGTACTCCAGACAGATCTTAAAGATCTCCGTCTCCTCCACCTCAGACACGAGCAGCATGTAGTGCAGAGCCTGAGAGGAACGACAAATAGTGAGTGAAAAGGGAGAGGGGGGGAAAAAAACAACAAAAAAAAAACAAGACCGTGTAGGACAAAACAGCAGCGAGGATTAGATTACATTTAATACTGACATCAGAACTACAGTGGAACCTTGGTCTGCGAGTGTTCTGCAAGACAAAAAACAATTTTTGACCTGATAAACGAGCGAGATTTTGACATACGAGTAGCATGCATGCGCTTTGCCTGCCGAGCGCCACATGATCACGACTGATCTAATGGTGCTTCTCTCACACACACGTGCGCTGTAGGATTGTGGCTAATCATCTCACATGCTCGGTCTCAGTACGCATATGTCACCCATATAATCAACATCAACGCGTTACACCTTTTTGTTTGTGTGTGTGTGTCTAAGTGTAGTGACCATTGGCCCTTGTGGGGGGGGGGAAGAAAAAAGAAAAAGGTCAAAAGTTACTTTTTAACAAAACCAAGTGTCGTTAGAGAGCTTCCTCTATGTAGTTTGCCGACCAAGCAGCGATTCCATTAGTGAGTGTGTGTGTGAGAAAATCCTCCTACACAGTAGAACACCCACCCCTTCTCTCGTCTCAGTTCAACCACAATGCAGGTTAGTTTGTTTTATTTTTACTTTATATTAATTAGTTTTATATGGATATTTTTGGGTTGTGGAACAAATCGCGGGAGTTTCCATCATTTCTTATGCAGGAAATTTCACTTTGATATTTGAGTGTTTTGATATACGAGCACACTTCTGGAATAAATTATGCTCATAATCCAAGGTTTAACGGTATACAGTCGGCTATGCGCATCAAGTCCACCGAAAGACGATCCGAGTGTGTAGGTGCGCACCTCCATGAGTGTTTCCCGCAGGTTGGGTCTTTTCTCGATTAGCTGCCCGTGCTCCTTCAGGAAGGTGCACAGGAACAAGCTGAGGTTCTGGATGAAGTTCTGCTCGTCGTCTTTCCCGTTCGAGTACGCCATGCGGATGTTCGTGTTCAGAGGCAGCATCTGACAATTAAAAGAAAAGAACCATTGTATACACGTTATGGAAAAATATTTACCTAAGCAATTTTTTCATGCTTATATAGTGAGACACTGCAGCATCTGTGTGTTACCTGTTTGAGCTGCATCATGGTTAGAGTGAAGAGATTGACAAACTGCTCCTCGTACTGATTGACGCTGACGCCAGCGATTTCCGTCAAGCACTTCAGAGTCACATTTCGAAACATCGGAACGTTCAGAAACTGCAAATAAACAAACCAAAAGAAAGAAAAACAAAAAACATATGAACCATTTGAACAAATAAATAAAAATACCTCGACCCACATGGCAGACCAGACAGAGCAAGAACTGTGGGTGTGTTAGAGTGCCGGCTAAACCACCACACCAGCAGCAGGAGGTTTTAACAGAAGTCTGCACTCTATATAATGTTCCTCTGGTTCTTACGCAGTTGCAAGCATCACCAATGCAAATGCGCCTTTGTGAGAGGATGCGGTTTCGCAATAGATACGTTTTAAAAGTTTGATTTATTACAAGTCAAACTATTTTAGCGACCATTTCAAAGGAAAAAAAAACCCAAACCCCTTCCAAATAACCTTTAACCTAATCAGGTAAGCTAGAAACCATTTTATAGCCACATTTCCTTCTTTAAGTCTTTGTGTTGTCTCAGCTTTAGATTAGATGTAGCAGCAAATGTATTAGCTATAGCGGCACGATTTCCAAAATCTTTCTGTGCCAAAAAATATGATTTGTAAGGCAACCTTTATAAATACTTCATGAGAATTAAGACAGTTGTACACATTACTGTTAAAAATGTGTACAATGTGTGTGTACAACACTTCATCTTCCTCCATTTTTGCGGTTTTCCTTTGCCATATCCAGGGCCTGAAATTACAACATTCCTGAGGTTTGCGTCACTTAAAAAAAAAAAAAAAAAAAAAAATTAATACTCGTATGTTAGTTTTTTTCCCACAGAATGATGGTTATGCCAAAGTCCGCCATTCTCGTTCAGGTCACTTTAAGAATAAACGGCTGAGAACAGACAAAGTTACCTTGTAAACCAGGATGCTAATGAGTTTGGTCTCGAAAATGTAGCCCAGTGGAATCCAGTTTAGGAAGCGGAGGAGCGTCTCTAGTGTGGCGTGGACCAGTGGAGCATTCTGGGAATTTTCCTGGGAAATAGCAGACAAGAACAAGGACATTAAAGAATTAAACAAAAAAAAAAAAAAAAAAGATTTACATCATCATCAAGATCTGTTATAGCGCTTCGTCATTTTATCTGAGGTCAGCTTTTATAAAAATCTCTGGAAATGACAGCAATGTATTTCTCACTTAAGGACATGTTTAACTTCGCAAACTACAGGTCGTCCCCAACTTACAAACGAGGTCCGTTCCGAGAGCACGTTCGTAACTCCGATTTGTTCGTAAGTCCGATAAAATGAGTCTTGTACGCCTTTGACACAAATATACAGTGTAAAGCATACTAATCCACTTACCCCACGCTGCCATCATGTGGCCAAAAGCTGTAACTGCGTGTAAGAATATGAATCTCACTGTGAAATGTAACAGTGTTGTCTCTGCACCTTTAAATTGTGAGGGAGGGGGATACTAGATGCCATTTTGTCTCAGAGCTGTTTTCCACTGTACTGGACTGTGAAATTAGGATTATTCACCATCAGTGCAGCTTTACAGGACATACATTTTCTATCATCGTGCTCCCGAACTGACTGACTGAAACCAGTGAGGCGACTAATTTCTCCCGCATGCGCGCACACACAATATACCGGACTTTAGATATTTTATGCATTCTCTTACACACTGAAAATATTTTTATATAACTGTAAATACAGTATCTGTATTTGGTGCACTGCAGTGTCTATTTTGTACAATACACGTGAGCTACATCTGTGATTTAATGGGAAGTAGAACCGCGGTCCGTCCGTATCTGCGAAAATTTATATTATAAATCTTCGTAAGTCGGGGACGACCAGTACACTGAGAATCTTTTCGTATATATGAATAAGGCTTTATTATGTATATATTATAAAAATCCGTACCAAGACAAACTGGCAAAGCTGAAAGATCTGTGAGAACTCGTTGCACATGCTGCAAAAGAACGAAAACACAGTGATCAATCATGTGTCCTAAAGCATGGAGCGTGTAAGAACAAAAAAACGTTCCTCTATAAATCCATCACAGTCGGGTACCTGTCCTTCAGGTGCTTGGCTTTGACCTGAGTCATCTGTCCACTGGAGAAGTCGAACACCTCCTCGCTCAAGAGCTTCAGAATGATCATGTTGTTCTGGCAGAGGCTCTCGCTTGTGCGACTCGCTCCCACGATGTCGCTGATGAACGTCGGCCAGTGCTTCGGCCACTCCTGCTTCAGAATCTGAGGGAAAAAAAAAGTTAAGTACGTTAACAGACATTAACTTTTTTTTTTGGACTGTTGGAAAAACAGTGCGACTGCTCACCTGCACCAAGATCATATTCAGCTTCGCCAGGTAAACTCCTTCTTTCTGAAAAAGGAGCATTAGGAAAGTGTTTATATAAATAAATTAATTAATATGTATGGTACTCATCACTTGCACAACTTTTGTCTCTCTCCTGGTTCATCCACACAAGAACGAGAGAGAACCAGGACGTGGAAAAATGAGAAACCCTTACCTCGACCACAGCCGCATCGGAGGACGTCTTGATGATCAGTCCCACGACATACTTTTTAATTCCTTAAAAAACATAAAAAAAAAGGATTCCTTATTCATTTAGAGCAAATATTAACCAAGGTGAAAAACAACTGATCTAGCTTTACAAACTGCAGAGAGAATACTCCATGTCTGATTGCTATATCTCGTTTATTTTACCATCACATTGGTGTCTTGGGAGAATCTTCCAGCGCGTCTTGATGACGGTTTCCAAAATCTGCAGGGCGTAGTACTGTGAACAAAACAAGGGTCTGGATTAGGAGAACTTAAAAAGAAGAATTTAAAAAGTAAAGAAAAAAAAAACTAGTTAGGGTTCATGAGAGAAATTCACATTTTTTATTTATTTTACAAATTAATATGTTAGATATCAAATGCGGCTTTTTATTGTGCTTGTATTTTTAAACATCACCGGCAGAAGGTTTGTTTTTATTTTATATTATCCAATCACTAATCTGCATAAACTTCTAACTTTGATAAACACAAGTGTCTCACACACTACTCAAAGCCATTACCGAGTACACACACTGAACTGGTTTTATATCTTTTGAATTTTTTTTATATCTATCCAAATATTTCCTACATCAGTAAATACATTAGAACGTAAGGACAGAGTTTTTAATTGTGATGTAGGTCACGACAAGAGTCACAATGAAGGCAGCAGAGAACACAGTGTCCAAAATAATGCCGCTAAAAATCGCTAAACATTCTACAACTTGATTTTAAAAACCTGACGGAAAGATTACAGGATTAAAAGGTTTGAAATGTATACAACAAAAGAAATAAATACTTCTCTGCCAGACACATAAGACCCTGTTAAATTTTTTTTCACCACAGCTGAACTTTAATGAAAAGTGTCTCGCTTCTACAATAAAAACCGAAGACACGCCTTCCACACATACTTTGGTCTTCATGTTCTGAGAGAATTCCAAAATTGTGTCCACTCTGGTCCATGCGTCCGGGTGATCCTTCAAGTTAGTCAACACTTCCTGTGCCAGGCGTTGCTAGAATGCAGAGACAGAGAGAGAGGACAAAACTATGTTTACCAATGTTAATCAGCTGAAGTTAAATGACAGACAGAACAGTCCACAATAGTCCACAGTTTCTCACCAAACACGGACATAAAAAAAAAACAAGTACTTAAAATAAATAAATAAAATTAACAAAAAGGGCAAACATAGAGCAACATGTAAACAAGTGCAAATTAACAAAACGGTTTCCTTAATCTCCCCCTTCTTATTAGAAGAAAAGAATAATACCTATGAGGCCTTTAAAGGAGCCATTTTATTCCCTAGATCACTAGCTTTCAGGATTACGACATTAAATCCTCTTTAATATTCAACTCAGAGTGCTGAAGTTTGCAGCCTAAAGAGTTCTAACCCAGCTCCAGTCATTTCAAATCTTCTACTTGTTTACTTAGCTTGATGCAGCCCAATAATTTGACCCTTCTCATTTTTTTGTGTAATAAAGATCACCGAGTAGAACACTTCACCCGTGTCCCTCTTACCTGAGAGCCGACATCGTAGTACATGGAGTTAACGACGTTGTCGAGCAGGTTGATGTCCAGCTTCTGGGAGAAGTCCAGCAGCTGCCGGGCTGTATGGTCCGCTAACATTGTCATTTCTGCTGGCATAGAGCTGTTGGGCAACGACGTAAAAGCAAAATCAGTAAGAGTAACTGTGCAGAAGTAATCAAACTTAAAACAAGTTAAGCAGAGCAGCGACTAGACCTTATTCATGGTACTTAAAAAGTGATCACGAGTCGATATTAAATTCTTGAAACACTTGTACCAGAACAACCTAATGAGAAGTTTTTGTTTTTAAACTTTACGACGTCGCCGCCTATCCAAGTCTGGCGTTCATGCACTAAAGGTTTTGGATTTTAGAAAAATCATTGACATTACGCTGAATTAAACAAGCGAATCAGTCACAGTCCTCTGAGGAAGTCAGGCCAGCAGTTTTTCATCTGTAACTTTTTATCCAGCTGACCCTCCCCAGATATTAAACACTGAAAAGATGCTTCTGCCTTTTTTCCTAAAAATTCCTTCTACTTATCAATCTGGCCGACCTACTGTATGCAGCTACCTACCTTTGTAAGGGGCACGCCCATATTCAAATGATTTCAGGTAGTCTAAGATGAAGCCCCAAAACTTCAGCTTCTTTTTAGTCATGTACATTTAAGCATCATACACTTGACTTCGTTTATTAGGTACCCATAACCGTTTGCTTGTCGTAATCCATAAAAGTAATGTTAGTTGTAAAGACTATAGTATAACAGTGTTGTATTTCAAACACACTGACCATTCAATTAACTAGCCAGCTATCGCTTAAGCAAAGTCGTTACACACTGACTAGTCTTTTAATTAGCGAGCTAGCTAACTAACTAGTTTTCTGTTCACGGTTTTAAACTGAAACTATTTTTATATACAAGTGGACCACATGTGAGAGGAAGGTGTATATAATAAAAAATAAGAAACAGGTTTATTATTAAGTCAATGCATTCTACATTACCACTTAATTTTAAACTTTTTTTTCCAATTATTTACGTTTTTTCTTTATAGAAACTGAAATAGTTCAAATCATCACCTTTGGGTGGGCAGATTTGCGTCAACAAAACACAAAACTGCCCCCGAGTTCCTGATTTTACTTTTATGGCACGTTTTCACACTGCTTTTTTTTTTTCTTCAAATGAACATGAAACTTGTACAGTCATTAACTGCTTATAGCCTACAGGTCTTTGAACGTGATAAATGTCAAAAGATGCGGAAGCCTTTAACAGCCAATCATGTGGCAGCAGCACAGTACAAAAAGTGCAAAAAGATTTAAAAATATATTCATTCAGATACAGGTAAAGGGCTTAAAGTAGTGTTCAAAATCAAACAGAACAAAGAAAGAAACCAAGTGTGGTCTCCGTGACTCACTGAAACTGGACAGTCAAACTGGTCGTCTCCAGTCTTACACTGTCCAGCTTCAGTAACTTTGTGGCTCATGATCCTTGTTCTTGGTTGACAGGAGCAGCACATTTTCATTTGTTGTAGCAGATCTGCCTTAACATTTATTATATCGTGCATTTTAAGATGCTTTTCTGCTCATCACATTTTTTAATGGCTTATTTGAGCTACTAAAGTTACTATTTTGTCAGCTGAGACCAGTCCGGTCAGCAATGAGGCATTTCAGGCAGCAGACGCTGTGTGCAAGTGATTTATTTTTTTTCTTTCTATAATATTCTGTTAAAATCCCAGAGACTTGTTGTCAGGGAACATTCTGAAATACTGAACCCAGCCCATCCAGCGCCAACACCCATGCCACAGGTAATGAGAAAATCAATTGAAGCGCTGTGTAATTTTATGCATTGTGCCGCTGCCACCCGATTGACCGGGCTCACAGGCCAATATCAATGTCTCAGGAAGGTCACTAAGACAGAACGCAACAATTACACTTTGCATGATGATTTTTAAGCAGGTTATTATAAACTTGCTCTCAAACCCTGAGATGAAGTTTCCTGTGGAGCACATGTGGGTATGGCCTGTCAATGTCGGAGCATGTTGTACGAGTGGTCTCAAAAAAAATTCTCATAGTTTTGCTTATTTCCAAAATTTTAAAGAATTTGCTTGGTCATATTAAAATGCTGCACTTCTTAAAAGCATGTCAAGCTATTAGGAAGATGTACACCTTAAATAATGTAGTACTTAAATAACCAGTCTGTTTAAACTATATTGCTTTGAAGGAAATATTTTAGATTATGTTTAAAAAAAAATTGCTGATGGACCCACTTGGGAATGAGGCCTCGTATGAATGGTTTAACAGTGATGTGTGTGTCTGATGTGCTAAAAACTGGTTCCTAAAGGCTTCCATGATTTGTTAGGTAAATTATGAGAGGCATCTCTAATACAAATCTACAGATAAAAAAAAGACAAAGACTTAAAAAAAAAGATGAATGACTAATCAGATTTATGCATGCTTTTTTTGTTCCTGGAATTACTCCCAATTTGTAACTTTTTGCACAACTAAAACTTTTCCTCAAAATGAGTTAAATGATCAAATGATAAAATGATCAGTCAGAATGCAATTGATTTAAACGTGATTACTTTTTACTCCACTACTGGAGGACTTTACAATGATTATAAAGTAAAAAAAGAAAAGAAAGAAAGCATGGCATGTGTTAAAGACCTCACAGAACTTACCTGCTTTATGAAACAAATGCACACACTCCTTGGCGTTGCAGTAGTGGTCAAGCGCGTGGCGGATTAAACTCACAGGCGCTCGCGCTTTAAAATTGCAAAAGAATTTAAATAAACCGCACGTTACAGGAGTCCGTTTATCTCATGATGACGCGTTAGCAAAATGCTAGCTAATGAACATCACCAATTAACTTCATCCACACGGGCAACGCCAAGATACCTTGCTGCTTAAATACCAAAGCGAGTTTGTTTTAATGTTACCAGAACGAACTAATCATATATATTAAATCTAAAAAAAAAATGCTAACTACTAAGCTAACACTGAATGATGTTCCTCTAGCGATTAATCCGAGCTCGCGTGACCCCTGGTACAACTTAGCCTGAGTGCTAGCTAGCTTGCTAATGTCACTGATTATAATGCCTGGAGTTGCTAAGCTATCTTGCTAGTCTCGGTCACAAATTAAAACAGGACGCCAGTTTATTTTTGGATCTATATCAGGAAAAAAAAAACAAATTAATAAACAAGAAAGAGTATGTTGGAAACCAGCTCTTCTCTCAGCTCGTGCATGAAACAAACCCAAGACCGGTTGAAACCGGTTCAGACTGGGATATTCCATCTCGGTTTAGTTTTCAGCCCGTAGCGCCGCGTAAAAATTTGGACTGCCTGACCCCGCCCACTGTCTCACGGTATTGGTGGGTGGTGGCGGCGCGAGGCGGTTCCCTGACTGCCGATTGGACGGCACAGACGTCGCTCTGAGGTCGCGGCTCGTGCGGCGCGCGCGAGCACGGGCTGCCTTCAAGACCCCATGCACGGTCAGCGCGGTGTGGGCTGGACTGAGTTAGCGATGGAAAATTACTGACAGCGGCACCAAGTCTTGAACCGAGAACGGATTACGTCATGCGCTGGGGGCGGAGTTTTTTATTTTATTTTTTATAAATACACGACCAAGTAAAAAATTGACCGCCATTTTTAAAAACACAGCTAGAGTTTATGCATGCATGGAAGAGACATACCTCAGCCTGTACTTATCCTGGGATTAGAACTGTTAATGCAACATTTCAAGCCTCATATTCAGCAAGTGTTATTAACCAAACAAAAATTAAAGTTGGGTTTTAATTTTCGTAAGAATGCTAAAAAGAAACTTGCTGCTGCCGCCTTTTTATTCCTGTGATGGTACTGTATGTAATGTACATGCATGCTTCACTCACAGTACATACAGTGCTTTCACCTGTTGAAAGCTGGTTACCATGGAACAATGAATACAGACTACAAACCTGTAATAATATATATATATATATATATATATATATATATATATATATATATATATTTTTTTTTTTTTTTTTTTTTCCGACGTCACAACTGATTACGGCATGGCCACGAGATACTATGTTGTGGCCACAACTTACTAAGGAGTGGAGATGAGATAGTTTAATACCTGGCCACGAGATATTATGCTGTGGCCACAACTTAATAACCTCGCAGGATTTAGGCTCTTCTAAATTACAGACCAATTTAAACTCATTTTGTTTAAACTGTTAGTACAGATGGATGATTATCCTTGTTTACTCACTGACGCACAGCATAACTCCAAAACAACACATCTGGAATATGAATGATCTTCATAAGTTGTTAGATGTAATGACCTTAGTAAGTCATGGCCACAACATACCACCTCATTTTTACGCCTTTGTGTGTCATGGCCACAACATACTATCTCATTCCTACGCCTTAGGAAGTTGTGGCCACAACATACTATGTAATTTCCATTCTTAGCCAATTCATCATTGTTATTTATAGAGCTATACGTTTTTCAACCGCTTCCCCCCCTACCTACAGACATACATTTCCAGTCAAAAGTTTGGACTCACCCTCTAACTCCATGGTCTTTCCTGATTTTTTTTTTCTTTCTACACTGTAAAACAATACCAGTGGTGTCCAAAATATACAATAATCTCATTTGAACAGTTGATATTGAGATGTATCTGCTACTTATACTCTTCTGTAACGCTTCATAACGGCTCTAATCTGAGTTGCTGGTTGTTAATTGATTTCTGAGGTTGGTAACTCTAAATTAACATCTCCTCTGCAGCAGAGGTAAGTTTTGGTCTTGCTTTCCTGGGAAGGTCTTCATGAGCGACAGTTTCATCATGGAGCTTGATGGGTTTTGCAACAATAATAACAGACAAGAACTGTTCCACAACAGCTGAGCTTCATGAGTTAAAATAACAACTGAGTGTTGTTGTTGTTGTTGTTGTTGTTGTTACTTCATTAACTAATATCATGTGTTATGTCACACTGTAGTTTTTGAAATCTCCATTATTGTTTTAGAATGTAAAAAGAAATTCCAAACTACAAATCCAAAATATATGCAAATCTTTATTATATTAAGATCTCAGCATCTCCATTAAAATTAAATAAACAGATATTAAACAAACAGTATCCCAACCATTACCACAGGAGGAGCTAAAGTGGCACAAACTAAATGACTTTCTCAGTCCTCTGCATCATCATTCTTTTCTTTTCCTCCATCTCTTCCTTCTGTTTCTTCGGCACTTATGGCCTCCTGATTTCCGTGTGTCTGTTTCCCGTCTCCTGTCCTCCCTTCATCAGTTACAGGGCTTGTATCTCTTTTTCCATCATCACTTACACTGCTTGTGTGACTATGGCGACTGTTGCTCCTTTCACCAGACCCTTCTTCAGTTTCATCCCCAACATGATCTTCAAAATCCAGATCATCCTCATAGACCCGATTGCCATCTCCGTCCTCACCGGGGTCACCTTCTTCGTCTAGATCTTCTCCCTCGTCCTTGTGCTGTCTCTCTTTTTTTGCGTCCACCAGTGCATCCTCGGTGTCTTGTTCATAAACATCATAATCAGCAGAATAGTTGCAAGGTAAGTAATCCTTTAAAACAGCATCTTCCTGATGATCAAAGGTTTGGTTCTTCCTGGGAAAAGACGTTCATCAACAAGTCATTGACACTGGAAGACTTGACTCTAAACATAATTAAAATCCTAAATAAGTAGAAAAAGCAGCAATATTCTCGCATTTGGGAGAAGATAGAAGCAGTTCATATTTTTAAGGAATACATGTGCAGAGACAATATAGTTGAACCTAATCGACTGTAATCTAAATTGCATAACCGATTAAATCCATAGAACCGGATAAAACTCTCCACGAATTCACCCACAGGTTTTCTGAAGAGTGTCTCTGACGCTCAAATGTGAGTGCTCTGGTTGTCGCCATCTTGGCAGGAGCTGCCTGCACTGGTTAGTTAATAAGTAGGAAAATTTGGGCGGAAGAAACAGAGCCTAGCTGTTGATAGAAACACGCCTACCTGACGCAATTACCTCAAGCTAACTGCTAGGGAGCTTAGCTTAAGCTATGGTGGCTAATGTTGCATTTAACAGAACTCCGTCATCCATATCCTGCACGTCATCCTGTGTCGACTCCTCGTGTAGTAAACTCCTTGAAGTAATTTAAACTACAATGATACCAGTTAGCTGATTAGCTAAAGTGATGCATAGCAGACAGCTAGTGATGTTCCTCAAATTGCCCACACCCCTAATTATACATAATTATATGGCTTTATATAATTTTAAATGATGACTTTTATAAAAATTCACACTTCTACAATTGTCATGAATGTGAAATCTAGCTATGGAGACCAAAACATTTCTTTGTGTACCAGGCTGCAAACATGTTTATTTCTTTAGTAAAGTTGAGCATTTTTAATATGGGGCTCTTTAAGGATCATCCTACTTTTTTGGAGTGCTTTGTAGTTTCCATCATTGGATAGATCCCTACACTGGGGTACTAGGTTACTAACTATGTACCAAGTATTAACACAAGTATTGAAGAAACAGATAAGTCTTAAGTCATCGTTTAAAGATACCCAGAGAATCAGCTGTTCACACTTCCACGTTGTCTTTATTCTCAGAACCAGAGTTTGACTCTTGTGCATTAAATATACATCATAGTAGCCATAGTTGCATGACTTTGCAATTCATTGTTTTATGTTGAATAAATATTATTTTTGCATCTTTAATTATAGAACTGACTTTTTTGATAATGTGTGAAACTCTGCCAAAAGGACAGTGTATTTGTGTGTAACAGGAAGGGAGTGATTAACGCTAAGCTGTGGGTGAGATGCCTGTGATTGTGGTCTTGTCCACTTGCAGGAGCTTACCTGTTGATGAAGTCCTCTCTGAGACCAAAAGTACGCAGAGCTTCAGTGTAGCGCTTCTCTGCCACCTTCCTAGCATTCATCTATATTGCAGATACACATACAGACATCATCATGATCATTATTATACTAATCAAAGATAGATCAATGGATAGGTAGATAGGTAGAAAGAATACCTGTGTAACTTGTTCTAATAAAAGAGGTCTGCTTTTCACTCTTTCTTGTATTTCTCTCATCTCCTCTTGGTACTCCCTGCGTCTCTGCAGGTCCTGCTTCCTGTGACAGCACACACAAACACAAACACAAACAACAAATAATGAAGAGCAAATGTGAGCAAATGTGTATTGAAAATACACTAAAAATTGCTTTTATACTGTAAGCTTTGTACATTTGGATACTGTGTGTGTGAAGCATGTTAATTGTCTAGTAGAGGACCTTGTGTAGTGGCATATCAAAGATTAAAAAAACATAATAAACAACACTTGTTTCCATTTTATAAACATGTATATTAATTTAATATCCTTTGCTATATAGTCAATTAATGTATTATCCCTTGCAACTTACAGCACTGTACAATAATACTTACATAACCACGCGATTAACAACACTATTATGATACCCAGGTGCCGATTAGATTTATATTGCAAGTCTGTAACTATCATTATTTTAAAAAGGCCCCGATTCAATATTACATTTTTCCATCCTTGAACTTTTAAAAATTTATAAAAAATTTATTTATAAATTTTATAAAAAAATGTATAAAAAATTTATAAATTGAATGTTTTATACCTTAGCTTTATTCAACAACTTCACAATTGAATTGAACATGAGTAATTAAATGCACCCCCCACTTCCTTAAACATTAGTTTTCCCATTCAAAACCAAATGCAGCATTTAATCAATACAAATTAACTTAAAATACAAGAGTTTAATATTTAGCTTCAAATTAAATTAAACATAAAGCTGCATTCTTACTGAGCAGCACATATCTCTGTCATCCACCTAATTATTATTCCCAATGTAGCAAATGATCCACTCCTACCACATGGAATGAAATGTGGGAACAGTTCGGAGTGTACCACCTGTAGGATTATAAAGAAACGGTCACATTTTACCACCTCAAATGCCTCATAAATCTTAAGAGCATTATGAGCAGTTGTAAGCACGCGAACGGTCACACTTAGCTTCTAACATGTGTGTTTCGAAACCACATAGTGCTCGTGGTGTTTTGAGACCGGAGTAAGCTTGTGTAATAAGTGAGTTTTGAGTGGGGACTAATTTGCCCTCAGAGTTTTGGATTTTTTCCCGATTTTCTCCCTAATTTAGTCGTGTCCAATTCCTCCCCGTCACTAGGGGGCTCCCCATTAAGGCTACTACTACCAGTCAGTCGGGAGGGCCGAAGACTATCACGTGTTTTTCTCCGAACCACGTGACGTCAGCTGACGCATCTTTTCGAACTGCTCACTCATGCACCGTTGGGGGCGGAGTAACACACTCGGAGGACAGCGCTATCCGCCTCCGCTTGCTTGAGCTCACAGAGACCCCTGATTAACTGTAGAGCCGTGATTAATGTGGGAGCACTAAGTACCTCTCATCCCTCCCCTCTGAGAGAGCTCGGCCAATCAGGTCTCTCTAGACCTCCGGCTGCAAGAGGTTACAGCATCACCCGGGAATCGAACTAGCGATCTCCAGATGATAGGGCTAGTGCTGTACCCCTGCGCCACTTGGAGGCGACGGGAGCCTTTCTGACATGCACAACATTTCTATTTCTGTTGCATCACTCTGTGAGGAATGCCTACAACACTGCCTACAACACAGTATGGCATAAAAGTTGATGAACATGCCACCTACTGTAGCATCGGCGAGGAGACGCCTGTGATAGAATTACCTGTGTAAACACTGACCGACCAACAAACAAGAAAAATTTCTGTTGAGTCAGTGTGGCAATACATGAATCAAGCACAGATTACCTGAACTCCTTGAGTTTGGATTCACAAATCTGTGCCAGGGCCACATGTGGGTCATTGGCCTGAGCACGCTTGGCTATCAGCTTTTGTAGTTTCCTCTCCTTCTGCCTCTGTCGCTCCTTCCATTTCTCCTCCTCTTGCTCAGCCTCCTTTCTCTGTTCAAGAACTTTTCTGCTCAGAGAGGAGAAGATCTGTTTCAAGACTGGAGTGACAGAGATGACTTGGGAGGAAGGATTTCTAAGAGGGATGATAAATGAGGCAGGGGCTTACACACTATCTTGTTGGGGGGACTGGTTAGGGCTGTGTGTTGTTCAGAGAGTCAGTGGAAGGGATCATGCTCACATATGATTGGTTGATGGTTGGTTGGGATCTTATTCTTGATTAGAAAATCTTATTCCAAAACAAGGGGATACAACTATGGGTCCAAGCATGAAAGGGAAGCACAGACAAACACACACATTTTAAAACTAGTCAAGCTAATCGAGGGATGGAAGGTCCTGACTTAGCACATAGTTTACCAATCACAGGGCTGGGTGCAGTTACCTAACAGCCTCTTGACGTTTCTTGGCTGCATCAGTAATTTTTGAAGGTAGGTATTCATGACTCCCAGAGCGCGAAGAACACAGAGAGGACAAAGGTGTTTGGGGTGAATTAGAAACAAACAGGTTCCTAAATGCACTCTGGCTCTTCCTCTCCACCTCAGGATTGGCTGTGATGTGCCCTTTACATGAGGTCATGCTAGACTTGCACAGCTTGAAGGGTTCACAAGCTGTCAGAGTTCGACATTCCCGCTTGCTTTCAAGCTGCTTCTGGAAGCGCCTATACCTGGTATCAAAGTCAGGAACATGGGGACTAAACCTGTTCTTGTGGTTGGTGCTGTCAGCAGACTGCTCTTCCCTCTTCGCACGACGTTCACTGAGACGTTTGGCCAGAAAGCTGGGTGGCTCTGTGGCACTCAGGAGCATATCTGTCGCTCGCATCTCTTTCTTGATCTCCCGGTAGAGCTGCTCCTCTTTTTGGCGCTCACCCAAGGCTGCCTCCTTAACATAACGAGGAACAGGTTTGGCCCGAAAAGAGCGCCGCTCATTTTCCTCTTGCTTCTTAATGGCGAGGAGCATCTGTAATTCCTTCTGCTGTTTCTTAATGTGGTCCCTCTCCACAAAGCTAAACGGCCTCTGGGTGGCCAAGAGGCGCTGCTGTTCCACAGCCCGTACTTGTCGACGACGTTCTTCGTCTCGCTCGCGCAATTCCTCATAGAGTGGGAGGCGCACATGAGCAGGCATCGGAGTGGCTCGGAATTTGCGCTGGCACTCCGTCAATTCCTCTAGTTCCCTTCGCAGCTCTTCGTTCTCCCGCTTGATTTCACAGCGGGACCTAAGCGCCTTGCGTTTGTGTTCCGTCTCCCGGAGTGTCATCTGGAAGGGCTTGGGCACCGTCACCCGTGGATGCCAGTCTTCCTCTTTTGACCGCTTTCCTTTTTTGGGCTTGGGAACCCCGGCCATGCCATTTGGTTTCACTGTGGCTTGATGGTCACTTGGATAGTTTGTTATCCATGCTGAGAAAGGTTGCTGCTTACATGAAGATATTTTGTCCACATGGAAGCCTTGCCACATGTTTCTGATGCGCTCTTTCGGTGATTTGAGATCTTTCCTCAAATTCTGCTTGACACGCTCAGCTCGGGCATTGTCCATGTAGCTGCTTCCGAGCTCATGGGCTGAGAAAGCCTTCTTCAGTTTTTCTCCAGGTGTATGGTGTGACTGATGACTCTGCAGCCTATAGCCAACATAACACAACAACAACAAAAATCATTTCAGCACCATGGAAAAAGAAAGACATCCCAATATGAAGTTGTAAGATGTTTCTCCAGACATCTCATGCAATTAATGAAGTTCGAATAACGTTTTCAATTCCATCAACAAGTCACCGATGTGACAAAACAAAAACTGTGACTCACTGGCAGGCTCTGTCATAGTTGCTCTGAGGTGCATTTCCCCTCAGCTCAGGTTTCTTGAGATACATGAGCTTAAGACCAACCATGGTGCAAAGCTGGGCTCTCCTGAGCTGCTCCAGCTTGCGGTAGTACTCCTCGTTAGAGAAATACAGCTCATGCAGATCAATGCGATCACCCATTGTACACTGATCTGTAAATGGCAGAGAGCACCTGACTTCAGAGTGAGAATCATCAGGTCCCGGGTCTAATTCGGAGTCAGACTCCACCTGAACGAACGAGAGGAAAGAATCTGACATTTAGATGACAAAGTGAACAAAAAAAAAAAAAAAACATTTCCATTCTGGAAATATCAGTCATCATCATCAGCATCATCTGGTTTAGATTCTACACCCTTTGCATTCTTGTCATAAATAAAAATAAAGAAAAAAACAACAACAAGGGATATATATATATCCTGCTAACTCATTTTCATCTTACAGGAACAACGTGTTAAAACGTGTAAACACAAAGGCATGTGTGCAGCAAAAAACAAAAAAACGAGAAAATGTCCTTCTTATTTAAACCAAAGCATATATTTTGGGAAACACTGCATTTAAATAATAAAAAATAATAGTAAATAGTAACAATAGTCGCCACAGTGACCAACAGCTTTTACTGGATGCAGACTGGCACTGCATCCAGTGGCTGAGGTTTGGGACTCAAACCTTGAACCAAGGCCTTCCACATAGTACATATTTTTCTGTATTTCCACTTCACTACATGTACATATGATATGAAATGTATGAGTTATGATATAAGGTCTACTGAATTCTTCCATGACTTGTAAAGTGGAGCTTTAAAAACACTTGAAAGTATGGAAGCGGCACGGCGGCTTTAGTGGTTTCAATTCCCCCCACGGGGTCTGTGTGCGTGGAGTTTCCTTTCCTGCGACCCTGAATACAGGATAAAGAGGTATAGAGGGTGAGTGAGTGAGAGTAAAAGCAGTGACTTGTTTTGAGTTGAACAATATGGCCACCAGGCTTGATTGTGTGTCCTCATTAGTGGTGCTTGCTTGCGAAGCACTACTATTATTATCTCACAGGCTTATTATTCCCTTTTTTTTTCTTCTTCCGTACAAAAGTTTGGCGCATAACTAGTCCGTAGACCCATGAATGAGGTGTCGTTTGTCGTAGACCCATGAATGAGGTGTCAAATCGTGTGGCTTGACTTGGTGCCATGACTTCGCCAAGGGGCCAAAAAGTCCCATAGACTTAACATTGAGACCGACATCAGCTATATCTATGACATGTCAAGCACCTCTCAAATTTTCTTCAGGAAATGTACTTTAGGGATGTAGATTAATGTAGATTAGGGAACATTTCCCATCACATGTTCTCTAAGCCCCACCCCCAGGATCTACAGTCCTGTAGGGTGTATATACGATGACTAACGGGAAGCAAATTTACACACAAATTTTTTTTCCAGACCGGATGTCACATCTCCGTTGGTTTTCTCAGCACTATAATACTTTTGTCAAGAGGTCATGGCTTAAACAATTATTTGTTGATAATTCTCTACAAGTAACAGGTGTAACTTTTTCAATCATTAAGACTTTAAATAATCACGTAAAACATTTCATCAGCTATAAAAAATATTTTATAGGCTGGTATAATTTCATTTTCTCACACTACACAAAGGACAAACGAAGCAATCAAATCCGGTCCAAACCCCAAACCGGATGTGCATCACTGAACCCACCTGTTCTCTATCCGTTATTCCTAGTGGGACACGTGCTCTCTCATATAAAGCCAGCGGGACTTTGGTGTGTGGATCCACCGGTGTTTTCAGACAGGATGTAACGAGTACGTTAGCTCGATGAGAACTGTCCATTTGTTTCATTAACTTTACCACCAAATAAAAGTCACACAAGCCCGGTCGCCTACTAGTCATGGATTCCCCTCGGCATCTCTTAACAACAGCGTCGCACGACGCACAATCTCAACCTAGTTCCACTCCCTATTTAGAAAGGGCATGAGAGTGCACACAGTACCCTATGTAGTGCCCCAGATGGACAACAGCAGTGCGCTTGGAATCGAGCTGACAGGGATTGACAAGAGAAGTAAATGAGATTAAGCGGCTTTTCTTTCCTCCACCTGTTAGGTTTAAGACGAGTGCTCAAATTGTTAAGCTTTAAAATTAATTAAGAGAAGAATTATTGCTCGATGCGTGCGCCGTGCCTCGATACTCTTATCCGGTGATACCGGTCTTCCAAACCTGGAGAGATGTGTCTGAGGTTCTTTATCATCAGCTAAGAGAGCATATTTAAGCTTCAGGTCATGTGCCCTGTGTCACATCCTGATGTACATCAAAAGAGCCGTAGAGAAACCCGGAGACGGACAGACGACAGGAAAACAATAGAATTTTCCACTTGGTTCCAGCGGATATGAGATGTTAGTTTATATTCGTCTGGACACAGGCTAAAGGAAGCGCTACCATATAAGGAATCAAGACGCATGATAACAAGGTTGTTTCCTGGGCACAGGAAGGTCATTGGAAAGTTCACACAATGTCAGCAAACCTTACAGTCAGTGCCTCCTTACATTATAACAGAATCTTATCACGATTATCACTCCCATTGAACATAAATACATAGTGAGCTGTGTACACTAACACATCCACCTCTGTGTGTAACCTGCAGCTGCTGGTAATTTCCCTCAATAAAGTATATCTTTCTATCTAATTGCCAAAACACAACGCAACTTCTTCCCAAGAACAATAAGGAAAATTATTATTATTTTTTTTGTATCCATGTATTTCTATACCATGAGCAGCTTATGCACCGTATAACTGTGAATACGTGACAGAACTTCTTTAATTTAAGAGACAGCTGGAAGGAAAAAAATCCATACATTTATTTATGACACAAAGTGAATTTATTTTAAACACTGTAAGACAGAATTGTATTTTAATATAGCCAGTGTTGCCAGATTTAGCCCACTCTGTCCAGCACCAAAGCTGCCCGAATGTTCATAAAATGGCCCAAAATATTTGTTATTATTCATTTCTGTACAGAGCGCCCATGGTGACACTGGGGAGAAAAAAAATTATCTACTACAAACTAAGGCATAACAGTATTTTTGCAGTGTGACAACAATTTAAGATTATAAAATATTTAAATAGATTTATAGATATTGAGAAAGTACTGAATTGTACAAACTGATGTGAGAATAAACTTTTGCTACTATTTACTGTAGAGCGACACGTGGCACATTTTTTTTGACATGGCTTTGTCAAAAAAAATAAAAATACAGAAATAAAGAACCTTGGATTACGAGCATAATTCGTTCCCGGAAGTGGGCTCGTGTTACAAAACCCTCGTAAACCAAATCATAATTTCCCATAAGAAATAATGAAAACTCAAATTATTCGTTCCACAGTCTCAAAAAATAAATACATAAAAATAATTAATACAATCTATAAAATGAAAATAAAACAAATTAACCACGTTACTCGCAATCCGAGGTTCCACTGTATAAGTAAACTATGAAAACTGAAACTTCATAGATGAAAGGACAAATCAATGTACTGTATGTTTGTTATGTTCATTCGTAATGCAGGAAGCTTCAAACCAATTTGTCTCATATGTTTTGAAACTATCGCACTAGTGGAATCGAACCCGGAACCTATTTCCCATAGACTCTTTTCCCGTCAACGTCAGGTACTATCGCTAACATTTAAATAGTCAGGGTGTGTTTTTTCTTCTTTTCTTTAACAAATGATTTGAATATGACGTTATGTATAAATCACAAATGCACTTTGATCATGTCTATTATGAGGGCAAAGTATGACATAATTAAAGAATCCAAATTCAATAAGTCTTTTTTTTTTTTTTTTTGCTATAGGAGTTATTCACGTCAACCCAGGCGCACTTTGATCTAGTGTATTATTGATAATAGCTACAATCATTTGATCTTTAAAAATCAGTTTGCTACATTTGTATTAATTAGATTTTTCATTTTTATACAATTAAACTCTCTTCCATAGCTTTCTGTACTAACTGTACTATAATCCAGTGTCTCATTGCTATTAACTAGGACCATTAGATCTTCTTTTATCCTATGTGAACCTGCTCTCTGTAGGATCTTACCTTTATCTTTCTGCTGCAACATGAACATTGTGCTGAAACGCTCAGCTGAACTTCTGACTGTAACTTTGTAACCATTTCGGCATTTTGATTACGTCATAGAGATTAAATCCTTTCGTGCATTTACAAAAAAATTAATAAATACTACACCAATGGCGGTCAGCGCCTGCGTCTAGTAACCAATGGCAACAGTGGACGCAGATTGATGACGTATATGGCTCGCGACAGAGGCGTCGCTTATATGTTTCACCAGAACCATTTTAAATCGAATATATATATATATCTTTAGAATAAACGAGTTATTATTTAAAAGTCGAAGCCTCGTTTAGGTAGCGAGGATTTCCGGGTAAAGTTTTTCCCCTTTTGTTGTTTCATTTCATGGCGCTTCTGTTAAAAGCTGGGTGTAGTGACATCTAGAGGACAAATTGTTTATAGCAATTAGACCTTAACCTGCAGCTGCAAGTACTAAGTATTGCAATCATCAGTGTGTGTGTGTTGTTTTAAAATCCAAAGCAAACGTTTGTGCACATACCTACCATCTCTGAATGTTAAAAAATTTAGTAAAGAACAACATACCCCAGCGGCTAGCACTGATGCCTTGCACCTCCAGGTTCTGGGTTCGATTCCGGCCTCCAGGCGTGTGCTTGGTGGGTTTTTCCTCAAGTTTCCTCCCACAGTCCAAAGACATGCCGATTAGAATAACTGGTGTTCCCAAATTACCCGGAGTGTGTGTGTGTCCACCTCATGCCCTAAGCCTCTTGGGATAGGCTCCAAGCCCCCCCGCGACCCTGTATACAGGACAAAGCAGTATAGATGAGTGAGTGAGTGTGGCTGTGAGAATTGTACAAATTTGAAGTTTTAATTGTTACTTGTGCTCCTCCTTTACATTGCCATTTTTAGGTCTTTTATTTAATATTGACTCCTTTTATCCTCCCTGGCTATTATTTGCATGTTATTGTTATTATTATATTTAGTTTATTAAAAAAAAAAAAAAAAAAAGAATATTAATTGATACAAACCTTTGTTCAATTGCTGAGTTTTTGGACGAGAGGGAAGACCGGCCACAGCCCCAAAATTGTGAAGTTTAAGATGAATTAAAAGAAGAATTATTGCTTGTGGAGTCTGCTGCACCTTGATACTTTTAATGGCCAGTGTTCCGAACCAAGGGAGGAACGAACACACACACACACACGTTCTCTGTTTATTACTGATTATTATCAGAAAACCTTACAGCAACTCAGTCTGATAAACGTAAACTAATCACTTTTTAAAAAACCATTTGCTATTATATGCTGCCATTTTGTTTTATTTTTTTCATGCTAATTTGCTCAAGATTTAGGAAGCCATTTAAAATAGCAATAAAAATAGAAATATTTTTGCTTGGTTAATTTTCTTACTTTTTAAAATACACTTTACACCACATGTAGTATATAAAACTAAACTTTTTCAATGTTTTGCACTGGAGCCAGTAGGCTAACAATGCTAATGAGGTATTGGAGGCACATTTTAGCATCAGGATAAATTTGTTTAGTCATGTTTTAGTCGACTCAAAGTCTGGAACCATTTTACTCAATAAAAACGCAACATTCTAGCAATAACATCATTATTATTTACCCCACAGTTTTTAAAAAGGTTTTTCACAAAATAATTCTCAACATTTAAAATGTATCTTTTCATCTGATGTTTTCAGCTAATTATATTTATTTTTAAAATCATGGCAACTGCTGCATGTCCATTTTTTAAAAACTACAAAACAATAGGAGCAGCCTGGACAGTGTTTAGATTTCTTTTTGTTTTTAAATGAATTTCCACACTTGGACTGTTGTAGCTCTTCTGGGTCACAAATCATTCACTAACCTATTATCTTAACGTGTTTAACGGTCTTTAAAATAAAATACATCAACATAATTTTGTTAACATAATTACCGCAGAGATGCTGTAAAACTGGGTGATTATTATGGGATGCCTTGATGCATCCCTTCAGGTTTGTGGCATTTTCCCCAGCGATTATGTTCCCCCTCTGATATTACACTTCAGCTTTTTTTCCCTCCGGTTAAGTAAGGGCCCAAATATCGTCTAGTCTCTTTAGCCTAGTAATTTAGTAATACTGCTGTGATGACGAGTTAAAGATGACTCCGCTTGTAACGTCATCGAGCGAGCAAACTACTCCTGATATGCCGCACACCGTGACCCGGGAAATACTGCTGCTCATAATGAATGAATACAGCGAATCTTAGGCCCGTCTTTTTCTGCTAACAATATTGCATGCTGATTTTGTCACCGTCACTGTTCATTGATATTCGTGACACAGGAAAAAAGCTCTTCAACCAATATTTTTCGTCATTGTTTGTTCGTTAACGAAATTAAAACGAGTACAAAGTGTTTTTTTCAATGCCTTTAATAATTAATAATAAAATCGTGCAGTGGATTTTGGGGGTTGTGTATTTCGGTTACGAAGATGTTTCAGATACACCTAACCCCCCCAAGATATATATATATATATATATATATATATATATATATATATATTTATTTATTTCATTGGACAAATCTGACAAGTACACAGTGCGGTGGTAAACACAACACAGAATAAAGTAATGCAAAGAGAACACCAGTGTCCAAAAAAAAAAGTTTATTAAATTACGCAGCGTAACATCTACAGACAGCTCATGAGCAGTTTGTCATGGCGAGGCGTTCGGCGAGGTCCCCACATCTTTGAGCAGCAGCGCTTCAGGCCCATCAGTGCCTTCCTTCTTCACACATACTTATCGTGTGTTTACCTGCAGAGGAACGAGAGCGTCATCATGAGCGTTTAATCACGCGGCTCGAACAAGCCACACCGCTACGTATACCGAACACTTACGACATCGTCGATCTTGAGGATGCTGCGCACTGTTTCTGTGGCGAGTGTGAGGGCGCTGATGGAGACCAGGAGAGGCTGGACCACCAGTTCCTCCAGGATGTTAGAGATGCCACCCTGAGGGAGAAAGAAAACCGTGGTTCAGCTACACACAGTGCGACACATACAGAATGCTCAGATCTAATCATCATAAAACAGAAAAAAAAAAAAAACAAGCACAAGCTCGTTATTATTATTAATGAGGATGGTAAACTCTACAGAGATTATTTTCTCCTCTTCAGTGTTTTGTTCCTGGTTGCCATGGATTCAGTGGTGGTGCTGGTGTGCTCACCTTGCGCACGTTGATGCCGGCTGTCGCCTCACCCTGAGCGTGTCTGTTGCGCAGCTCGGTTACCGTGGAGATGGGGTTGAGACCTGCGTTCTCTGCCAGTGTGGAGGGAATGACCTCGAGGGCGTCTGCGAAGGCGCGCACGCAGTATGCCTCCATGCCAGCCAGGGAGCGGGCGTACTCGGCCAAGCGCAGGGCCAGCTCGATCTCCGGAGCGCCGCCGCCTGCGATCAGAGCCCTGTAGGTACGAGAGGCGACTCCCATCAACATCAAAATTTCTTTTGTTTGTTTCTGCTACTTTTATCTGTTTGTCCTAAGCGATGAAGGAAAGAAAAAAAATTCTGAAAGCAATCACCTTTTTTTGACGAGGCAGCGGATGACGCAGAGAGCGTCGTGGATGGAGCGTTCAGCCTCCTCGATCACCAGCTTGTTGGAGCCGCGCACCACGATGCTCACCGTCTTCCCTGGACTGGCACAACCGGTGATCTACACACACAATAAACAAATGTCAGTGTTCCATTAGCAGGCCGTCATCACCTTTACTTTTTTGTGCCTGATTAAATCTGCTCTCAGATCGGCGTGTCTCACCTTGACCAGTTTTCCCGAGCCGCCCAGGCTCACCTCCTCCGCCAGCTCGGCCGAGCCCAGCATCTCCGGCGTGAACTGATCGATGTGGGCGATGGGCCTGGTACCGATCGTCTGCAACGCAGCGATGAAGCATTTCAGTCTGGATTACGGCTATCATTACAGAGTATTCTACGCCCTACAGGCTGTGATCTCACCTTGCAGATGAACTCGATCTCGTCCCTCTCGATGTCCTTCACGACCATGATCTTCACCTTGTTGAGGAAATGAAGAGCGAGGTCGCTCAGAGCGTCCCTGAAATGACACAAACGCAACGCTCTTCAGGCTTGGAGAAAGAAAAAAAGGCGACTTTCCCCACAATTGAATTTGATTGTCTTTCTGTACCTGAGGATGGATTTCTGGATGAGCAGGACGTTGCAGCCGGCTTTCTTGATCTGTTTGACCATGTTGAGGATGTAAGCTCTCTCCTCGCGGAGCACCCGGTCCATCTGGGCGTAATCCGACACCACGATCTGGTTATCCATCTGTCCGGGCACAAGGGAGCACCGAGCGAGATTAACTTCATTGTAGTAAAATTGAATTATACAGTAAGACCCTGAGTTCCGTCCCGGGAGCGCGTTCGTAAGTCTGATTTGTTCTTAAGGCCGACAGAGTGAGTCTTGTGACAGGGATATACAATGTAAAGCATACAAAAACCACTTAACCAAATCTGTCCCCTTTCCCCCACACTAAAAGCCAAAAGCCATAACTGCACCTAAGGAAACAAATCTCACATATTAAATGTAGCCATGTCGTCTCTGTGCCTTTAAATCGTGAAGGGAATCCCAGACGCCTTTTTGTTCTCTGTAATGTGACAGATTGTTCCTTGTCTTAATAGATATGAGAGAGACACAGAATAAAAAAAAATAAAAAAAACTGATGAGGTTTAAACGCTCATGGTGGCGTCTGTACGTACGTCAGTCTTCGGAGGAGACAGGCAGAACTGTATCAGACCGATCTTGGCCTTCTCTACACGGGTCAGTCCACTGTTCACCACCTTCTGGGTCAGAACCAGTCCGTCCACCAGCTCGCAGTCATCTATGGTCCCACTAGAAAACACCAACACTTTGTTAGACAAACGTGAAACATGCGCACACACACTTACATATACAGCTGTGGCCAAAGATTTTCCCAGTTCTTTTTTGGTTTTTGCTTTCTCACAAAATCTCATCACAATGCACATTACACATTCATATCAACACACATTTGCACATCATGAAACTTTGCATTTGACAAATTATTCTTCTCCAGGTATTGATTATGTAAGAATCGGTCAGGATGTGGGAAAGAAGTTGATTGACAGTGCGCCAGTACGAATTGTGGACATCTTGACATCTTTTTTGTTATTATACTTACTCTGGTGTACCAGAGTAACATCTGGCAAGAAGATCGGGGGGAATAAATAAATAAATAAATAAATCAGAAACGCGACTCACCCGAGCTTCTTGACGATGTTGATGTCGCGGAGGTCGACGCTGGTGGCGGTCGTCGGGTCGATCACCCTCATGACGGCGTCCACGCTCATCGGGGCGAGCAGGCTGGAGTACTGGGACACCACTTTGGAGCACAGCGAGGTGGTGGCGCTGTTGAGCAGAGTCTCGCGGTCGCTCAGCTCCACCGGCTGGCTGACGGAGGTCAGGATCTCCACACCTTTATCCACCGCCTTCTGGAACGACTCCGAGATGGTGGTCGGGTGGATGCCTGAGTAATGTGTTAGTGTTAATTAATCTATGATGGAATGGGGGGGGGGACTGTCAGAAGAGAGGTGTATATACCTTCATGTTGAAGTGTGTACAAATTGTTTTTTTTTTTTTGGGCTGACTCTATATACAAGCTGTGCATTATGAGGAGCGTGTTACACAACAGCCTCGCCCATGTATCTTATTACATTAGCATTAAAGATCTGATTAAATATGTTTGCGTACCTTTCTGTAGCAGCTTAGCACAGGCGTCCAGAAGAGCTCCGGCAATCACCACCACGGACGTAGTGCCGTCTCCAGCCTCGATGTCCTGAGCCTTGGAAAGCTCTACCAGCTAAATAACACAAAACACACACAAAGTAATAAATAAATGCTTTCTATTTTCCCACTTTACGAGATCCACACTGAAACAGGAATCTTAAATGACTCACCATTTTGGCAGCAGGGTGCAGGACCTGCATCTGATTGAGGATGGTGGCTCCGTCGTTAGTGATGGTGACGTCTCCTTTCCCATCCTGGATCTACAACACAAATCATCATATAGTGTTTTCCTGAACTATATCTGGTTTAAGAATTATGTTTAAATATACATGTAAAAAGAAAAGAGAAAAATGTGTAAAAAAAAAAACAATCACAAGACGTACCATTTTGTCCATGCCTTTGGGCCCGAGACTCGTCCTGATGGCATCGGCGACGGCTGTTGAACGAGAAACACCAGTTATTTAACAGCAGTGCATAAGTGAACATCACAATTTATCCAACCTTTAATGAATAATCCTGACCAACTTTGCTGTTAAACACAAACTAGAAGAACATGACGTATACGAGGAAGATATCAAGAAAATGCTGATTATTTTTCGCATCTTATACAGCAATGATACATGTGCTATAAATGGATAGAAAACAGATTTTTTAAAAGCGCTGATCACAATTATTGATAATAGGAGCGACTGATTAATCTTAATTGAAGGAGACAGGAACAGCAAAAATAAAAAGTCACCCAGCTCAAACCAACCTAGCAGCTTTCCTCTTCAAGGCCGCTAACAGCTTTTGTTATATAGATTTAGGGATTGTTCACACTATTGATCTGTACCATCAACCATCTGGAATGATTGCTCCGCCCCTCCCCATCATTTACATTATTATTATTCTCCATCCTCAGGAAATTTGCGTCTTATCACTCTCTTATACAGCAGGTGGCAGTATGCACCTAGTTTGTTTTTGGGCCACCAGCAAACAAACAAACAAAAACGACAAGAACGAGGAAGTCGATCTTCGCCCCGTTTCTGATATTATTGTTATTTTGGGAAAGAACGCCAAGAGCGATGCTCTCATATGTCAGGGGATCAGATCAGTGTATGGTTTTTGAAAACAGACTTCGGAGCAGACGGGCAGCACTGATGTTGCATCTAAAAAGCGGTCTACTTCCGTTTTCAGGTATGATTGGCTTCAATATCCAATTAAAAATCGTACCATGCTCAAGACCTTTTTAAAAAGAGGTATGCTTGTGTTCATGATGATTAAATGAATCAAAGGTTCAACAGGCTCAAGTCCCTAATGTGAAAACGCCCTTAGGTCATCACATCCAGCTAGAAATCACATTGTGAACTCAGCTCCTGTAAACCCATTATACCAGCTCTAATCTGAGGTGCTGTTTGGTAATTGGTGATTTCTGAGGCTGGTGACTCTAAATAAACTTCTCCTCTGCAGCAGAGGTAAGTTTTGGTCTTGCTTTCCTGAGAAGGTCTTCATGAGAGACAGTTTCATCATGGAGCTTGATGGGTTTTACAGATGCACTTGACAATACTGTTCTTACAAGAACCGTTCCAGAACCGCTGAGCTTTTTGTCTTAAACTAGCAACTGACTATGCAGATTAGTTTTCTATCAATCGACACAGTCCGTCATCACACACAGACTGCGAACACTCAAATGTGGTTTAAAAAACAAACAAACAAACAAACAAAAAAAAAAAACATGAGGATAAAAAACTGTAAAAACATTTGTTATATTTTTTTTCTATTATTTTAATGAGATGCCCCAAATCCCAGATGATCCGCCTGAAAAAAATTTAAGTCATGTTCATGCATCAAATACATTGGTTATAAAAACGCACTGCCTACTTACACACTACATACTCTCCCCAGCACACACACTCATGTCACGTCAGAGTAACTTATTTTACGTTTATAATAGTGATGAACCCTTCGATCGACCAGCGACCAGTATTGGCTGGTTCTCAGTTTGACTGGCCGTGATGTGGTGAGAGAAGACATGCAGAAGGCTGGAGTGACAACAGGAGATGTGGCAGATGGGGCAGGCGACAGTGCGAGACAACAGACGTAGTAGCTGCATCAGAGCCAACGCAGCAAAATTTTTAAAATAATAATTTTATATAAAATGATGATTATGAAAATGACTAGGCTGATAATCGATCAACCCCTAATGAACAAACACTTCCTTACAACCAGTGTGATTTTCTGCTTCCTGAAAATCAAGCTCTTGACAGCTCATGGAATAACAGAACTCAAGGATGCTGATATCGCAGATATCGAGTATCGTGATGTGAAACAGACCGATAATACCGTGCAGCCCTCAGGCAGAGGAACATGGCGCGCGCTGCTGCATCATCATCACCATACATGGCGTTGTCAGGCGCTAATCCTGATTTTTTTCTTTCTTCTTTTAAATAAATAAATATACTACAAGACATGCTGCAAAACACCAGGATGCAGTCCCAATTCCGTTCTACTTATATTACGTCACAAACTTGAGTTCAACATCGCAACGCTTTCCTTTGTTACACCGTTATTATTGTCACCTGCACATTCAGCACGAGCCCGCAAATTAAGACAATAAAATAATTGAAAATAAACTCGCCTTTCCCCGCGCTGATGTTGCTGAACCGAATCTGAGCAGGTTTATCCCGGTCCACATAAGTGCCTCCGTTATTCTTGCCTCCCTTCGGCACTACAATCGCGGCTTCGGGCATCTTTACTTAATTTTTTATAATTAACGGGAAATCACACTAAATTATTTATTTTCAGTGTTTAAGGAAGACGTCCGCCCTGCGTGCTGACCAGCACACCGCTCCCACGGCTCGGATGGACGCGGATTCGCTCCGGTTCTGCCTGCGTTAAATTACAACAGAACCTTCCAGAACCACCGGCTGCGACCAAGGGAGCGAAAGGACCCAAAGGCTGGGTCGGGCTGCTGCTGCTGGTGCGGCGCACGCTGATGACGTAAAATAGGCAGCGAATACTATGCCAGATTAAATTGATTTAAATAATAAAAATAATTAAAAGAGCATAAGTATTGTGTTAAAAAATATATATATATATTATCTTGTGTAAACGTCTTTTAAAAAAACAATAGGGCTTAATACCTAACTAATACTAATAAATATTTAAAAAATCAACACATGCACATGCTAGCACTGGTTAGTGAGTAGAGCACTAGCAGAGTCTGATATTCCTACACATGTTTATATGTTAATAAGAGAACTTTGGACACTATCGTGAACACTTGACGTATTAAAGACATCCGCCTAAAAGGTAATTTGGTACTTTTGCTTTATATGAGCTAAACGTGACAGTTTGATGCAACTGCTTGAATGAAATAATCACATGTTTTGCTCAAGCATGCAGTGAGTTCATTCAGGCTCTTTCAAACGACAGGTAGGATTTATCCAAAAGAATCTGAACACTAGTGTGTTAAACAATATGTAAAGGAAAACCTTTATTTCAGTGCTTGTGATGCCTGGGTTGCCAGATCTGCAATCCCAAAACAGTCCAGATACAACACAGACAGGTTGTGTGTGTGTGTAAAGCTCAACACTGTAACACCTGTCATTACCATGTGGTGTGCATTGTAATATTTACATCCTAGCAGATAGATAGAGAGATAGATAGAGTAGATAGGGTTACTACATAGAGAGAATGAACCAGCAAATACTAATAAAACAAAAGGGAGGATGCAATGAATGCAGGATGTGACCACAATACAGAATGAAAGACAGAATGTACAGTATATGAGCCTATTTATAGTGATGACAGTGCAGAGTTATTGTAAAGTTTAATTGCAGTTGGCAGAAAAGACTTCCTGTAGCGTTCTTTGTCACAGCGGAGCTGAAGCATCCTCTTCCTGAAAGTGCTCCGCTATTTATCCAGTAGGTTTGGGAGATTTTGGATGGTTAACAGTTTGGGTAGGTAGCATCCTTCTCTCCACTACAAGTTCCAAAAATTCCCTGGGAGTGGGAATTCCCTTTTTGATGAGTTTACTGAGTTTCTTAGAGTCACTGATCCTCATGCTACTGCCCCAGCAGAGGGAAGCAAAGAATATTTGCCACAACAGACTGATAAATAAAATCTGTGCTAATCACTAAGCCTCTATGCCGCCCAGGCCTACACTGTGATATGAAATGATGTCATCTACTGTAATTGTAATAGAATTATGTTATACAGTATCAGGTTAGCGTAGAAACCATGTTTAGGATCCCACATCCGGATAACTGCTCAAATGAATTGTATAGTATCGAGGTTTTATTTAGATCTGTGGGTGTCTTCTTTACTCCTAGGATGTAGAAAGTTTAACCTTGATGACTCCTGCATTATTGGATATGGAAAGAAAAAACTTATTATAATGGTTAATCATCAGCATATAAGTGAAAGCAAGTGTTATGCTTCTGAGAACAAGCAATAGTGGGCCTAAAAGAGAACCCTGGGGGTTACCGCATTGTTGTGTCTATATATTAAAAATCAACAACAGCAAAAAAATTTTTTTACTGAATTTTGGATCAATAAATTATCTATCCATCTATCTAAAAAAACATTTAAATTTAAATTCATTTGGTATCAATAAATTATGTCTTTCTGTCTACCTTTTAATTTATCTGACATTAACCAACTTAAGCATGATTACATGTAAGTACTGACAGTGATACGAATAATTATAATTTCACTAAGCTGTAGATTGAATAGGAGTAACAGACCTGTCAGAGGTCAGGACTGGTGCTTATTGCACCCTGTGAACAGCAACAAAAAAACAAGTTAAATGTCTCCAAATTTCACAGGTATCCGGTTATTCTGGTTATTCTTATGGTTTTCTCCCTTTCTTTCCTTCTCTCAGAGTTATCTTTCCCTTCATGACGTTGCCGCTTAAAGATAAAGACCGTCCGGTCATCAGGAAGTTGTTGGCTGCCGGCTGCTGTGGAAGATGCGTCCTCAGATTCTGTTGTGTTGGAAAGTATTCTTCGTATCAGCAGTCCCCTGAGGTGTGTATGTCTGTAACTCTCCCCTTCACATCAGTATCTGTTCTTTAAACATCATCACACGGCCTTTATTCTTGCATGCTGCTCTGTAGGACATACATAAAGCGTTCCTAGCGTTCCTCAATGAAGACGATGCAGAGAAATCCCATGGTGCCTCAGGAGAGGCGGGAGAGATGGGCGGCCCACCGTGTAAGAAAATGAAGACGGAGTCACCCGAGGAATCGTCAGGAGAGAAAGCGGGTGCAGAGGATGCGGCAGAGCCGAAGGCGTGTTCAGGGGTGTGTGTGGCGTGTGTCGGCGTGCTGCAGCACTTCTGCGATCAGAGTTACGCCAAACAGGTGAGTGTGAGTGTTTGAAATTCGATGAAATGTCATTCAGAATGAATTGTGCGGTAAATAGTATCACGTCGTCTGAGAAATTTGCAACAAAAGCGGAAAAAACAACACAGATGCATGTGGTAAAGCATGGTGGTGGTGGCATCATATTAAAAGTTAAATTAATTAAATGAATAGATTTGATTTGCTTTTTATTGGTTTCAAATGACAATTTGGGGATACTTTACAAATACTCTGATTTATACTGTCCCAGAACTTTGGATATGTTCTTTAACACACTCTGGGTTCTTTAAAGTACCCATGTTTATTAGTGATGGGACGTTCATGAACGTTTCGGGTCGGATCGAGCAGATCAGATTGGGCGAGAGGCATTCCACGAGTGCTGATGATAGACAGTAACATAGTTGTGATGTTTAACTATATGCATCACTCGGCGTCACAGGTGATCTAATGATCGCTTAATTACATTACATAGCGCACTAGCGTTCCATATTAGCACTACTGTATTTGGGATTCAAGTTATTGATGGTTGATATTCTAAAGTGGAATAAGTGGAGAAACTTAGGAGATTTCCAGGACTGTCCACCACCTCCATGTTTTATTCTCCAAAATCATAATCTGTTGATAATAAACGGTGTTTGTGAAACCGTGGTATAAAAACCATATCACACTCGAGACAGTGCTGTTGTACCGCCCCCTTGTGCCTACGACCGCACGACAGCACTCCGTCTGTTGTGACATGGCCTGATTAATCCCATCTCAGTTCCTCGTTCCGCCATGACAAACTGTGTAACGGCTCATTTTAAACGTGACTCTTGAGTGATCATTACTGCACCTTCCATTTTCCTAAAGGTGTCCGAGGTTGTGAGAAAGGGCGGCTACCAGTTTGACAATCTGATGCTGGCCGTCTCTCTTCCTGCTCAGCTGTCCGTCAGAGAGGTGCGCTAACTTCCTCATCACACTCCTTCACATTCATACTGCGTCTCATACTCAAGTATCTCCTGTTTTTTTTAAATTTTTTTATCAGCATTCCTGTTGGTTGCACGTCAAGAAGGAACTCAGGTACTCAAGTTGTCTAGACTGTTTTTTTGTTTGTTTTTGTTTTGTTTTTTACCTTAGTGTGTCACAAGATCTAGACAGGAATGGAATCTTTGACTCTACTACAACTGCTTAAAGGATGTTATTGACTGATTGTACAATATTTTAGTGCCAACAATGCAATAAAAGTTACAGTTTTGACATCAGGCAACACCGCCAGAGAGTGGGAATGTACAGAATGTTTGTATGCATGTTGTATATTGTTTGTGTCAGGGAGAAGAACATGTGTGCGGATAAGGAGGACGTGGTCCAGGTGAAGGACGCTTTTAAATGGGCCGTCCAGGGGCTGGTGGGTAAAGAGCTGGGAGCGTCGGTACTCACTAACGTAAGAAAAGTAACTTTCATTACTGTCTAAAGCTTTAGGACTTGACCAAACGGCACTGTTGAACTCTGTTAAATCTGATTGGTCAGACTGGGAGTATGTACAGATTTATATTAATGCACTTGCCGGAATCCTTTATCGTTTCAGCTGATTCAGGGAAGCTTGAAGTTATTTAACTAGGAAAGTGTGCAATCATGACATGTTGAGGTTTTCTATGAGGAGATGTTTGACGTTAATGGAAGGAGTCTCCGCTGCTGATCTTATGTTGTTAAAGTCAAAGCAATGACTTAACCAGAAGGAACGGTGCAAAAGTCTTGAGACAGGCCATATTTCTTCATATTTTGCTTCCGAAGAGCCAGACTTTCTTGTATTTTTCAATGTAGTGTCGAGGAATAGTTCTCCAGGCTTCCTGGAAAGCTTTTTCTGTCTCTCATTTTCAGTCCAGTCCCCGTACCTGAGAATGTGAATCATCTAAGCGTCTAACTTAAGGCATGATAAAGTGAGAAACAGGTGCAGATGATGATCAGACCGGTGATTAGTATACTGCTGATGGTGAATGCTAAGATGTTGGAACAGATGGGAGGAGAAATGAGAATTTTTTTTTTATTGTATCCTTGGACACTTTGGAGCCTATGTTCCTTGTTCTATTTCTTTAATTTAATTTAATATAATGTACACCATTCAATTTATTTTAATCTAAATAAATGAGAGGGGGGTCAAGACTTTTGCACAGTACTGTATATTACAGGTGTTTAGTTTTTTTTTTTAAGGGTTTATGAAAGTGTGCAGCTGCTGCAAATATGCTAACCGGAGCAAATTTAAAGCAACTATACATTTATATAATGCACGTCATGTTGCATCGAATATAATACACACAATTACACATTTGACAAATCACTGGGGTATAAAAGAAATACAAGCGCGTTCATGTGCATCAGATAGGTGTTAAAAAATATATATATTGAAGAGTTATTAATGAATCTGTTTGGGGAAAAACTTGAAAGATGACTTCACTGAAAAGAATTCCGTGAAGCGTGGTGGTGGTAGCATCACATTTAGAATTTTCTATAGCCACTCGGTTCCCTTCTTACGTCTCTCTCTCTCTCTCTTTCTTCCTTCCCCTTTCTCACATCAATGTCTTATTATCCCCCCCCCCCCTTAAATTCTTAATTAAGGAATTTAGCAACAACTCATTGTGAGCACACAGCAGTTAATATCGACTTCTACGTTCATGTCAGGTTCTTATTGCTATACAACTTTGTCACATGCTAGAAAACCAACAATGTGTCCTCTTTTATTCCACAGAGTGCATTAGAGGTCAGCGTCGGTTTCGCGCATCCAGAAACAGACAGCGATTGCCACTTTCTGTACGTCTCATCTTTTTACGCTTTTCATTCACGTCCATTTTTTCTCATTAGCAGCTATGTAGTTAAATGCCGACTGTCGTGTCATTCGCAGGGCAACAGAATGTCCAGATTGTTTTAAGCCGACGAAGAACAAAGCTGTACGTACTCGTAATTCAGTTCAAATCAACGAGCCTTACTTTTGCTAATTTGATCTCTTTGTTTTTCTTTTTCGTTTTTCTGTTTCTTTTTTTTTTTTTTTTTTTTTTAAACAAAACCTTTTGTCATTGTTACATCAAAACAAGCTAACGTTAAGAAAATGAGTTTTTGACGGCTTTGCGTTTCTGTGTCTCTCCTTCAGTCCGTGTTCACTAGGATGGCGGTGGTGAAGGCGCTGGAGAAGATCTCAGATACAAAGTTCCTCAGGTCAGAACGCTCTAACTTTCGTAACAACTAATACCACCAATTCTCACCGTTTAAGAGGTGGGCTGACTTGCTACTTCTAGTCCGGACTGATGTCTTTGCTATGTGTCTCTGTAGACATTACCCGTGTCCACCTGTCTCACCCTCCAGCCAGTGCACGCCACTTGAGACCACATGCCTGCATACATCTGTCTACATAGCAGGTAAATCTCAGAGTCTCTCTTGAATGTCTTTGTTAAGAACCGTAGTAGATGAAGTTTACTTTTTGCTTCTCTCTCTTTAGGGAGGTATAATAAGTTCTCCCGGGAGCTTCCTCAGACCCCTTGGGTGATAGACGGAGAGAGACGCATGGAGGGATCAGTGGAGGAGTTGATCGCCAATCCTCTGCTCTCTGGCTTCAAAGCGGACGGTCAGTAAGATCAACACTGTTTGTGTGACATACAGTACATAGTTTTGCTGATTGTATTTGGCTTGTCATTATTTGTTAGGATTTTTTTTTCATCTCATTAACTGGGAATGCCTCTTGAGTGGTTTGTCCAGGGGTCAGTAGATGTTTTGGGTCTTTAGACATTTTTACTCAGGTGACCCAGCTTGGATAGAGCAGGTTTTGGCTAGTGCACCACACTTCTTTTAATCCATAATAATTTAGTAAACCTCTTTGCTACCTCATAACTCTGCTCCTGTTTACCCCTGCCTCTTCCAGTAGACTGTATGTTTGGCTAAGTGCGTGGACCACAAATCTTCTTCACAGCGGCTGGTGGGGCACCACGTCCTTATACGTGGACTGTTCCATCTTGTTTGACTTGGTCTATTTTGGTCACCAGAGGCCTAGTAGAGTGCCTGGTGTGAGAGTGGTGTTCATGTTCCTGGTCTGAGAGAGATGCTTGTCATATCCTTAGGTCAACTTTTAGCTTCAGTCATAGGTTGTTGCAAAGATCCGCTTTTGGTAACGGCTTTTCGATCTAGCGAACCACCTGATTTAACAGCTCGTGATCATGGTTCTCTGAAGGCTCTGTTGCAGAAACTCCAGTTCACAATTGTTCCTCTGCCCTTGAGCAGTAATCATACTGGTGTATTTGGGGTATTCTGGAATAATCCTTTGGAGGGTGTGGATCAGGATCAGGATGTACTGCGTTGATGCTTTTAAGAGTATATGATCATTTGTACCACTGGTGCATATCAACTTCCCATCAAGGTACCACATCACTCCAACAATCCTTGGTGGTTCTAGCCTCCCAAACTCCTGCCCACACTTCTTCCTGTACCAGCCTCTGGTATGGATTACTTCTTCCAAATGGTATGGATTACTTCTACCAGGTCAATGCGGAATGGTCTGGATTTGGGATACTTCCTGGTATTACCTCGATGCAAGCCTTTGAGTATTTGGTTTTGTCAGAGACCTTGTGCAGTTGGATCTTTATTGTGGAAGAAAACCACTATGGATATGGTGCTCAGTCAAGGTGTATTCAGGCCACAGTCAGAGTTTGCCAATGCTTTGATCAAAGCCCCTGCCAGTTGTTACCAGGACATCGTAGACAAGCAGCAGACAGAGAAAGCACTTAAGCATGACATGTTGGTAGATCCAGACACCAAATTCTGTGAGGATTTCAGCATTAATTGAGGAAGTTACAACTTTTATAGTAGTGGAATTAATACTTGTTGGATGTTCTGTTCTGTATGTATTCTCAGATTGTTTTATTCACAGGGTTTAACTTCTGCTCATCCGGGAGAGAAGACGTGGACGTACGGACGTTAGGAAATGGTGCGTGAGAGTAATTGGGTTTATGTTTATGTACCGTATAATTGACTGCTTTCATCTGTATGAAAAGTTTCCCTGGGAGATACAGTCTCAGAAATGTTCTCTGAAATATCTGAGCTGTATACTTTACACATTATGGTGGACCTCATGGGAAATACCAACAACAGTGCCAACTAGTTGTGAATTTTAGTTTGCGGCACCAAGCATGATTTATCAAACTAGAAAATTCTTTTTTAAGCTTAAATCCTTGATGCTGTGTCTCCTGTAGGACGCCCGTTTGCCATCGAGCTTCTGAATCCACACAGAGCTAAGTTTAACAGAGCCCAAATCAGACAACTCCAGGAGGTACTGAACCAACGACAGAAACGTCTCTCTCTCTCTCTCTCTCTCTCTCTCTCTCTCTCCAGACTATAATTTCTCCATTATTTATTTTCTCCGATCTTGTTACTTCTATCTGTGCAGACAATCAACACATCGTCTGACAAAATCCGAGTCCGAGACCTGCAGATCGTCACCCGGTGTGTGACTGACAGAGTGGAACTTTTATATGATATTTTTAAATACACATCCAGGTAATTTAGGCGTGTCTATATGTCTCTTGTGTATATGTTTGTAGAGAAGCTACAAGTCGTATGAAAGAAGGAGAAGAGGAAAAGACCAAGTCCTACAGCGCCCTTATCTGGACCCAAAAGCCGATAACTCCAGGCGATCTGGACTTTTTTAAAAACATCAAGGTTTCCAATCTTCACTCTTTATCACTAGAGCACTGAAACCAGTAAATTAAGTGTAATTATTTTGGTTATTATGACTTTATTTTAATTTATTACCTTTTCCAGTCTTGTCTAGTGTGTGCTTTTGAATTAATGAATATTAAAAATAAATTTATTAGGGATTATCAATTAGATATCAGGTGTGTTAGAGATGTGTGGAGTTTACATTTGTGTCAAAAAATAATAGACAATAATTTTTTTTTTACGTATCTACAGAGTATATAATATAGATGTTTCGATATTGATCTGGAACAGCAAATAAGGAAATTTTATTGAAATTAATAAAATGAAATGCTAATTATTTATTTTAACAATTTATAATTTTTGTTAGGGATTTGTTGTCCAATAACAAACGTTTTTTTTTTCTAACTTCATTCTTTCGTTACCCACCAGTAAATGTCCTTATTAAAAGACAAACACAATAAGTATAAAGGGATTTTATTTTTTACTTTCAACCTTTGACAAGCCACTGGACTGGAAAGTGTGTGTGTGTGTGTGTGTGTGTGTATGTAGGAGCTGAAGATCGATCAGAAGACCCCACTCCGTGTCCTCCATCGCAGGCCGCTTGCTGTCAGACAGAGAGTCATCCACTCCATGAGCGCGACCTACCTGGACACACAACACTTCACACTGCAGCTGCGCACGCAGGCCGGGACGTATCCTTACACGCACACACTCACTATACTTACACTGCCCAGCCAAAAACAAGTCATCATTTCGGAAGGGTCAAATAATTGGGCTCTACCATCAAGTACCGAAAATAATTGTTGTCAGAAAAAAACATCAGGGATGGAGATGACTTAAACACTTAAACACTTGAAAGTAAGACCATTTTCATACATACGCACACAATGTGAGAGAACTAAGAATTGGAACTAAACAGCTGTGTTTCCATAAGAAAACCACTTGTTAGTGAGTCTCATCAGGGGGAAAAAAGCTTGAAGCTAGAGAGCATAAAGATTGGACATTGGAGCGATGAAAAAAGGTCATGTGGTCTGATGCGTCCAGTTTCAGCCTATTCCAGAGCAATGGGCGTGTCAGGGTAAGAAGGGAAGCGGATGAAGCGATGCACCCATCATACAAGCCTCTGGAGACAGTGTTATGATCTGGTGTTGCTTCAGATGCTCAGGTCTAGGCTCAGCAACGTTATGTGGCAATAAATACATTTTCTATGGAGTTTATCAAAGCAAAAAGCGATCAATGAAATCCTGGGGTGTGTGACTATATAATATGTATATACACCAGTGAGTCATAACATAACAGGTGAATTGAATAGCATTGATTATCAATTATATACCTGTAAACTGGTGACAGGATTATAGGCCTGTCTGGGCTTGCTGTCTCGTTCTTAACCTTCCTAAGCTCTCCGACCCCACCCCACTTCTCCGTTCTCTGCACTGGCTTCCTGTAGCTGCCCGTTTCAAATTCAAAAGCCTGATGTTTGGCTACAAAGCTGAAATCGGCCCAGCACCCACTTACATTGCAGCTCCAATCACACCTCGCGCTGCACAACATTCCCTCCGATCCTCCAGCACTGCTCGCCTCGTTCCACCATCTCTCAGAGATCGAGAAAGACATTCATCTAGACTGTTTTTTGTTCTAGGTGGTGGAATGAACTTCCTCTAGCTGTCCGTACAGCTGAGTCTTTGGCAAACCTTAAGGGTTTTAAGACATATCTGGTGGGACTTAAGACATATCTGTTTCTCCAATATTTCCCAGGAAACACATTGGTCAACCTGGCCAAAAGCAGCTGTGGTAGGATGGCATTAATTGGTAAAAATTTTACCAAAACATTGCTTTGCAAAAATGCATTCAGATACATTTGTCTACAGTTGTCTGGGGTTGCACGTGTAGCTGTTACTTTGACTTTTAGCTAAGTGTTGTTCTATATATACCCTCCAAGCAAACACTTGGATGATGGATGACAGCTGTTTTAAATCAGATAATGTCAAACACGGCCATTCAAATAATTTTGGAAGTATTTTTCCACTACGATGGGACATGTTGGAGGGACGTCATTTCAACGGTCATCAACCGTCCAAATGTTTCCTGGGATTTGTTCATCTTTTCCCAACAGTGTTTGACTGATGGGACTTGGTTAGTAACCTAACCAGCCTTATTAACCCATAGTACCTACTGTATGGATCGATCAATGATGGAAACTTCATAGCACTTTTGTAAGTCACTCTGGATAAGAGCATCTGCCAAATGGCTAAATGTAATGTCTAATCACGCAGAAATGCGAATGCAGCACAAATGACTAAAAATGCCAATGTCTGACCACAATATGATGGGACCATATATCTATCTATCTATCTATCTATCTATCTATCTACTTGATCTTAACGAGCCCCCAAATAGCTACATTAAAGAGTTTGTGCACGGAGACTTCGGCCGGACGAAGCCCAATCTTGGTGCCCTCATGGAGACAGAGGTGGACATCCTGGAGCTGGACGTGGAGGTTTGTTTGATCCTAGACCAATTTTTAAACTAACATAGCCAATTTGACACACTATCTTTGGTGCTTGATGTTGGCTTCTTGAAGCTGTGAAGCCATTGGTGCCACGACCAAAACCAGAAAACCTTTCATTTTTCTTTTCGTCTCTTCTCCCACATCCAGCCGTTCAAGTGATGTCACACCGATCTGCTGATGTGGTTTGAGTGGCTTTGTCTTTTACTAACATGAACATTAAAACTTTTTTTTTTCCCTGTAGTTGAATGTTATTAAGCTACATGAGCCGCCATCTTGGGGAACCGGTATCACTTTATTGTATGACTGCATCTGCATCTGACTGAAAACTTCGCTTGTTCATACTTGAAAAGACCAAAAGGCATCCTAAACCCCATCATGATATGACATCATATCAACATGGCTGCTCAATTTATTAGTCTAGAGTTAAAAAAAAAAAAAAAAAAAAGGGATTTATTTTTAAAATACATTGTAGTCATAGTTTACTTAAGATCCGAACCAAACTGATTCACTATTTTGAGAATGTAAATACTGTACATTGGACAGTAATATAATTCCTATCGCTAATGCTAACTGCTTAGCACTTTCAGCAAGCAAAAAAAAAAAATATATATATATATATATATATATATATATATATATATATATATATATATTAGTTTTGGCCATGTTTCTTTTGCTTGGTCGCTTGAACATTCCCTAATGATGTAATTCCGACTTCTGAGTAAATAATAAGTAAATGCCTAAGATTTAATTGTAACTGCGCTAGTCATGTTCTCCTGTCACACTAGCATGATAACTGCTAACTTTTCATAGCATTAACATGTGCACCAGAATGACTAAAAACATTACAAATATTGCAATATAGACAAGTTTTTTAGCACAGAGTTTCCCTTTACAGTTTGACAATGAAAGCTTGAAGTGATGCTGAGGTGAAATTGAGGTTACATTAGCCTGGTTAGCGCTAATCAGCTAACATCTGTACATTTGCTTGAATTGAATTTAAACAGTGGCAGCACTTTGCAGGTACAGGACAAGCTGAGATTAGTTTTTTTTTTGACTCATGTTTCCTGTGTTTGTGTGTGTGTGTGTGTGTCAGTCAGTGGATGTGGACTGGCCTCCTGCTGTACCAGAGTGAGCGACAGGGGAAACCCCTCCTGAGGGAATCTTTGAGGAATTCTCATCGGTCACACGCCATATTTCCATTTTATAGCTCAGCACGACATTGAAGATGATGATGAGCCAACATAGGCCAACATTAATAGCTTTAGTAATACTGTGTACCTTAAAACTGTATAGAATCAGCTGAAAAGGCTCACCACTGATAGGACTCATGTCTGGTCATTTAAAAACTTTTTTTTTTTTTTTTTAACAGATGAGAAAAAAAAATGATGCCTGTAATTTAATTTGTTGCTTCTGAAGTTTCATCGCGAGCCTCAGTTCATCTCGTCTGTTTTCTGTTAATAAACCACCAAATGTTCCAATCTTGTCTCTCATATCTATGGTGTGGATTGCTCCCGAAGCATACTGTGTGTATTGATCAACTACATACTGTATACAATTGCGTGCAAAAGTTTGCGTCCTCCCAGGAGGCTTTGAATAGGAAAAGGGAACACATTACAAATTATTTACAAAATTAGAAGACATTAAACCTGATGTTCTATATTATAAAAACTAGTAATTACATTAAAAAAATTATCATGTATTATTTCTTCCATTAATATCTTTAGAAATTGTAAATTTGCAAAGTTGTTACACATAAATTAGCGCTATGCTATTATGAAAGAAAGGTCTATGAAAAAACCTGCCGGGAAAATTTCTTAACTAAAATTTGAAGGCGAGTCAAAAATTATGCGCACTCTATTAAAAGGTCTTACCAGCGCCTTCTGTTCAAGGCTACTGTCTCTCCAGTCGCTGCTGTGCAGGTGTGAATATGTTCCATCAGTTCATTTGTAAGCTCTTATTATAAAATGTATATGATTCAGGGTGTACCTGGCGCTGAAACGACTCACGGAAGAGCATGAACAGAAGCATTTGGATATCTGCAAACAACATTTGGACCGAGACTCTAAGGAAGTTGAGTAAACGGCGCCCTATCATCTGGTAATCGTCAGTTCGATTCCCGGGTGATGCTGTAACCTCTCACAGCCGGAGGTCTAGAGAGAGCTGATTGGCCGAGCTCTCTCAGAGGGGAGGGATGAGAGGTACTTAGTGCTCCCACATTAATCATGGCTCTACAGCCAATCAGGGGCGTCTGTGAGCTCGCGCAACAAAAGGAGCGGATAGCGCTGTCCTCCGAGTGTGTTACTCCGCCCCCAACGGTGCGTGAACGAGCAGTTCAAAAAGATGCGGTTGGCTGGCCTCACGTGATTCGGAGAAAATACGTGATAGTCTTCGCACTCCCGAATGAGTGGTAGTAGTAGCCTTAATGTGGAGCCCCCTAGTGACGGGGAGGAATTGGACACGACTAAATTAGGGAGAAAATTGGGGAAAACGGAACTGAGAAAAGGTTCAAAAGTAGACCATCAGCTGGAAAATTCATCAACGCTTACAGTTTCCTGGGATTCTCAAAGGCCAGAAGTATTGGAACATTCAGGAAAAAGGTTCAACAATCAACAGTGCTCGGTACAGTGGGACGCTTATTGAAGAGCTGATTAAACACATAGGACTGCTATCCAAGGGCATCATGATCTTGCATGACGATGCATGTCCGCACACTTCTGTGCTTTGTCTCAATATAGAGAACTTTGTCTCAATATAGTCCTGATCTCACTCCATTGGATTTTCACCTGTTTGGTCCTCTGAAAGCATCCCTACGAGGACAGAGATTCACTTCTGATGAAGACGTGAGGACAGCGGTGCATTCGTGGCTCGTCAGCTCAGCCGTAAAAAACATTTGTAATTAATGAGGGAATACGGAAATCTGTTAACAGATGGACAAAGTGCATTGAAAAGCAAGGTGAAAAATTATTCACTCACCCAGGTACATATGCTCATCTGAAAAGGGGATGCAAACTTTCGCACATACCTGGAGAATGAAAGATTTTTCAACCCACATCCAAGGTTTTTAATTCCGGTTTTTCACCCACCTGAAATCAATACAACAACCACGACACATTGTTTTTTTCATAATTTTATTATAACTTAAAATAAATATTACCAAACAGCAATAAAGCAGGACAGTTCACTGTAAACCTGCCGATCGCTTTGGTGTTAAAAAACAAAAAAACAAAACAAACAAACAAAACAACATAAGTATAATTGAAGAACCAAAAACGATATTCGTTACGCGTCCTTAGTTCCTTTCATAAAAACGACACACCTTCGCCACAAGGACGAGAGACGGAGCGGAACGCCGGCGTAAGCGCGAAGTAGAACTGTGGTATGAAAATACACCGAGGTGGGGAAAAGTTTCAACGTTTAAGCCTGATGTAGCTTTGTTGCATTTGAAAATTGGAAATTGTACATCTTGTGGGTGCGGATATAAAAGACGCGAGAGTTAATTACCACGGAATCTGTGTGAGAAAAAAAAAAAAAACAATGTTTCTTTTGTTTCGATAGATTTATCGTATTTTTAAATATTGTTTAATTTCTTAACACACGATACAGGTTTGCTGCGCCCAAAAACAAACAAACAAAAAAACAAAAACAAAAGCTTATTTCGATGGACAAATCGGACAAGTCTGAAGCTGTATCGCTAACCACGTATTACCACCAAAAAAACTTGCGGAGTGGATCAATACTGACTCGTGCGGTAAAACAGTACAAGTAATGCAGTAAAGGTCATTATTATTATTATTATTATTATTTTATTTTCAACAGTATGTAGTGCACAGATATGCAAGGGCGCCATTACTTTTGGGCGCGCGAATCATTCTTACTCATCTAGTGTACTATTAAGCGATTTCGGTGTGAATGTGATCTGATCTGGGTTTCGATTGCCCCGTGTCCCCACATCATCATCCAGTGACCTTCAAAATTATTGGCACCTTGAGCAAAAAAAACCAAAACAAAAACAAACAAACAAAAAAAGATTGTATGAAGTAACATTGCACAGTCATTAATACGTTCCGTTCACTTGCGTGTATATATAATTTTTTCGGCTCATAATCAGCATGACGAGATATCACAAGCTAAACTGTCTGTGCTCTCTGTGGTGGGCGGGATCTTGTCTCTCTCTGCTGTCAATCACAGGCGTCTGCGAGCTCAGGTATGTGGAAGACGGTGGATGGTGCGGCGCTGTGAGCGGTTTCAAAAGATGAGGTTTTGTTTCGCGAAAAGGAAACGCACTTCAACCTACTCGGTTGCCAAAATGGCCGACGTGAACACAAATAAATTGCCGACCCTTTAAAAAAAAAAACGAATCTTTTTGAAAAATCCTCTCGGCCTCCTGTCACTCGTCGCGCGCCGTGTTTCCCTGGGGAATGAATTAATGGTTGCGCGTGTGTGAAATCCCTTTGTTACGAAAAAACATCCCCACAGCTCTGAGGTAAAACTGTCACATTTGCGGGGTGCCAATAATTCTGACAGGCCACGTTCTACGGCTGGAGTAATGCCAAAACAACAACAAGAAAAAACAACAACAGCAAAAAGAACTGACATAAGATTTGCATTGTGAAAAGTGGTGTTTGTGGTGGTGTTAGGTGATCAGAGCTGATCCTTGACTTTTTTAAAAATAATTTTAAGGATTTTACAGAACACAGCGAACACGCACACAAACGCTGGTGTGTAACAGCGCGCGCGCACGCACACACACACACACACACACAAAGGCTCGTGTAGTGAGGTTTCTGTACATACAGCGACCGGGTGTGTATCAGTGCTGGGCAATGTAACGGCGTGAGGTCGTGTATCGCCCGTACGTCTGGAGCGCTGCCTGTAGTATAGTGTATATTGTCACAATTATAATTTGTTAGATATTATTTTATATATCATCTATAAATATTATTTATGTTTTCATTTCCGTTGTATTTTTTTTTTCCCTTTTGTTTTTGTTAAATACTTCTGTAAATGACTATAAAACTTCTGATAAACAGAGCCGGTCTGATCCGGGATCAGGCTTTCCGAAGAGATCTTCAATATGCGAGATCGTATGTGCGGTCGAGTGCAAAAGTTTGTACACCTTCACACCCTCCTCTGTATCTCTGTACTGGAGGTTCGCGGCCACAGTGATAACCGCTAAGCCAACGTGCCCACTTTTAAAATTAATAAAGCGTCCTCAGTCGAAGACGCCGATCCACGGATGATACAGATAACAGGATGGTTTTTAAACGAAGCACTAAGGCAACGTTGAAAGAAAATTATTTTTAATTGAGGAATATTTTTATTCATTTTTTTATCTGTAGTGAAACAAGTACAAGTAATTACTAATAGTTTTACATAAATGTTATAAAAAAAAAACGCATTCATGTGTCTGTTACGTAGGTCGTGTTCTGATTTGTTCCTTTGAATGTAACAGAAAATAAGGGGTACGACACACACGTCATGGTATGAATAAAAACGGAGGATCCTAGAGCTGAAATTAAGACCTACTTAATACTATATATAGAGAGTCATTCTTCAAAAAAAAAAAAAAAAAAAAGCGCAACAAAAACAGTTTAGCAGCACTGACTTGTTTCCAGTGTGTACGGTTACGTCCTCGGTTATGGTGTGATGAATTTGGAAATGAGTTAGGGTGCAAACTTTCGCACTCAACGAGGGGGAGGAATCCGTGTACGCATTCCTTCAGAAACAAAAGGGAAAAACTGATCCGGGACCAGCGCTCTGACATTCTGTCTATACTGTAGCTGAGTTGTGTTTAACAGCAAAACCACATCAAACCTTTCCACACATC
>QNUK01000311.1:665000-742500 GCA_013621035.1 Clarias magur | reverse complement strand
CCCGGGTAGCTGGTGTTTATTGATGATGTGAGTGCTGATAGAAACATCAGGATGAAGACGGCGCTTCACGATTTGACCTAAAATGTACTTTGAAAGCAAGACAAGAGCTTCATAGGGTAAAGAAAAAAACATTTTTGAATCAGTCACCTGACCTCAACACAAATGAGCAACTTTTAACATACTGAAGACAAAACCGAATGCGAAAAAAAAAAAAGCTGCACACAAGCAGGAAAGCTAAGGCGAAGAAAGTCAGCATTTAGTGATGTCCATGAGTTCCAGACTTGAGACTGAAGCTGAAAGTCTGCACTAAAGTATCATCTTGATTGCTTTATTTCAAATTCATTGTGGTGGTGGCAAAAGGCACCATGAACATGAGTGCATGACTGTTCCAATACTTATGGACCGGACTGATTTAAAATCTTTGCTATGAAATGGTGGCACAATATTTACGTTGCCTCTGCCAGGAGGTCAAGACTTTTATCCTAAATAGTTACCAGCTACAACAACTAACAACTGATGGTCATATCATCGCTTGTGAAACAAATGAAACAATGGTTCGAATGTGTGAACTTTCTCGCGGACCTCCACCCGGGAGAGACCGGTAACGCCACAGCAGTAAAACCAGATGTGTTTAATAATAAATCCTTTTAACGAGTTTCCTAAATGTTCCTTTTACTGTCCCCCCTTCACACGAGATCCCGGTGTGAGAACACACACTTATGCTGGAGTCCTCATCCTCTTGTACTAAACCACTACATGCTGTCAGGCACTCACACGCAACCAAGTGATGAGCCACACACACACACACACACACACACACACACACACACACACACACACACACACACACACTGCACTGCACTGCACTGCACTGCACTGCACTGCACTGCACTCTGGATGACTCCAGCGCTGCTTATAAATTATGAAGTCATGCTTTACTGATGACATCATCCACTAGGGTCCCATGTGAAACAAGAGTCTTGTATTTTCCTGAAGAATTTCCTGGTCCTTTCTGGGAAAAAAAAAAACATCTGAACATTTCAGACCTTATATGAGCAGGATTCTTGAGAATTAGAAAGATTGTTAAGCTGGATGATGAAACAGAAAAATACTCATTGTGATATGGGATATTTATATTTATTATTCCGACAAAGGAATTTCCACAATTTCCCCCCCAAAATGCTGAATTTAGACAGCTGGGATGTGAGTCAGTTACGGGATGCGAGTCAGTTAAGGCGGCGTTGCCCAACAACCGGGCCGAGGCCGGTACCGAGAAGTGGATGATGTGGAACCGGGTTGCACAGAAAGAATAAAAAAATTTAAAAAATTGTTTATTAATATTTTATTGACTATCTGAGTCTTTTTTGAGTGTTTTATTTTGAGAAATGATCAGAACATCTCCTGTTTGCTTCAGTCTGTAAATCTCTTTTCACATACTTCTCTCTTTTTTTATCTGTTTTGATGCCGGATAAAATTAGGCTAATGTTACAAGGCTTATAACAATAACTTTTTATGACAATAACTTCTTAGAAATAAGTAAAAAACAAATGTCTCATATACCCCATGATGAGACAGCGGATGAGACTTTAAGACCTCCAGCAGAAAGAAAGCTGCATTTAAAAGAAAATACCAACTAAATTACGCGTTTTTTGCAGAAGGTGATTCATACTGTATGCTTTAAACCCGTCTGAGACGTAACATCCCGAGACAATCTATCAAAGTCCTGCTTCAATTTCCGACAGCTCTTTGTTACGGAGCAGACTGGACATAAGGAAGACGCATCCGGTGCGATTGTCTCATATCACTTCTAGATGGGATAGTCTCATCGCAGGGAAACAAGCGTAGTGCTCACACTGATTCTGTGTTATAGTGTTTTGCATGTATTTTGCACTTTATTGTGCTTTGTTATAGTCCGTGGCAAACTGTCTTACATAAAACTGTCCCGTCATGCGCGTCAGCTGTGGGATGCGAGTCAGATAATGGATGTTAATTGACTTTGGAATGCGAGTCATTTACGGGTTTCGAGTCATCTGTGGGATTCGTGCCAAGCTCTGACTAAGTATAATGGGTACGAGTACGTTATGGATTGCAGGTCAGCTGTGGGATATGAATCAGTCACGAGATGCGAATAGATTACGCATTATCGATAACCAAACACAAGTTGGTCACGAGATCCGAGCAGGTTACGACACTCGGGCCATTCTGTTATACGAGTCAAACTACAGGATGAGTCAACGCTGGGTGTTTATGAAATGCGAGCTGGATATGGGATACGAGTTGGCTAATGGGATGGGAGTAACGCATTACCTCGGGTGCCAGATACTCCGGAGTCCCGCAGAACGTCTTCATGGTGGCGGCATCGGTGATGCCCTCCTTACACAAGCCGAAATCCGTGATCTTAATGTGGCCGTCCTTGTCCAGCATCAGGTTCTCCAGCTAAACACACAAGTACATTTAAATGTTATAAAGATGGATAAAAAACAACAACAAAAAAACAAGGACTTAAGGAACATCTAGTGGAACGACAGCATTTAAATGCCCTCACTTATAAATTTTCGACTCACGATTAGTTTAGATTCTACTTTATTTTCACTGCACATGTATGGTACAAGGCAACGAAATACAATTAGCATCTATCAGAAGAACATTAGTCGCACTGCAAAATGATTTGCATATGTAAAGAATACACAGAGAAGGAGTTCCATACAGTACGATAAGTGCAAATGAGCATACAGTAGATGGATGCAAGAGGAATATATTGTATACCATGGTTATGGTTAGGGAGAGTTCGGCAAGGAAACAACTGTGAAGAATTGAAATTTTGAATGAAATTTGCATTGGCATACGAAGAATTCACCTAAGGCTAAGTCGCGCGTATGTCCAGGAGGCGTACGAAACTTGTTTGCGTCAGGGGAAAGCCAAGCGAAAGGAGTTTCTAAATATTTAAAGATTTTTTTTAGTCAGCAAAAGCCGCAACAAAAGAGTCGACCCACGATACCAATGTTGCCTTCGGCATGCGTCCAAAAGCTACGTGATTTTTTTTTCTTCTGCTTTTTAAAGAAATTTTATACAAATAATACAAATTTCCACCTCAAAGACACTAATTAAATTTGTAAAAAATTGAATTAGTGGGTTCCGCTGTACCCCATTTAATTCGGGGTTCCGCTGTATATTTAAATGTTTTTATCTTTGTTATAGGTTTTTTAAAAATATATAAAATACCTTTAAAAAAACCTCCTAGATTTTCTTATGCTAGCTAACAGTACATCAAATTTAATATAATGCATTTTATTATATTATAAAATAATATTATGTAATGTACATTACATTTTTACATTTTACATTTTTATCATTACATCATCTATCCTGTCAGAAGTCCTGTCAGATTAGCTCACTTTAGCTAGCTGCTTACCGTAGTATTATTAGTGAAAAAACAGCATTTACAAACAATTTTATAACCAAAATTTAAATCGTAATACAAATTTTCACCTCAAAGACACAATTTAAATTTGTTAAAAATAAATTTTGGGGTTCCGCTGTATATTTAAATGTTTTTGTCTTTGTCATAGTTTTTTGAAACATATAAAATACCTCTGACAAACCTTTCAGGTTTTCTTACGCTAGCTAACATTATATTACATTACATTTGATGTAATGTAATTATATACATGATATAAATGTTTTAAATTACATCATCTATCCTGTCAGAAGGCATGTCAGATTAGCTGGTTAGCTAGCTGCTTACTGTAGCATTATTAGTGAAACAAAACAGCATTTATAAACAAGCGTAACAAGCTTAAACAGCAGCTTAAACTGTAGCAGAGAATTACAGGAGCCAGTTAAAAAATAAAAGTCCTCTCAGAAATCTAGTTAGCATAGCAGCTATTTCAACTTTCTGTGTTTATGTGATTTGTGCACAGTGTTTATCGGTATAAACGAGTGAGCTGGATCTTACCTTAAGGTCGCGGTAAACAATTTTAGCAGAGTGCAAATAATCCAGTGCAGAGACGATCTCAGCGCCATAGAAACGGGTCCGGTCTTCCGAAAACACGCGCTCTCTTGACAAATGAAAAAATAGCTGCAATAGAAAAACAAACCATCAATCAAAGAAACAAACTAGGGACAGCCAATCTTCTCATCAGTCAGCTTGTGAGACTTCAATTTAAATTTAATCTCCCAAACACACTCACATTTTCACTGCCTAGCTTTTAACATAAAACGCTGGTTTCAATTACACAGTACAAAAATTGAGCAGAAGTACTTGACTTAAGGGTTGCTAACTAAGTTTAATTATATTTCTTGAGATCCAAAGTATTCACCCATAAGAAATTGTACTATGATATTTAACATAGTAGTGTTGTTTTTAGCACTGTCGCCTTGCACCTATATGGTCAGGGTTTTATTCCCAACTCGGGTCTCTGTCCATGGAGTTGGCATGTTCTCACTGCGCTTGGCGAGTTTCCTACGGATACCCCAGGTTCCTTCCACAGTCCAACAACATGCAGGTTAGGCGATTTGGCATTCCCAAAATATGTCAATTACAATCGGGCATCGAGCTGGCAACCCAACCCCTTAGCTAATTGTCACAGAAAGTATGGATATATCTCCAGGCGGGACAGTATTTGTCACCCAATGTACTGGATGGCATGTGGACGGACCCTCAAAATAAAACTACTACTATAGTGATCTATGGTAGACCATAACACACACCATAGTACTACCATGGTAGTTTTTATTATACCATATTGAATATGCTAGTACATAGTACTAGTATGGTATAGCACATATTAGTTTCCTGCTGAACTTTGCTAGCCAATAATTACAGTGGTATGTTTTGGTAATATAAATATTATATATAACACATGCAGCATATTTTTGACGGTATACTGGTCCATATTCCATAGTACCATAGTATGGTATAATATGGAACATGGTAATGAACCATACTATAAAATGTACCATGGTAGAGTTGGTAAATACATGCCTTGGTACTGTCGAAAATACCCTGGCACAGGTACCATCAAACTACCATGGTACCTAAACCCTGTTTTTTTATTTATTTATTTTTATAATGAACAGACTAATGACCACAACTTTAGTAAATGTACAACGTTTAACAGGTTAACTTTGTGAAGTTAAGGTGCTAGCTAAAAACAGTAGCAAGTCAGCAGCCACTTTAATTATAGCTATGTTTCCTTAGTTACGTTTTCTGTGAAATTGCTAAGCTAAAAATGTAATTTAGTAAAGAATTACAAGACTGTTTAAAAGATAGCTCATATTACATAGGTGAACTTTAGGTGATCTACTTTTTTGTTAAATCTAGTAACCAGCTGCGCTAGTCAGCTAGCTAACATTAGGTTGACCAAAGCTAGCAAAAACCTTAAGATTGAGAAATTAAAGCTAATAAAATCCACTGCGCCTTAACACATGATTCTAGTGCTAGTAATCTAATGGTATGCACTTTATTAGAAATTGGAAAATTACATTATATACATCAAATACATGTCACAGATAAAAACAAAAATATTTACTAGTTCATAACAAACAACATTTTTTAAATAAAAATAAAGCGGAATTATCCGCTTAAAGTTCGTGTAAGCTATAGTAACAATGAGATGAACTATAACACTGAGTGACTCGCATCAGTAGCCAGTATCTACTATATTAGGAAAGTAAAGTAGAACCCACATTTAACAGTAAGCTAGGTCAACTACTGTGTTGTCATATGATCGATTTTGAAATTTGCTAATCAAAATAAAGTGTCTATATACATCATTTGTCTCTAAGGAGTCGACGTTCATGTCTCACCTCTCCGCCGTTGACGTACTCCATCACGAAGCACAGACGATCCTTGGTCTGAAAAGAGTACTTTAGAGACTGTGGTGGGAAATAAAGAGGACTTTAGGCAACGCCTTCTGTATTTCCACCAAATTTTTTATTGAAAATTTGTTAGATTTTTCTTTTGAGTAGGTGTTCAGTAAAAGCACTCACGGTTAAAAAGGGATGCCGAGTATTTTTTAATACCCTGCTTTCAGTCAGAGTGTGGGCCACTTCATCCTGAACAAGGGAAAGAAGAGAGCGAGAAATGAAGAGAAAGAAATGATAAAGAAATTAAGGACGATGAATATGACCAACAAAAATCGAAAGGATCTGTGCAAGACTGTTTCTTAAAGGAGATCTGTTACACGAAAGTCACTTGGTAGTCATTTTAAGAAGTTCAGATAATCCTCCTGTGTGTGTACAAACCAAATATGTAGGAAAAAATAACACTCCCTGCTCTCCGTCGTTTTTCCATTTTAGTCTTGGCCAGTATGTCATTTACATAGACACTGAAATGGTGTGTTTGAAACGGGAATGAAGCAGAAGGAGTCTGCGGTATGAAAAATGCATTAGCTAAACGGATGCTTTAAATGAATGCTTAATACTAAATCACACCTTTTGGAGGAGCCAAGAGGCCCGTGTTAATTTGATAAAGAAATAGGAAAATATAGGACCTTTAACGAATGTAACAATATACTGCATAAAGCATTATAGAGCAGATGTATGATATCAGAGAGATATAGTAGGAAGCCCAGCCGGAATGGGATTAACACCTGAATAGGGATTTCCTGACCACATTTCTTCCGCAAAATTGAAAGTTCATCACAGGCTCATTACAGGTTATAATAATGCGTCAGACAGTTTCAAATCTTCTTAATTGTTTTTGGTCCTTGATGGAGCCCAATACTTTGATCCTTCTGAAGTGGTGACTTTTTTCTTTTTTTGGCTGTACAGTATATACAATATACACACACAAAAAAAATGGTGTCTTTCATCACCTTGGCAATAATGACCTCCTTCTTCAGAATCTTCATTGCATAATAAGTTCCACTGGCCTTCTCTTTCACCAGGATCACCTTCCCGAAGGTACCTTTGCCCAGCAGCTTCAGATAGTCGAAGTCGTTCATTGTCTGACGGAGCAGGAAATGGAATAAAAAGGATGTATACATGATATAAAACTGGGATATACAAGAGTTAACAAGCAGGATGAGCCGTTCCCGCTGCGGTCGTCTCACCTTTCGTTTATGGTGGCTGATGGACGTGTCCATCTCCTCCTCGTTGACGATCTCGATCTGGGTGGTGGGGCCGCACAGGATTCCTTCCTCCTCCTGCTTGGCCAGCTTGTCCGCCACCATCTGTATCGCTTCCACCCATTCGTCTCTGTCACCATAGCAACACATATACAGTCGTTGATTCGCGCCTGACTTGGGTAAAATTAATTGCTCCAAAATCTCATGTATATACAGTGGAACCTCGGATTGCGAGTAACGTGGTTTACGAGTGTTCCGCAAACCGAGCAAAGATTTTTAATACATTTTTAATCGGAAAGTATTAGTTTACGAGCGCCGAGTATCATGTATCACGCATGCGACTCTTATTTTGACACCGAGCGTCACTCTCTCTAATTCCACACACATGCACACACATGCACACACATGCACACACATGCACACACATGCACACACATGCACACACATGCACACACATGCACACACATACGGCGCCTGCACGCACCAACGGAAACACTTATCTGTCGGGATTGATTTGTACTTTTTTTTTTTTTTTAAGGTAAAGTGCAGATTAATTTGTTTTATTTTCATTTTATAGTATTAATAATTTTTATGTATTTATTTTTTTGGGGCTGTGGAACGAATAATTTGAGTTTTCATTCTTTCTTATGGGAAATGATAATTTGGTTTACGAGCCCACTTCTGGAACGAATTATGTTCGTAATCCAAGGTTCCACTGTAATATATATATATATATATATATATATATATATATATATATATATATATATATATATATTTTTTTTTTAATGATGTTCTGGACAACGATGTGCGGATTCACTCACCTCTCCTCAGGTGTGTCTACGTGAAACGTTCGCTCGATCACAGTGGTCCACTGCAAACACCTGATGATGAAAGTGTTGGGCTTCGGCCTCTCCGTCTTCATCAGCTGACACTCTAACACAGACAGACGAAACGAGGATCGCGTGTGAGACGGAAGGATTGCGGGCGTAAGCAATGTGGAGAGAGAAAGACAGAAAAAGCGATGACGTAAACGTTCCACTGTTTATGCTGCATGAAATGTGAAGCATTCGTCTGTTAGGATGTTTGAATAAAATGTGAAGTGCGAGCTCAAGGGCCGGGATTCTCACCAGCCTAAACAATAATGTCTAGCGAACGCAAAAAATAAATAAATAAAAATAAAATAAAATAAAATAGTCACCTTCCAAAAATGCACTTATGACTCATGTCAAAAAAAATGAGTGAACTCAACAGAGACAGAAAAATCTTTTTGGAAGCTCATCATCATCTCCACATTCTCGTAATACAAGGAGAAAACATGGGATCTTGGTATAAACACATCCTTGAAATCCTCCAACCTTTAATGACAGTATTTAAAATGAGAAAAAAGCCAAAGAAAAGAACGTGAAAGAAGAGAGAAGAGATGCTCACTGGCCACAGAGAAGTTGTTTAGGGGGTAGGCGAAGTCTGCGTCCTGGGGCTTCTCCTTGTAGCCGATAAAAGATCCGTCTGTCTTCAGGAGGAAGTATCGCGGCCTCCAGTTCTTTATATACTCTCCTGGAGGGCAGAAAGGGAAATAAGTTTTGTCAACGTACACACATACACACACAAATCCAGCATGCTTAAGGGTGTCTAAAGGCTGTAGTGGCTCAAGGGGTTAAGGCTCTGGATTACTGATCGGAAGGTTAGGAGTTCAAGCCTCAGCACCGCCAGGTTGCCACTTAAGGCACTACAGGGGCGCTGTGTCCTGGCTGACTCTGTGCTCGGATATATATATATATATATATATATATATTTCACTGTGCTGTAAGGTGAATGTGACAAATAGTTGACTCTTAATCTTACTTCGGTCACGCTCACTCACGTCTCCAACTCTCCATCAGGAGAAAATGAAACACAAACACGCACGCAGTATCTACACTCTTAAATACAAGGAGAAAACACAGTCAAAATCCTTTTCAGATTTGAGAACACACTCGTATGGTAAAAATACATTTAAACAGTCAAAAGTTTGTGCACACCTTCTAATTCCAGCTCTAATCTGAGGTGCTGGTTGAGGTTAATTGGTGATTTCTGAGGCTGGTGACTCTAAATGAACTTCTCCTCTGCAGCAGAGCTACGTTTTGACCGAGCTTTCCTGGGAAGGTCTTCATGAGAGACAGTTTCATCATGGAGCTTGATGGGTTTTACAATACTGTTCTTGTAAGAACTGATCCAGAACAGCTGAGCTCTGTGTCATAAAACATAATTGCCTAATGCCATATGTGTTGTTTCGAAGTTTTGAAATCCCCAGTATTGTTCTAGAAGGTGGAAGATAAATCTCCAAGCAAAAACAAACAAACAAACAAACATTCAATTAGAAAGTGTGTCCAAACTTTAAACTGGAATCGAACCCGGATAGGCAACTGAGGACCATTAACTCGTCAAAGATCCCATAAGGAACATAAAAACGCTGAGTCATCAATAACAACTCTGCTTCTTTTTGGTTCCACTGTTTGTGTGTGCTTCTGTTTGTTGCCGTCCTCTTATAGGTGGATCCCCATGTCAATCCTGTCGATCAACTGGGAGACAGGATTGAACCAATGGGAAGGCCAGGACCCGAGAGAGAGGCGGAGCTATCAGTTTAAAAGCAGCCCACTGAAGCCCTCTGGAAGCGTTTTGTTATGTCTTGTTAGCTTGTCTATAGCTACTTGTTGTTTGCTAGCTTACTTTTAGCTACCAGTTAGCCTGTTTTTATGTCGTTGGTGCTCCTTTCCACCCATGTACCAGCTCTAGGATTCCCTGAAACCAAAAATAAGGCACAGGGGACGAAGAAAGGATGGGTCCGGTGCTATGCCTTAGTTCACAAGAACTTTCACCCGGTTTGATTTGAACGCCCCTTGTATATTATTTTCTCATTCTATTTCACAGTGGTACCTCGGCATGTGAATGCCCCGCCTTAAGAGTTTTCTGAAATTTTGCAAGGAATTAGTCTCGGCATACGAAGCATTCTCGGCATATGAACAACCGGACCGAGCCGAATTGAACGCAAACTTGCGCCCTGCGTCTGGTGAAGCGAGGTTACATATTTTGTGTGTGCGTGTGTGTGTTTTTTTTGCCATTTTGTGCAGTATTTAGTGAAGACACGTGCAGCATCATGGATCTCTAGGACGGTAGCAAGAATAAACTGAGGCACTTTCAATTTCATTTTTACAGCAGGCGGTGACGAGAGGAATCAGAATTTAAAGTTAAATGAGATTTAATGTCTATTTATTTCACATTTCTCTTCATTTACATTTTTGTCTTTTCTAAATGGTTTTATATGCAAACATATGATTGGAAATTGGTAATCTTGGTAATATTATTTGGGTGGCTGGAACGGATTATCTGCACTTACATTATTTCCTATGGGACGATGCGTTTCACTATACGGAAGACCTCGCCTCCGGGACGGATTATATTTGTATTCCGAGGTTGCGCTGTATATTTATACGATATTTATCCCCTGCCTCGATCTCAAACTAGAATCGGAGCGATAACGAGGTTAACTGACCAACACAGTGACATAAAACTGTGTAAAAATGAGTGACAGGAAACTGATTCGGCAAATGTTATCACTATTTTTGGACTCAGAACCGCCCATGCAAAATGAGTCACGACTGTCGAGATTCACTGTCGCTTTTCTCTTCTTTTTTTTTTTTGATAGAGAACATGATAGAGGGGCTGAAGGAGAGGAGGGTTTACATTTATTATACCAATCACAGCATCACTGCTATGCACGATCATTTCATAGCTTACAGTCGCTTAAAATGAGATTGTCGACATCATGGCACTCGCAAACACTTACAGTATACTTAGTTGGCTAGCTCAAATGCTTAGCTCCAACTAACTTTATGCTGGTTCATCTTTATACAACTACATACAAACTAAATACAACTCATACGTAGCCCCGCCCGTTATTCAGTATTATAAAAGTTTAGAGTCTACTCTAAAGTCTCAAAAACTTGTTTTCAATTAAACCTGATGTTAAAGGAGTCCAGATGTGCAAAAACATGACATCTGTAGAGACGGAAAAGCAAAAAGATAATAATAAATCCATAAATCCAGCAAAGCAAGACATAATGCACACACACACACCTCTCCACTTTTGTCAAGGGAGTATAAAAAAAGGCCATACACACACATGTATAATTCTTTATGTAGCCTGTAGCTTCCTTGAGAAGAGAAAACACACACATGCGCATACACACACACACACAATTCTCTAGGTATTCCCCCTTACGATAAGCCAAAAGGAAGAGAGTCAGATTCTCGCTCACTCACTCACACTCTCACACACACTCTCACACACACACTCTCACACACACACTCTCACACACACACTCTCACACACACACTCTCACACACACACTCTCACACACACACTCTCACACACACACTCTCACACACACACTCTCACACACACACTCTCACACACACACTCTCACACACACACTCTCACACACACACTCTCACACACACACTCTCACACACACACACACACACTCACACACACACACACTCACACACACACACACACTCACACACACACACACACACACTCACACACACACACACTCACACACACACACACACACACTCACACACACACATAAAGCCCTCCAAAACTTCATATACACTCTCAGAGGAACAATGGTCACACTAAAACCCTGTTAAGGCCCACAGACTATAAAATACACACACACACATGCTGTATTGCTATATTGACAAAAGACACACATATGCAAATTATGTGACTAAATAAAACATAGGAAATGTCATGAAAACAGTGTTATCTAGTATATAGTATTTATACGCATTACACACTGACAAATGTGAATGTCAAGGGTGCCAAAACTTCATTATGTTGCAAAGCTGCATGCACCCGTGTAGAAGGATAGGGGCGAATAGGAGAGCCGTATTTATCGTAAAGCGTGCTGTCCATTCTGCTACGTTCCTTTAAAACGGCTAACATTTAATAATTGTTATATACGGTAAATACAGGGGGCGTTCGAGTCAAACCGGGACTGGAGGCGTGAATGAAGGCGCACTTTAATCACAGGACGGTGATGAGACTCAGAGGCGCGTCTGTTTTCGGGAACTGTACATACGATGGTTCACTTGCGCGTTACAGGAGCCCGGCTGGGAGTTATCGCCACGCCCCCGCCGGACGGTCCTGACCTCGCTCCGAGCTGTCTCCACATGTTTACGCTGTTAAAGAGGTTCCTGAGAGGCCGGGGTTTCAGAAGTGAATCAGACAGGCGGTCCGATCGTACTGAGAAAACCTTCTGCCTCGATGGTGTCCAGGCACTATGGTGTGAAACACTCTGATGAGCGCATTAGTGTAGCCGTGGATTATAGAGTGAAATAAAGGGGAGTTGTAACTCTCAGGACTGTGGTCTGTCATTCAACACAATCAAAAGTCCCGGTTTGACTCGAACACCCCAAGAGCGCCTCCGCTCACTCCCCTCTGAGAGAGCTCGGCCAATCAGGTCTCTCTAGGCTCCCCCGGGCTGCGACAGGCTACACTACAGCATCACCCGGGATTTGAACCTTTGCTCTCCAGACGACAGGGACGACGCGTGACTGCTGATTTTTAAATGTACATTTTTTTAGGCAAAACTGGCACAAAGGTACATAAAATGAGTGAAACACACTGTGCACCTAATACAGCATGTATATACTACAATACTACAAATATTCCATTTAACTATGACATCATTCGTGAAAAAAATATTTTCTTCGAAATAGATCGACGTGGGAAGCTAAAGATGGAGGAATGAAAGGTGAACGTTCCGGAGATCCCGAGTCAAGGTGGTGCTTTCTTTGTTTGTTTTTGTTTACTCAGTGTGTGCAAATTTTATATAGTGCAAATACATTTAAGCCTTATAGCACGGATTTCAATTGATGATAATAATAATAATAATAATAATAATAATAATAACAACAACAATAACCTCTCTCTCTCTCTCTCTCTCTCACCTCTTTTCTGCAGCCATCCCTCCTTCACCACGTTCTGGTCGTTCATGATGACTCCAAGCTCGGGGGTTTAGGGGTCAGGGGGGAGCCCAGTGCTCGTCCTCTTCTCTCAGGCTCGCTCGTCCCACCCCTGCCACTGTGCTTCCTTTATTTCTCTCTTTCTTTTTCTCCTCCTGTGTTCAACGCTTCAGCGTCCACTCTCTGCTCGTCCACGTCCCTCCCCGCGCCTCGCTGTCCCCGCGTACGGGGCGCTCCGGCGGTGGGTGACTCAGCCTGGAAGGAAGTGACAAAAAAAAAAAGAAAAAAAAAATTAACCCACACACACACACACACACACACACACACACACACACACACACACACACATCATTCTCCCATCCAATAGCAATCCCCCTTCTCTTTCTCTCTCTCACACACAGGCGTTTGCATGAGAAATTAAGTCATTGTTAAGCGCCGAGGCGGGTTTCCCGCCCCTCCCCGGCCCCGGCGCTCTCCTCGCGGCCCGCTCTTCCTCTCTCGCTCTTTATGGCGTGATGTACAGCGCTGACCCCAGAGCGGCGCGGTGCTCTCTCCTCCTTGCGGCCGCGACCGTGACGAGACTGACCCTGGATCAGCCCCTCATGCCGTCGAGTCCTCGCAGGTCAACACTTCCTGTCTCGAGATTTGAACCTTTGTTTAAAACAGCAATCAATTCGAGCGGCTCTTGTGCACCCACAGCGTATTTACAGCGCGTCAGGGTGAAAACAGGATATTCACGTGTGAAAGAGCAAAATATTATACGTTAATGTTTTTCCCGTGCATGAAACCGCATAGGAATATATCTGTCTCTTAATTAATTATCGTCTGGCTTTATAACCAAATACAAATACAGACTCGAATAGAAGGAGAATGATTTTCTTTTCTCCTCACATGGCATCTGTATCGTGGAGGCGGCAAAAAAAAAAAAAAAAAAAAGGTCACGAGTGCTTCCATGACAAACCAAAATCCAGAACATGAGCACGAGTGCGCAGTGATGCATCCGCCGCATCCTTAGTAACTGCCCGGTCAGGGTTATGCTAAATTCTTCCACGCCACAAGTTTACTCATATGTTTTTACCAGACGTAACGTGTCGCAGGCGGATATAAACTGAATTACGAAGCGTACGAGCAAACACGTGGTCTTACCGAGAGCATTTATATACTCGAGTGACGGAGCTGAGGTTGAGGAGCCGTCAGAGCCTGTGTGCGCGTTCCCAGCTACACCTACTTTCTGAGATGTCTCGAGCGGCAAACGGGTCGCATCGTCCCGCCATGTCACATGTCCCTAGACTGGACTTAAATTCATGTCCGGTCAATAATATTTTCTTCGATGTCGAGGCCCGGATTTCACGTGTGTGTCCAAATTCTAATTTTATTTCTCACATACACAGTGTGATACGATATGAAGCGAGACACGCTTATATGACCGCTGGTGACAAAAAATAAATAAATAAATAAATAAATAAATAAATAAAGAGTTTTCAACTTAGAATATAAAGTATGAAATAAAAAACTTTACGTTGTAAAAAATTTACTAATAAATGAAACTAGAATGGAAATGGAACTGGGACGTAGATAGCATGTCCGGTCATGAGCGAGACAATGTGCAGAATAACGTGCAAAGTTGTGCAAAATGTGTCCAAATGTGATTTGCTTCAGATCGCTACAGTACATGCTTTTTATTATCGTCATCACCGTTTCGGGACATATGAGACAAACTGGTGTTAAACTTCCCTCAGGAGGAACAAACATACGCTGATCTGTCCGTTCATCTTTGATGGTTCAGTTTTCATAGCCTACTTTCCTTTTTTTGGAGTAAAGCTGTTTGTTCTGTGTCGCGCCTTTGCTTCTGTTTCTTCTGCCCATTCTGTCTAACCAAGGCAAAGGAGTGACGCGTATAGCCACGGCCACCTCGAAGGAAAAAACAAACAAACAAACAAACAAAAAAAAAACGCTCATTTATCAAAAAACGCTCATTTATCAAAAAACGCTCATTTATCGGAATTGAACCGTCACTCTTGAAACAACGCAAAAATCTTTCCATTTTCGCAAACTTTCTTGTTTTTTTCCCCTACGTAACTGATCTGATTCACGTTATCATCTTTAAAAAAAAAAAAAAAGTGCACTCAGCTTGTATGTAAACACCGCCCTCGCTCCCACACGATTCAGAACCCGCTCTATAGGACACCCAGGGACAATGTTTTTCGTTTTAAAAAAGCCCTGTTCTACATCTCAATGGACCCCCTGGGCTGCCGCTCGGCCGAGGCGCGGGAGATCTCCCCCGGTCGTCGTCCCCCGCCTCTGTAACAGCAGGGCGGCACGCATCGATACAATGCAAATGTCTCAACATGCATATGGATAGGAATTTTAAGAAAGGGCGTAATGGGAGGACAAAACTCAATGGAAACCCTCACTCTTTTTGTTTCTACATGATGATTGGTGTCTGGGATTTCTTATAAATAGTGATATTCAGAATACACGCATATAATACAGTATATACAAGTAGATATAATTTTTTCATATAGGGACTCAATTCATCCATGTTTATATATAAGGAATAAATAAAAACGAAAATCCTAGATTAGATAAGAAATATTATTCATGATGTGCATCGTATTGTAAAAGTTTGCTAATAAACCTTAATATTATTCTGACAACGTAGTGCGAGATTCAATATAACATTCTGACATCAAGCCGATCACAACAGATCATCCATAGATAGATAGATAGATGCTTTATTGATTACAAACAAACATTCTGCAAGACTTTTGCCTCAGCATGTGAAGCATTTTCGACATATGAGCGGTCGAGTCGAACTCTCGTTCGAGCGTACTCTCTCGGTTGTGCATACTTCTAGTAGCTGACCAAAACATGTTTGCTTCAGTGAACCAAGCAAAGAAAGGTTTTTTTTTTTTTTGCTGTTTTGTGCAAGATTTACTGAAGACATAACACCATTGGTCCCAAAAATGTTATCAAGCATGGCAGGAAGAAGAATCTGAGCCACATTCGGTTTCGTTTTTTACAGCAGTGGGTGCCAAGAGGAATCATAAATTAAAGGTAGGTTAGGTTTAATGTCAATTTATTTCATATTTTACTTCATTTCTATATGTTTTGACTGTTTTTTTACATGCAGACATACTTATAGTGTTGGAAATTGTTAATATCGGACCAATGTTTGGGTGACTGGAACGGATCATCTGCATTTACATTATTTCTCAGGGGGAAACCCAATTTTACAATTCGAAATGTCCCCTTAAGACCTCGCCTCCGGAACGGATTGAATTCGTACGCTGTATCGCCATGGATCGGGCGTATGGTAAGGTATAAGATAAGGTATGGATATCTGTAACCATATCGCCCACCTCTATGCTGAAACCCAAACCCAGCCACAGACACCGTCGACCAACCCGACAACACAGAGACAGTGTTCAATCGTGGCCGGGGGGGCAGAATAAGTGACGGCTTTAAGAGTAAAACAAGCGAGCAGACGGCCAATGTCAACAAATCCACCACCGGCCTTGGCTGCGGCCATTCCTGTGGTCAAGTCTTCCTGTGCTATTGTTCAACATTTCCATGTGAAGAAAAAAAACACACACACACTAAACACACTGCTCCTGCCATTCATTCAGTTAGAGAGAATAAACAGGAGGGTGATCAATAAAGTGAATGTAAAGGAGCACTCTCTAAAGGGTGTGTGTGTGGTGTCATTTTGCCTGCAGTTATATAACCGGACCACCGCAACATCCTAAAAAGGATACAAGATTGACAGGAGGAGGGGAAACAATTTGATCTGCAATGCATTCAAACTAAAAATCAACACTATTAATCACACTAATAACAATGCACAGGGTATGTAGAGCTGTGTGTGTGTGTGTGTGTGCGTGTGTGTGTCTGCACCCTGTATGTGCATGCACATCCTCTCCTTATTTATGGGTGCGGCTGAATGGGCCTTGTAACAGCAACACCAGCAGCACCAGCAGCACAGCGAAGCGAAGATCAAACAAACAAAAACAAACAAACAAACAAACAGAGATGGGGAATTTACCCCATCAAAAAAAAAAAAAAAAACTTAAGCGGCGCGTGCGTGCGTGTGTGTGTGTGTATATAGACGTGTGTGCGAGCGCGCGCGTATGCGTCTGCGTATGTACGAACGACTTCACGACTAATGCGTGATCGTGACGCGTTAATAAAAACAAAATGGTCGGTGGCGCGCGGCTCCACACACACACACACACACACACACACACATTGGAGAGAGAAGGAGAGAGATTAGGTAATACAGTATTTACTATTGAAGCCTCGGCTCGTGTGCATCAAGGCGGATACACGCGCGCGCACAGTCACACGCGCACACTCGCGCGCGCACATCCCGGCTTTACATTGATGCACAGAATCCGGGCCTCGAGACAGACCATCATGGTTATCTCTCTCTCTCTCTCTATCTCTATCTACACACATACACATACACATCCCTAACGGATTCCGCTCGTGGTCGACGTTACCTCTCACGCACTTGCAGCGACGCCGACACCGGTCCCTCCCTTCTCCAGTCCCGGGCTCCGTCCTCCTCCTATTCCACTGTTTAATGCGTCTCTCTCTCTCTCTCTCTCTCTCTCCCTCCTCTGTCCGTCTGTATATTTTAAAAAATGATTTATAATTTATAAGGAATCCTCCAGCTGTGTTGTCACGAGCAAAACGGAAATAAGGAAGACGTTCCCCGTGATGTCGCCATCGCCGCTCGCGCTCAGCACCGGATGAACCGAATGACCCTGAACGGGAGCGCAGACGGTGAGACAGACAGCTAGACGGATGGATAGAGAGATAGATAGATCGCAAACCCAACCGAAGGCGAGGCGGGCAGAGAGAAAACGCGCCCAAGCCCCGCCCACGGGATCAGCTTCTCGACCAATCAGGCGCCCGGACAGGGTTGCCAGAGACGCCAATAATGCACCAAGGAGTCATGATGGAGTCCCAGCTCCCCTGAGTGAAAGGGTGAAGGTCTACCACAATCACAATACTACAGTAGTACCCATGCAAAGGGATTTATCCCTCCCTCCACGTTTTGTTCAACGTGTTCACGTTACAAACACAAACGTAAATGTATTTTAGTGGGATTGTATGTGAGAAATCACAAGTGGCACATTGTGAAGTGAAAGGAAAATAATACATGAAAATTGCATTACAATAAGAAGAAGAAGAAATTTGTTTTTCATGAAAGAAATTCATAAAGAATGCTAAAAAGGTCTTTACAATTCCATAAAAAAGCATTTCACGAATCCAGGGTGTCCCCCAAATTGTGCACAAAGTTTTATGCCTTCAGTCAAACTTCCAAAGTCTCCAGGGTCGAGGGTTCGATGCCCACCTCAGGTCTGAGTGTGTGTGGTGTTTGCATCTTCTCTCCATGCTTGGTGGCTTCCTCCGGGCGCCCCAGTTTCCTCCCACAGTCCAAAGACATGCAAATGGACATTCCCAAAATTGTCCATATTGTGTGAATGGGTGAGTGTGTGTATGTGTGTGTGCCCTATAATGGATTGCCACTCTGTCCAGGGTGTACCCCACCTTGTGCCCAAAAGTCTCCTAATATAGGCTCCAAGCCCCCGTGACCCTGTAACAGGATAAGCTGTCTAGAAGATGAATGCCTGAATTAACAAGTTGTAGGAGAGGACCAATCCCCTCAAAAATAAATGCATTAAAATAACATATAAAATAACATTTACAAAATTTTAATATAAAGAATTACAAAAGTTCTTTACAATTCCAGAAAGTGTTCCATGAATCATAAAATCAGTCTGATAATTCTGATTCATGCCTATTGTTCTGCACATTTCAGTCTGCATTCATTTAATTTTGATTTTAAATGTCAATTATTTCATAGGTGGCACGGTGGCTTAGTGGTTAGAACCCTTGCCTTGCTCCTCCAGCGCCTGGGTCCGATTCATGCCTCTGCGTGCTCTGTCTGCCCTCTTCCACATACATGCTCTCACAGATTAATACCACTGGCTAGTGTTATTAGCAAGCCGTATATATAGTGTTGGCGGTGTGCATGAAGTTTTGCATGTTTTTACATTTACGCATTTGGCAGATGCCCTCGCTGAGTAGCCTTGTTTGCCCCTGCCTACTTTTGAGTTCTCTAAAAAAATCGACCCACAGTTACTCACAGTTTGACTCCCAGCTGATCATCAGTCTTACACCTTACACATGAAACCTCTTGCCTCTATTTCCTCTTCACCCCTATGTGCATGTGATCACCCTGGATAGGTTAGGGGTTTGAGCTTAAATGTTCTTAAGACTTATTCAGACAGTAATCAAGCTTGGTAAACTCTCTTCTGTGTGAATGCGATGACAGTGACGCCGACGGAAGAGATGGCAGAGATGAGGCATGAGGAGGTATCAGTTGTAGCAGAGGACAAAAACAGAGACAGCAAGAGTCCGATTTCTCGTAACAGGAGCAGGTCTGCTTTGCTGCGCCATTTTACAGATGATCTCAAAAGCACCAGGCAAAAGGCACGATTTAAAAAAAACAACAAAGTGACTTGGATTCTTCTTTAGGTAAACCTGCAGACACGCACACAGACACACACACTCACACATACTGTATGCATAGGATAATTAGAAGAATAGACTGATTTATCTATGTATTTAAAGAAATGGCACAGCACTGCTTGTGTGGTTTAAATATAAAAATGTTTAATTTGATCATGTTTCTACGTAGAATAATTATTATTACTCATCATATAGCTTCAAATATATAATTTGGGAACCACATAATTTTGTAAAGTATCATCTACTCCTCATTTGTTCACAACATCAACTCAAAATAAATGTCCGCTTCACTACTTTTAAGAACTATATTTGGTCTTTGGTATCTGTGTGAGATCGGTTCCGGGACGCTTTGTACTGTATGTACCAAAAGCAAAAGCTTATATAAATTAGTGTAGCATTTGCATATAACTACACTCTTCTTCCTGTATACTTTAAATAATCTCTAGATTACATCTAAGAACTTATACAATGTTATTGCAAAAGTATTGCAAATAGTTCTTATACCATATTTAGGGAACAGTGACAAAAAAAAAAATTGTATATGTTCCGTGAGTGCTCTCGGGAATTGAACGCATCCCTGGAGAGAAAGACCTGTGAAGTTATAGGAGGCTACTCCCGGGTATGTCGATACATAGACTCATAGAACCTCATCCATCCATCCATTATCTGTTATGATAAATTGGGCTCGCAGGCATAGCGCAAACATGGATGGTGACTTTACTACTTATGCACAAAGGCACAAACAAACAGGAAACCAAACAGGAACCGGATGTGAAAACAGAAAGAGAACCAAATACATGCAAGATTGGTGTGTGTTAAATGATGACACTAATCAAACACACAGCAGACACATGAATGGCGAGGGAAAATAAAAAAGTTCTATCACGCATAAAAATCCAATTGGGCGCACCTGCAGTAGTGCATCAGTAGGGGGCGTCATCTATTCCGCTTATCCTGTGCAGGTTTGCAGCAGCCCTAACACCTACCCCAGGGGTACTTCTCAGATGGGATACAAAGCATACACACACTACACACTGTGAAATGCCACTCAGCCTACAAGGCATGTCTGTGGTCTGTGGGAGGAAACTAGAATACCCAGAGGAAACCCATCAAGCAGGAAAAGAACATGCAAACTCCACACTCACAGACTCTGAAGATGTGAGGTGAAAGTCCTAACCACTAAACCAGGGTGTCACCTGTTTTGAAAGTATGTATGTTAGAACCTTATGAAGGCACTAATGTTAGATAGGTTGTTGCTTATAAAACACACACTTTCATGGAGGCATCTATGTTTTTTGATACTTTGAAGCTTAAAAATCAACAATTGTGTGTTAAGAAACGTAACATAAAATTCGCCACACGAACATATTTTTTTCTTAAAAGCAAGGTAATGGATGCGGGAGGAAAAAGTCTCGTCAGTAATTTGACCCTAATTACATTTCAAGTGGTCGCCAGCAGGGGAGCTATGTATAAATAAGACACTGCTCCATTAAAGCTGTTCCATTTATAAAAATGAAGTTTTATTTGGTAAAATCAGGAAATCATATTTTTAAGTTAATTTTCATTTCTTAAACACTATATCAAAAACATGCACTTTAGTCATTTATGGCTGATTGTGAACGCTAATCTGGACCATGTGGACTTGTGCCGTATGTTGCAGGATGGCGGGATCAGGAGTAGCTCTTCGGCTTCATGAGTTTAAGGAAAGATGTGCGATTGATCAGCAACATAGAGCGTGAGTGATAGAGCTATCAGTATGCAATATATGACAGTTGACTTCAAAAGTCTATACCCTGTTACTGCAAATGATAAAACCAACAAAATGGTGTTCAAATTTCTGAACATTATTTACATTTAGACATTTGACAGAAACTTCCCGAGCAACTAATAAAAGTGCTTTGAAGTTTCAGTCGTTGGACAGGTCATTACACTGGGTTACAAACTTACTAATTAAGTACCATCAGTCAAACAATGTTAAAAAGGTTTTTTTTTCATATTTGTAATGGGTGGAGGAGGGGTAGGTGTGGGGGATTAGCCCAAATATCTAAGAAACAGATAGGTCTTTATTTGTCGCTTAAAGATTGTCAGTGATTCAGTTGTACAGACATTATATAAATGTGAAGTAATATTTCACATTTAGCTTGTCTTTTGATCTTTCTGGCAGTAACAAACACTCGTAAAACTGATATCTCCTGTTGAGGTTGCGTAATAGCTATTTTCATGATTGCTTTTGATACTCAGCCCATTTTCATGCTGTAAAGTGAACCTGTTCTAAGACATTGTCCTTCGAAGTTTCAGAAGGTATATTTAAATAAATTTACCCGGTCAAAGTGTTTAGGTTGTTTCACCTCAATTCCATGCACATTGGACAGATGTGTGACAGATGTGTAACTTACGTAACCTATTTCTGATGTGCTTGTAAAAGAAATAAAAAACATAAGTATTATTTGAATAATTACATTTACCGGCATTTGGCAGACACCTTTATCCAGAGAAACTTAGATTTTTCATTTCATTATACATCTGAGCAGGTGAGGGTTAAGGGCTTTGCTCAAGGGCCCCACAGGAGCAACAATGTGTTCATAGTCCAATACCTTAATCATTGAGATACCCCTGCCTCTCTATATATGAACAAGTATTTGAACAAACCTGCAATGAAATTGTATCTAAAACGTATATTCAATATGAAGTCTTTCCCTCTGTTGCAGCTTCCTGCTGCCTCTTCTTGGTGTCCATTCATTCAGTAGAGCATTTATAAGATCAGGCATTGATGTTGGACACGGAGGCCTGTCTCGCAATCTCCATTCCAGTTCATCCCAAAGGTGCTCTATGGGGTTGAGGTCAGGTCATCAAACCATGTCTTTATAGTACTGGCTTCGTGCTCTGGAGCTCAGTCGTGTTGGAAGAGAAAACTTTTGCCACAAAGGCCGAAGCATAGCAATGTCCAAGATGTCTTGGTATGCTTAAGCACTAAGATTGCCCTTCACTGGGGATAAGGGGCCTGGTTGACTGAAACATCTGAATTCAATAATTAACAAGTTTGGCCAAATACTTTTGCCCATATAGTGTATCTCAAACAACAAAATACAGTGCTGTTACATGCATGAAATGACAATATCATTTCCCCCACCTGTTACTTCTGATGAATTACTGCTGAAACTGTTTATAGTTTCATCTGCATGAGGTATTATCATCAAAACATTAGAGAAATGAGGAAGCACGAGAAGCGCTGAAGGTCGAGGTTCGTCGATTTTATTGTTTTTGGCGCCATCTGTTGTCTGGCGGGGGAATCGCAGAAAAACTCTAAAGAGCGCACGACTGAAACCAAGCTTCTGTTTAAACAGAAATATCAAACAACAACAAAGAAATAACAATGACAAAACTATGACAACAATCAGCACAATAAATTGGGTCAACTTTTACTGCATGATAGTGTAAAGTTAAACAATTCTCGAGGAATTCCTTAAATAAGAGTTTCACAAACTGCCCCCTAGTGGACTTTGAAGGTAGCAACTATTGCAAACTTTTTTGTTTCTGTGGGGGTACACTTTTTTTTTTTCCTTTTACAATTTAAAAAAGTAATCAGAATGAATAAGTGTCATTCTTTTCGTCATGATTACAAGTTTAAGTGGGACACAGGAGACTTTCAGTTATCAAACCGGGAATTCATAACTTTCCCAATGGTTGCTTTACCTCAGGGGTGTCCAAATCCAGTCCTGGAGGGCCAGTGACCAGCACAGTTTGTAATTCACCAACACCTAAACACACCCACTGATCCTAGTAATTAACAGATTAGTTAAATCAGCTGTGTTTGAGAAGAAGAAGCATCAAACTGTGTTGGACACTGGCCCTCCAGGACTGGATCTGGACACCCCTGCTATAAATGATTAATATGAGTACAGAAGGATTTTGTTACATGGATGAAAGATGGTAGTGATTATTTCTTCTAAGCATAGTGTCGTCTTATAGTCCATTACTCATGTGACAATGTGACTAATACATGAAAAAAAAAATGCATATATGATGTTATAAAAAGAATGTGTGTATGTGTGCGTTTTGAAATGCAGAGTCTTGCGTCCAGGCAGAGATGTGAGAGGAATGTATCCTGGACAACTAGCAAGAGCTCATATCATTCACTCACCATGGCAGCGGTATCAGAGAGAGAAAGAGAGAGATGAGACTTGTGGAAAATTACGTTTTTTAAATTTATTTTTATGTGAAATAGCTCTGAGTCAGATCTCTCTCCCTCAGGACAACCCTGACGTGTCCAGAAGACGAAGAGCAAACCTACCAGCGAAGTTTTGACCTTCTCACGTTACAGGCCTTGGAGCTGAAAGCAGCACACGCAACTCGTTCACACCCGACATCTCATACTGTGTACCAGCAAGAGTTTGGCCACCAGGTTCACCTCTACCGTCAGTGCTTTTGGAGTTCTTCCTTGAAACCTTGGTCATATTTTTTAAATGTATTTTTTTTATTGATTATGCTGTTATTGTTTTGTAGCTCCTGATGACACCAAGATGACCCTGATTTCCCACCCCGCTCCTCTGCAACAGAGCCATCATTTCACACCTCATCAAAACCTCAAGTTGTAAAATATCCCCACCATTCTCACCATTAGGGACATGATGCTGCTCCTTTCACCTGCTCTTTCATGCAATCGGCCAATCACGTTGCAGCCTAACAGTGCACACAAAAACATCAGATAATGTTCATCAGAACGGAGGAAAAGTGTGATCTTTCGTGTGATCTACTGGGCAGAAACAACCTGAGGCCAGAGGGTAACATCTAGACTGGCTCAGGCTGTCAAGAACTCATATGCATAACAGGACCTTTCTATATACGCTCATTACACATGCTGAGCAAAACCCTGCTAAATAAACAAGCTCTCCACCTTTGTGTCACGGTAAATGTCAGTCCGGTAAAACAGTATTTTATAGTCATTGGGTAGCAGTGCGAATCTGGCTCAGCTGCGATAAAGTAGTTGCCTCTTGGTCTGTGTGTCTTTCTAGAGAGCTTCTTGGTCTCATCCAAAACATTGTGCTTGACCAAATTTAAATTGAAGCGCAACTATTTACTATGTTTGATAAATGTCAAAGGACAATCGCAGCTTGAAAAAAACACACTGTATCACAAGTGTGTGGAGACAACCACAGCTGAGAGGCAGAACATTTTATTTAATATATACAGTATATAAGAATATCGAATGGGTGTCACGTTGGCTTACAGTTTAGTACTGTTGCCTTGCACCGTTAGGGTCCAGGTTAGATTCCCACCTCAGGGTCTGTGTGCATGGAGTTTGCATGTTCTCCCCGTGCTTGGTGGGATCCCACGGGTACTCCGGTTTCCTTCCACAGTCCAAAGACATGCAGATAACTGGCGTTCCCAAATTCCACGTAGTATATGAATGAGTGTGTACATGTCTGTACCCTGTGATCGATTGGTACCCTGTCCAGGGTGTACCCGGCCTCGTGCCCTAAATCTCCTGGGAAAGGCTCCAGGCCCCCCGCGACCCTGAATACAGAATAAAGCGGTGTATATACAGTACAATGAGTGAGTGAGCGTCTCGCAACTCATTTTGTTTGTCCCTCAGCCATTACTCAGTTATTCATGTCGTTCTCCTTTCTTAACAGACTTCGACCACCTCATCATGTACCCTAATATACATTGACCTTCGTTATCTCAGTCTTGATCACCACTCACTTTTTGCACTGCTGTCACTTTTAATCTGCTATATCTTAGTTATCTCAATTTGCACTGGTCTATCCTGTGATTAAACAGTACATCCTCATTTTCCTGTATTTTGCACATATTAGCCTCATTCTTTTTTTTTTTTTTTACATTATATTTCTCTATTTTTCTTAGTATATTCTCCCTTATCCTATGTTTTTTCGGTTAGGCATTCAATTGAAGCATGGTTTGACAAAGTTGCTAGTGCAACTACATGTAAATGTCTATTGTGCTACTATCCTTGCTACTGGATGCTTGTACAGTAATTTACTTCAGGATCAATAAAGTGTCTTATCTGTCTATGTAATAAACCAACACAAAGTGACACATACTTTATACAACCACCTCTCGTTGTGATTTACTTCACAATGATGTGCCACTTTGCGTTGGTCTATAACATTAAAACCCAATTAAATTACCCTTATGTTTGTGGTTGTAATGTGATAAAATGTGGAAGTCAAGGGGTATCAATACTTTCGCAAGGCATTTTATATATATATATATATATATATATATATATATATATATATATATATATATATAGTATGTCACAAAAGTGAGTACACCACTCACATCTCTGCAAATATTTAGTTATATCTTTTCATAGGACAACACTGCATAAATTACTCTTTGACACAATGAAAAGTCGTCAGTGTAAAGTTTGTATAGCAGTGTAAATTTATTGTCCCGACAAAATAACTAAAAATACAGCCAATAATAGCTGAACTATTAAATTAACTATTAACTATTAATAGCTGAACTAACAAATAATAAACATATAACAATAATTAATTTGTATCACATTTTTTATTAATATATTTTTAAAATTTGATACAGTATATAATATGTTCAGTATATACAGTATATATAGCAACGTTCCTCATGTCCATGCTTTTACTACATAAACTGAAATAAACACAGTGACTAAAGAGTCCTGAGATGACCGGGCGTTTTAATACCGATGTCTCAGACAGTACTTAAACATAAAACTAAACTAGACAAAACAACAAAACTCTAGACTGTGACTCTAGACTCTGAGATCAGGAACAAGGTACTGTAGCGGCGAGTAAGAAAGTGTCCGATTAACAGCAGTGTGAAGTGCGACTGTGTACTGATGGTTGTGTAATGCTGTGGTTTAGGAGGGGTTTCTTCTTGATTAGTCAACAGATCTACCGTAATGATGAACTTTCAGTAATGTATGTGAAAAAAAAGTTAAGAAGTATTATATGATCCAAAGCAAACACATCCCTCCTTAGATACTCAAACGTTCAGACTTTTTTTTTTCTTCTTCTTTCAAACCAAGTAAACTTGTTTAAGCTGATCGTTTTGACAGGACTGGAGGGACGAGAATGATAAGAACATGTAAGAGAAGCAGTAAATTCCTTCTTAACCTCTCCTTAGCCAACGATGACAAATCAATGTTTTAAAGCATACAAAGAACCCTGTTATTAATCATAGTTAATCATGCAAAGAAGACCTTTACACACTATTTTCTTTGTAAAATTAGTTTATGTTGCATGTAAAAAAATTTTTTTTTTAAACTAGAAAAAAAAAAACCCTCAAAATGTTCTAATTTGTCCCTCAGGGAAAGTCAATACATCCATTATTAGAGTGTTTTACTTTAATAACCTGTTCTGGAAACTAGTACAGTACAAAGCACTCTAAAGTGACCAGTTTAAGAGAGTCTGACGTTCTGGGATTTAAACTCACAACCTTCTGGTTGTGAATAGAGTTTCCACAAATGTCCCACTCTTATGACTTTGCTTAGATCTTCTGAGGAAACAGTAAAGACTCAGCCATAACATAACCGCTGCCAAATGACTTGAATAACATTGGTTACCAATTACAGCAGATAGACTGATGGTGATTAGTCTATCTACTGTATCATGGATCACCAAGAGTAGTTGATCCAGTCGCCAAATTTCCCAGAACTCTATAATAGGTGGTTTAAATGTTTTTTTTTTTTTTTTTAATGTTGATGTTAGGTTAAGCTGATTGATGTACTAGTAATCGTACCACAGAGAAGGTTGCTCATCTCCTCGTTTTCAAATAAAAGTTCTGTAGAATAGCACTCAGTTTGACGACTGTTGCTGCTACGAGCGATGTAATCGTAGCGAAACGTGATGTGAGGTTTTCATTGGAACCGCAGTTCTTGTTTGTATTTTATAACAGTAGGTACAGTACATATTTAAATAGCGACTTTGCTCATGTCCCTGTTTCTATTCCATAAATCGAATACAAACACGTATTCAGGATTATGTATCCTGAGGTGACCTTGTGATGACTTTAAATGGTTAGAATGGATTTCCTTTTGGATGAGTCAGCATTCTGTTGTGTTCTTGTGTTCTGTATAGTTTTGTGATAAAAAAAAAAAAAAAAAAAAAGAACCCTGTGGACTATAAAGTAATATACAGGTGGGATAAAGAAAAAGAAAAAGGCAGTAAATAACACAGTGAAAGACAGTAGGTATCCTGGCATGACCTTGTGTTAAAATGAACTAACTAATCTAGACGAACCAACACCACAAAAGTCTAGACTGTGGAGCAACTTAGCAGTGAGACCAGTAACAAGGTAGCAGCGAGTCAGAATGAAATAAAACCAATGTAAAGTGCAAGTGTGTAGCGATGTTGGGGTTTGGTAAGTTTTTGCCGTTGTTTTGTCAGGAAATCTGATGTAAGGATAAACAACACAAACACCTCAGGGTTCATCACTTTTTCCTAAGAGTGTACTTTGCGTTTCTTAAGAAGGACAGATGTTTGAGTTTGGACCTTAATAACTGCATAGTATGAGAGATGTAAATGAGTGTGTGTTAAAAAACATTCTTGAGGTTCTTGATCCAAAGCAAACACGTCCCTCCTTGGATACTCAAACAGTCAGGCTTGATTGTTGTTTTTTTTCCCCTTTCAATCCAAGCAAACTTGTTTCAGCTGATCTTTTTTGAAGCACTGGAGCATGAGTGATGCTCAGACACTTCAGAACAGGATTGAAGGTGAGTGGAAGAGTCATTCCTACTTCTTCCTTTAACCAACCAAGTTTCAGCCAAAATATTGTTTTGCGGGAACCGATAGAGGTTTAAATGAAGAGAACAGAAATATAACAGTGTATACGTGCAGAACATTAAATAAAACTTACAATTTATTTAATATTGCTGAAATCGTTCGTAAATGATTGTTTGTTTGAAATGTTATTATTATGATTATGATTATTATTAGTGTGGCGCTGGCAGTAATTGTGCACTAATCAGGGGAAGGTCATATAGGACAGTAGGACAAATTTCATGCATGCTGCTGACATTAAAGAAAAACAAAAGTAGAGCTTTATTTTCCCCACCAACCTTGGTGTACACAATGTAATGTACCTTAGAAGGTTTTAGTGATCAAATTCATACACTGCATATGCTGATAATTGCATATGCAGTGTATGATTTCATTACAATTAACACAATTTCCATCATCTGAATTAAAAGTTTAAACTCATGGCATTCCACTGAGTATTAAATAATTACAATCAAAACACTTTTTGTGGGCTTGGGAAATGAACACATTGATTCTTGCAATAAATGGGGTTGTTTAAAAGATTGAAAAATATTAATGTCATTCATGGAGCATCCTTATTCCTTTCTCGTTGAAGTTGTAACCATCATCATTATTGACATTAAGTGATATTTATGTAGCAATGAATAATTATGTCACCAGTTATAGCTCCGGTTCCTCTGGTGACACTGGAGTCACTACTAAGGCGTGAGAACAAAATAGTATAATACATGTCTACAAGATACTCTGAAATTTGTGGTCACGGCTTAAGAGTAAGACATTGATTAGTTAATTTATATATAAGTTAGTACTGTATGTGTATTTTAGATATTTCAGTTTAACATAAAGTTAGCTTGTGTGTACATAAATGTGAAAATGCACATGTAAAATGTCTTCGTCAAATATTTAATGTTTCTAGTGTTTTGCATGTAGCCTATAGTCTAAACAAAAAGATAAAATCTAGATCCTGAAATCACTTTCATAATACAGCTGTGTCAAATGTTTTACTTCCAGTGCAGATACATTTCCCGATCCAGTCAATCAAATCAAATGAAAATCTGGATTTTTTGTGGATTGTAATTAATCAAAAAACGATTTTGATAAATAGCTCTGTTATGCCAATTAGCAAAATAGAACCAGAAGGTATGGAATTCCCAATTACTGACTGAAACATTTGACTCTATAATCATGTCACCTTCCAAGAGGTGATTTGGAAGCAACACACATGCAACCACAATGTTTAAATATCTTTTAAATCTATACTGTTTTTGCTTTGCCTCTAAACTATTTGAGAGGAGTAAATATTGTGCATAATCTCATAATCCATTTTTTCCCCACAGCATATATTTTTGGTATTAATTTAATCAGATTTTATCCCCATCTTTTTCTGCAAACAAACAAACAAACAAAAAAAATTTTGTTTAAATTGTCACCATTTCAATGCAATACACTTTCTTAAATCTCACTTTACCTTTGCAAAATAATACAATAATACCTGCATGCAATAATACCTACAAACATTTTTATTTAAAGAACAAAAAAATATTCTCAAGGTATAATAAGAGAATTATGTGGAGAGATCCAATACTATTAATAATGGTAAACGTCACGCGTGCAGTACTTGTTTAGTAGGCTGTTTTAGACTGGATTCCCAGGCTGCTTATCCCAGTTTGTATCTGACAAACTTGTTTAAAGCTTATTTACATTTCTTTATTATATTATTTATTAATTTTTTTATTGATCAGTGTATTAAGGTGGACCAGGTGTGTATTTTTTCATCCATACTAAATTATATGTCTAATAAACTATGTCTATTTCATGTTAATGAAATCTTGTGTTGATGATGGTGTACTCCAAATGTCATGAAAGATATCCACATACTGTAGATGAACTTTGCAAGATGGAAGAAAACAACATAAAAACAACGTGGCTTATTAGTTTGTTGAATATTTGAATCTCTGAGTGAAGCTCAGAGCAAATACACGAAAGACATTTGTACTTTTAAACATATAGTTCCGGTTAGCACACATACACACACACGCACATGCACACACACACACACACACACACACACACACACACACACACACACACACACACACACACACACACACACACACACACGATCTGGCTATAGGAAATGAAGTCTCACCACTGTGTGATGTGTGGTCGAGTTACTGCCAACCCTAAAATCTTCTCCATTATTGTACACAGAGTCGGTAGTAAAGAGTGAAGATTAAACCAACTGACAGAGGAGACACACTGCCTGGGTAAGAGCTCGACCTGACAGTAAACTGATTAATTTTGTAAGGTTTTAGTTGAAATAGAAAGATCAGATTTTTGCTGAATTATAAATCTCAATAATTATTTACTAATTCTTAATAATTAATAAATTATAAAATTCAGACTGTGGAAAGGAAATGCAAAAATGGGAAAATGCAAAAGTTGGCAAAATTGAACTGATAGAAACTGCATTATATATAATTATGAATACTGTATAATTATAAATACTGCATTATATATAATTATGAATACTGTATAATTATAAATACTGCATTATATATAATTATGAATACTGCATATATACAGTAGTTATAATTATATATAATGCAGTTTCTATCAGTTTAATTTTGCCAACTTTTGTATTGTCACAGTCTGAATTTATTTCTTAATTAATTATTTTTTTTACTTATTTCTTGTCCCTTACTTGTTTTTTTGTATTTGCGGATATATAATGCAGTCTCACACTTTTAGATCATCTCTAAAACACACTGATGATAAGCTCATTTACCTCACAGCAGCATTAAGCAAACAGCTTTCTTTCTTCAGATGTATATAAATAATGTTGCTTGAAGCTGTGTAAATATTAATCCTGTCTAACATTAACTTTTTCCTACTGTAAATAGAAATTGCCACTTGTATTTCTGACTGAAATTATTTACAAACTCATCATCGAGGGATAAGAGCTGTCTGGAATGAACTTATCCTTCTAAAGAGAGGAAAATAAAATGGATAATTAGCAACCTCAATATGAAATGTTCACAATCATCTGCAGTCAACTAATTTATCATATATATTTTTTAAAGTTTGTTATTTTCTGCACCACTTCATTTTTAATGGAAAAAAAAAAGCTGCTCAGTGTGGACTATTAAACTGTGTTTTGGGATCTACAGGAAAGAGCGTCATATCAGCATGTTGCTAAGGGGAAAGCCAGCTTGGTCAGTGGAGATGTTGGCAGTGCTATTGGTACTGACGTTGGTCCCTACGCTGGGTGATGGTCTCTTGCTGAAGAAGTGTGATCTAAAATCCCACCTTGAGAGAGCCTTACCTGATCTGCAAGGAAAGAATAATGAGGAAATGATTGCTAAATGTATGCTTATTAGACTAATTATTGACATAAAGTGCTATTGTGTGAGATAATAACTGATATCTGAACCTTTAACAGAACTTTTCTTTTTCTTTGCAGTGGTTTGCACACTAGGACACATTTCTGGGTTCAATACAAGTCTTGTTACTATCATTGATCAATTCAACAACAGACTTTTTCTACAAGGCAATGATGAAGAATACTCGTCTGAAATGGAAGAGTTGCCCTTGACATTCATTTCTGACCAAGACACAGCACTCCCCGAAGATTATAATGGTCAAGTCAGGAAACGGAGGGATGCCCCATCTATGGATGGAGGGGATGGCTGTGGTGAAGCATCAATCGATCAATCTGAAGAGAACAAAGTGGTAGATCATGGTCCAACAGATTTACCCCCTGACACAACTGTGGAGCCTACAGATACTATATATTATGATACCTTTGAAATGCTATTTGGATTCACAACTTCACCACCTGACACATCAGAGGAAACGGAGGGATGCCCCATCTATGGATGGAGGAGATGGCTCTGGCGAAGCATCAATTGATCCATCTGAAGAGAACAAAGAGGTAGATCATGGTCCAACAGATTTACCCCCTGACACAACTGTGGAGCCTACAGATACTATATATTATGATACCTTTGAAATGCTATTTGGATTCACAACTTCACCACCTGAGACAACAGAGGAGCATTTTGATTATTATGATGACCAAGTCAGGAAACGGAGGGATGCCCCATCTATGGATGGAGGAGATGGCTCTGGCGAAGCATCAATTGATCCATCTGAAGAGAACAAAGGGGTAGATCATGGTTCAACAGATTTACCCCCTGACACAACTGTGGAGCCTACAGATTATATATATTATGATACTTTTGAAATGCTATTTGGATTCACAACTTCACCACCTGAGACAACAGAAGAGCATTTTGATTATTATGATGGACAAGTCAGGAAACGGAGGGATGCCCCATCTATGGATGGAGGAGATGGCTCTGGCGAAGCATCAATTGATCCATCTGAAGAGAACAAAGGGGTAGATCATGGTTCAACAGATTTACCCCCTGACACAACTGTGGAGCCTACAGATACTATATATTATGATAGCTTTGACCTGCTATATGGATTCACAAACTCACCACCTGACACATCAGAGGAGCATGTTGATTATTATGATGACCAAGTCAGGAAACGGAGGGATGCCCCATCTATGGATGGAGGAGATGGCTCTGGCGAAGCATCAATTGATCCATCTGAAGAGAACAAAGGGGTAGATCATGGTTCAACAGATTTACCCCCTGACACAACTGTGGAGCCTACAGATACTATATATTATGATAGCTTTGACCTGCTATATGGATTCACAAACTCACCACCTGACACATCAGAGGAGCATGTTGATTATTATGATGACCAAGTCAGGAAACGGAGGGATGCCCCATCTATGGATGGAGGAGATGGCTCTGGCGAAGCATCAATTGACTCATCTGAAGAGAACAAAGGGGTAGATCATGGTTCAACAGATTTACCCCCTGACACAACTGTGGAGCCTACAGATACTATATATTACGATACCTTTGGAATGCTATTTGGGTTCACAAATTCACCACCTGACACATCAGAGGAGCATTTTGATTATTATGATGACCAAGTCAGGGAACGGAGGGATGCCCCATCTATGGATGGAGGGGATGGCTCTGGTGAAGCATCAATTATTCAATCTGAAGAGAACAAAGGGGTAGAGAATGCTCAACAACTGGATACCATAGAACCTCTTGAGTCAGACGTTAAGCAAAGATCTAAACGGAACGCTAAAGTCCAGACTACATTCTATGGAATCTTCCAGCTGAGTGATATAGCATGTGAATCAGGATCAAGACCCAGTCAGAATCTCTGTGGATTATCCTGTTCTGGTGAGCCAAGATACAAAATAGCGCCAACTTTACGTACTGTATCAAATCAAATCTTAAATAAATATATTTTGTTTTATATACAGTATGATATTTACCATATATTTACATTTCACATTAATTTATGGAAGTGTACAGTATGCATTTATGGTGTCATTTAGAACACTAAAGATAATTTTTTTTGGATTAGGGGACTAGGGGACTCCCACATTAAGATACTACTACCACTCAGTTGGGAGGACCGAAGTCGATCACATGTTTCCTCCGAACCATGTGATGCTGATGACGATTTATGTTTTTGATTTATTCATTCACGCACCGTTGGGGGCAGTGTAACACACTCGGAGGACAGCGCTATCTGCTCCTTCCTCTTGCGTGACCTCACAGGTGCCCTCCTGATTGGCTGTAGAGCCGTGATTAATGTGGGAGCACTAAGTACCTCTCATGCCTCCCTTCTGAGAGAGTTTGGCCAATCAGCTCTCTAGACCTCAGGCTGCGAGAGGTTACAGCATCACCCGGGAATCGAACTCGCGATCTCCAGATGATAGGGCGAGCACTTTACCACTGCGCCACTCAGATTTCTTAAGTTGTTTGTCCGATGGACTACTAATTAAACTGTCTAGGTTGAATTCCAAATAGTGCCACTGCTTATCTTTAGCAAGAGTATGTGAGGTATGCAGATAACGGATAGCACTCTCTTCTGAGAGTATTACATGGTATGAGCAGCAGATCAGAAATGTTTTCTTGGTGCATTTTAAACTTTTCTCTCCTCAGTTGGTGTATATTAGGAGAACTGGCTAGTAGGAGGGAATTGGCAGGTATGAGAGGAAATGGAGAGGGCAGGGAGGGAAGTCCATGTAGAACCCCTAAATCTGAGGCCTACTGCACAGTACATCTGTTAACCATATAAAGAACCATTGAAGAACCATTTTGTTTTCTAATGTTATATGACGGTCAGTAATAACATAATAATAGCATAATTATTGCCAAGAAAAAACTTGCCTAAAGTCGGCCACAAGTTTTATGGTTTCATGAACTGAATGGTCTGGTGCGTTGTCATGAAGAAGTCAAACCCTATACTATACCACAGGTTTTTTTTTTAAACAAAAATTGTTATGTACAGTGGAACCTTGGATTATGAGCATAATTCATTCCGGAAGCAGACTCGTTTTCCAAAACACTCATAAACCAAATCAAATCTTACCATAAGAAATAATGGAAACTCAAATAATTCGTTCCACAGCCCCAAAAAAATAATACAGAAAAATAATTAAAACAATATATAAACTAAAAATAAAACAAATTAACCTGCACTTTACCTTTAAAAAAGTTAAAATAAATCCCAACAGATAAGTCTTTCCGTTGTGTGTGTGTGTGTGGAATTAACTCCTTCCTTTGTCTCGTCTTACACGGTGTTTTACCTCCCTTCCCCCACCTCGCTTTTTAAGTTTCACAACAAACACACACTCAACGGAAACACTGTTTTAACGGGAAAAAAGAAATCTCTCTAATGACAATCACGTGAGAGAAGACTAACGGAATCACTGTTGTAAAGTAAAAAAACAAAACAAAAAAAAAACAAATGAACCAGCACCTTACCTAAAGAATCGCGACAAAGCAGATTTTCTGTGTAGACTAGGGTGTGTGTTTGTGTGAAGCCGGGGAGGGAGGGGTGTAAAGGCGAGAGAGTGTGTGTGTGTGTGTGTGTGTGTGTGTCAGTGTGTGTGTGTTGGTTTCAAGAAACTCGACATGCTCGATTTTCAAGTCAAAATTGATTAAAAATCTTTGCTCGTCTTGCGGAACACTCGTTACTTGCAATCCAAGGTCCCACTGTACTTATTTCGGAAATATTTTCCTTTTTTTATTCGAAAATTTTTTTATGACCACCCCTCGTAGTATAACATGCAGGAAAAAAGACCTCTTCAGAAATAAATAATTTCAACACAAATTTATAACAATTTAGTACAATGTTTTAAAATAATTAAAATGAAACTTGATTGAGAAAGTCTTTCGTAACTTCTGTTTGTAACTTGTTGATTATATTACTGATCCCTTACATTGAAATATATTTTATATAGACCTAGTAGTCTATATTTAGAGTATATTTTGTGTGCTAAAATTGCCTCATTTCTCTTTTAAAAAAGCTCTGACTGATGATGACATCAGTGATGACATCGCTTGTCTGAGGGTTTTGCTTAACTCAAAGTAAGTTATAAAACACACACACACACACACGTGCACACGCACACGCGCACACACACACACACACACACACACACACACACACACACACACACACACACACACACACACACAAAGTGGGATAGTAGTATATTTTTGTAGATAAACCCTGTACTTGATTAAACTTATTTAATTCATTATATTATTGATTATTAGATACCAAAATGAATATAAACAAGAGGTCTCTTCACACACACTATGATATCATAGGGCTGCTGTCATAGTGCTTGTGTTCAAAATACATATTCATATACACTCTAGCATGTGGATAGCTGCAAAATAAAAGATCCACTGGGTGGAGCTGGACCTGATCTAGTTCTTTGTACAGTACCTGGGTGAAGTTAAATGAATGTCCAGAGGATGAAGTCTGGCTAGACACACACGTTTATTGTTCAATGCGTTCCAGCACCAGTACATTCAGGGCTAGGTTAGGGTTGCAATGGGACCAGGTTCGAGGTATAAACCTTGGATTATCAAGCACAAAGAACCCCATGGAAGGGATTAAGGTGAACATAATGAACATAATGTTTTAAAACATATTAAAAACAAGTCATTCCGAGTGACACTAAACCTAGCCTAGTGATAATGTTCAGCAAAAGCAAATTGAGCTTTACCCCAAAACACAACACATTTGTATGTACATATGCACTTTTTAAAAATGTTTTTAAGTGTCTGAGGCTTTGCTCTCTCACTGAACCTTTTCTGTGTTTTACAGGATCGAGAAAATATTCACACAGGAGTGTCTGTCTGTGGACCCCTCAGTTTACTTTACCACATGTGGATGAAATGGCCAGCATCATTTCCATCATATAGAACGACAATCATACTGACTTCCTGCAACTGTTCATCATGTTTCCTGCAATGTATTCCAAAAACAATTAGTTCTCCTGGAGAATCGTTGTTTTTGTCTTGGATATTAATCAGTTTTTTCTTTAGGACAACAAATGTCGATTGTAGTTTCATTTCATATCAAAAAATGGTTGTGTTGATTCATGGGCAAGGTATGCATTATATTAAAAATTGATTTTAACTATGCAACTAATAAGATACACTGTGCGTTCTGTCTTTTATACCATACTTGTATCACTTTGCTTAAAATGATATATAGATTATGTTTACAATAATTATAGATGTTTTAGATATGTACATTCTAAATGGAGTTGCTGACACATTGTAGCACAAAAAAACAATTGATAAATTTCTCTCAGCATTTTTGTCCGCGTCTGATTATGGTCAAATGGTGTTAAATCTAATGTGACTTCAGGCTTCTGTGGCAGATCTCAGCGTGTCAGTTCTTTAAAAACACACTTTAGTAAAAACACAAAGAAAATTATATAATAAAATATAATTACGTTATTTGGCACATGAATCTTACAGCGCAGTGAAATGATTTTTTCATATATCCTAGTTAGGCAGCTGGGGTCAGAATGCACGTTCTACAGCGCCCCCTGGAGCAGATGGGGTTAGGAGCCTTGCTCAAGGGCTCACCAGTGGAAACCTGTCGGTGCTTTGGCTCGAAGCCCACGATCTTCTAATCAATAACCCACAGCCATAACCGTTTGACCCACTGGAAAATCAGTGCAGTAAATATGCTTATACAAGCGTGTTGGGTTGACGTGTGATGTTTCTGAGGTATAAAAAAAAATATGAATAGATCAGTCCATAAATGTCTTGTCAGATTTTTATTCAAACAAAACATTTTCAATGCTTTTAGATATGAGAAGAACATGAAAAGACAGAAAGAAACATCAAGTTAGTAGGATATTTTTTTCCATTTAAATTTAACACTTGTCTGGTGTATCAGAGCTGTTCTCTCTGTGTTATTTCAGTCGGCGCAAATAAATCTCTGTGTTTGGTGCATGGAAATGGCGACTTAATGACGACACTAGCTAATTGGGAAGATTTTGGTGGAACCTCTGGCTTTAGGTTAAATGTTTAGTTCTTTTTTTTTTTCTTCTTCACTTTTCTACCTTCAGTCTAATATTTATTAGGCTGCGGAAGGATGTGGAATCTTTTTATCATGTAATGAGTGGAGAAGCGTAATGTAAAATCTCACCAGCAGGTGGAGCCTTTTGACACGTCAAAATAGCATAAAAAGACATTGTGTTGACATTTTCCCAATTTCAATTCAAATGAATTGCGATGTTGTGCCAATTAAGATCCTTTTCCTTCGCCAGTCTTCCCCTCCCCTGTTGGCCATTTTAATAAAAAATCTTTTAACGGAGCAGTTATGCAGTTATGATGGAAAGAGTCGGAAGATAGACAGCTCTTAAATTCCACGATCACCATAGATCTTGATCAGTCAGGAGTAATAAATTGCTAATGAAGAATAGATGAGAAACAATAGAGGGTGAATTCATCATCAAACAAGGTCATACCACCCGCTACGGGGTCCCGACTCGTTCAGTGCGTCAAAGTGTTTTCACGTGACAACTAATTTTACCAACGCGGTTTAGCTTTAAACAATAGGTAATCCCAGGATAAATGTGATAGGTGACATGCTATGTGATCTCAAAAGTCAAATGTTAGGAGCTAAAAAAATCAACTTGTTTGAGTAGAACTGAGTCGAGATGTTTGCTAGACCTTCTGTCTGCTTCAACAAGTAGAGAAAGAGGAATCCTTCTCTTTTTTGCACTTCTGCGTGAAGATATTAACACGCCTGCAACAGAGATGACAAATCATGAAATGCAGCAAGAAATATGAGATTTTTTTTAAAGGTAAAACATTTCTCACAACTTGTAATTCCTCCTGGGAAGATATGGGATGATTGAATACATGAACAGCCTACTTACAATTTGTTGAAAAGTTCTTTATTTGGTCCATTCTTGTTTTCTTCTGATAGGCTGTAGCAGTGAAACACAAATTATTAATCAGCAAGCAAGCTCACATCATCCTATCCATCCATCCATCCCTCTAGGAACCTCTGTAGTCCAACTAGGGACCATGGAGGCCATAGGTGATTACCATTGTATTTATTTCCATTTTTATGTCCATGGAAGAACCTCCAGTCAACATTCACACTCTATGGGCAATCTGGGAACGTAAATTAGCATAATCTGCATGTCTTTGGACTCTTGAAGGAAACCGAAGGACCAGAAGAAAACCCATCAAGCACATGGGGAAACCTGCAAACTCCATGCACACACATGGAAACCTGAGGTGGGAATCAAACCTGGACCCTGGAGATGCAAGGTGAGAGTGCTAACCACTACACCACTGTGCCGCCAAGCTAAACCCAAAATGTCAATAAACCAATGACTTTAAATATGATTGGACAACATGGTATCTCTGATTTCCATTGTTTGACTTTAAATCCTAAATTTGCTCCATTTAAAAGGTCAGTTTGTGCATTTGTCTTTGGAGTCTTTGAATCCAGAGCACGCACAGTATACACAGCTGGTCAATCTGGCAGTTACAGCCACAATGACAGTAGTGAATCTGACACATGTAAAAAAAAAAAAAGAAACAAACAAAAAAAAAAGATGACACATCAAATCTGAACTCAGAGTAGTAGGTTTAGTTTTAGTAACAAATATTTTAAATGTTGATAAATTATAGCCTCATAATTTATTCAAGCATACTGACTTAAAAAGGGAGTGATGTGCACAATGAATCAAAGTGCTTTAAGTATAAGTAGCTATGATAAGGTACTAACTGACAACAAACAGCACACAACCTTTTTGTGATCATTAACCAAACCTGAAAAAGCATAGAAATGTTTCATCTAATATTTACACCTTTAAGGATTCTAGCTTTTTCTTAAAAAAAAAAGAAAAAAGAGTGTTTTTCTGAAAGTTTTATGTAATTTTTTTTATGTTCCCAATACACACAACGCAGAGAACTACACAGGTTCTTATATGTATTTTTTTTGTATTGCTGAAATTGTCTTAAATCTAACTGACATTTACTCACAATTTATTGAGGACGGTCTCAAAACAGATGATGTCATCCTCGATATTGTCATCAAGCAGACCTTGGTAAAGAAAATTTGCTCATCAGATACTACAAACCTTATTCACATTGGTGTTATAATCACACGTGTTTTTCAATAAGGACATCTTTTATGCTATTTTCAGTCATGACAGCTATATATGAAATTAACATGTACTTACTGGAACAGGGCAAATTGCAGAGGTTGAGAGATGGTTTTAACCCAGAGGTACAGACGATACGATCAGGCAGCTGGAACAAGCCGTACAAAGTCCACATGTTCTTCTCGTTGCATTCTTTAATGTTTGGTTTTGCAGACCTGCCATGCCGTTGTTTAGGCCCTTTACCATTGACGGAGTTGTTAACAGGGGGACGAGTGACTGGAGTCACCATTGAAGAACTGGAATTATTTAAGGGAAGGTTTTCCTCACTGGACTCCTCACTGCTTGCCTTTGATGCAGATCTTCTTCTGCGTTCTTCACTGCTGGAGGAGTCGCTGTCATCCCCACTGGTCTCCTCACTGCTTGACTCTGCAGACCTGTACTTGCGTCCTCTAAAATATTGACTGGTTACATTGTTGGCCTGGTATTTAGTGACGGGCTTAACCGTTGAAGAATTGAAACCAAGTTTAGGCCTCTGGGTCTTTTCCTCACTGGACTCCTCACTGCTTGAGGATGCAGATCTTTTTCTCCGTTCTTCGCTACTGGAGGAGTTGCTGTCATCACTGCTTGTCCCCGATGCTGATCTTTTTCTGCGTTCTTCACTACTAGAGGAGTTGCTGTCATCACTGCTTGTCCCTGATGCAGATCTTTTTCTGCGTTCTTCACTACTAGAAGACTTGCTGTCATCCCCATTGGACTCCTCACTGCTTGTCCCAGATGCAGATCTTTTTCTGCGTTCTTCACTACTAGAGGAGTTGCTGTCATCACTGCTTGTCCCCGATGCAGATCTTTTCCTGCGTTCTTCACTACTAGAGGAGTTGCTGTCATCACTGCTTGTCCCAGATGCAGATCTTTTCCTGCGTTCTTCACTACTAGAGGAGCTGCTGTCATCACTGCTTGTCCCAGATGCAGATCTTTTTCTGCGTTCTTCACTACTAGAAGACTTGCTGTCATCCCCACTGGACTCCTCACTGCTTGTCCCTGAAGTTGATCTTTTCCTGCGTTCTTCACTACTGGAGTAGTTGCTGTCATCTCCGCTGGACTCTTCACTGCTTGACTCCTCTGCAGGTCTGCACTTTTGTCCGCCTTTGCTTCCAGGGACTGAGCCAACATAAGTGATGGTGCTGGTGTTGAACTGAGAGCTCAAGCCCACATAGCACACAACTGAAAAATGAAAAGCACAGCCATTTTCACATTTTTTTTTTTTAGCATTGCTATAAATGTCTTGTTTAAGAGACAAGTCACAGATAAAATGCTATATGATTTTGCATATCATTTTAACAGTTTATATATATAAATTTTATCCCAAACATAAGCAACATTTAGGCGCATGCTGTATGTTTCATGCTTTACTCACTCTTGGCTACCAGGTTGGGGATCTTGGCCAAAAGGTTTGCAGGTAGAGTCGAGTTCAGTTCCTGCCCCAGTTCACACGTTTTTAGCACCCGTCCATCACTCATACCAAACGCCAGGTACAGTACGGCCACCGTCACCAACATCTCCACCTTGATATGGAAGTTCATACTGCTGACTTTTCAGTAGCTTCTGCAGGTACCGAGCCTCTTACCTGCCATATATATATATATATACCTACAAGCCTGCCAAGTCCCTTAAGAATTCCCCATTTTTATGCTGAGTCACCAATCTACGTACTTTGTGGACAGAATGTAATAGTTTTGTTCTAGTTTTAGGTTTCAAATGACGAGACTGCGTGTAACAGCACCAGGAAACTTATTGTTTACAGGACATTGAGATGACAATAGGCTGTATCATGTTCTGGGAGTTCTTTCTGAAAAAGATGTCTGCTTTTGATTGGTGTCCATTCAAAAAAACCCTCAAACAATGCTGTTTTGTGCAAAGAAGTGGCGGTGTGTGAAATCTGGACACAATGAGCATGAAAATATGAGACGTTGCGCAAAAGGTCGATGCTTTTTTTAGCTCTGAAACTTGGAGAAAATTGTGTATTATATTACACCAGAATGAATATTTAAAAACACAATAAATATACAATCTTTTAAATATTTTAAATATTTAAAAAGACTATATATATATATATATATATATATATATATATATATATATATATATATATTTTTTTTTTTATTGTGTTTTCAAGATTTTAAATATTTAAAATATTAAATATGAAATAAATGTATAAATAATATACATATAAATATTAATTTATTTATGAAAAATAAATCAATTGAAATATTACAATATTTTAAATATTAAAATATTTTAAATATTGTGTTTTAAATATACAATGTCTAAAAAAAACTACAAAAATAGAACGGAACTGGCTCATGTAACAAGAGCCATATACAGTAGTCATGTGCAGCAATGTGTAAAAATTTGCATCTCCATAACGTAAAACCATAAAATCGATGTTAGTCGTCGGTTGTACAGATATTTCTTTATTAACAAAAAAGTAACAAAACAGTCAAGAAGATAAGGAGTGTTATGCTGTTAATAGTGAACAAGACCCAGTTTCTGAATGCGTTGCTTTTATTATACTCCATCTATCCAAGAACCTCTGTAGTGCAACTGGGGACTATGGTACAGTAGGAGCTCTGTTCAACATTTACACACTACAGGCAATTTGGGAACACTGATTATCCTGAATATCAGGAGGAGACCCACCGTGCACAGGGAAAACATGCAAACTCCACATACACAGGCAGGAGGTTTGTGTGTGGTCTGAAGGTTTACCTGGTGCTGAAACGACTCAAGCAAGAGAATAAACAGAAGCGTTTATATATTTGAAAACATAATTTGGACCGATGCTCTAAGCAAGGTTTATCGATAGAAAGTCATTTCTGGTGACAAAACATGGATTTATCACTGCGATCCTGAGAGTACACGGCAGAGTATGGAATGGAAATATCCTCAATTCTCGACCGAGAAAAACTTAAAAATTCAGCTGGAAAATTCATCACTGCTTATAGTTTTCTGGGATTCTCAAGGGCCAGTGTTGGAACACTATCCTTAGATCACTTCCTTAGAGATCCAATTTCCTAACTGGCAGACGACAACTAAAGAAAAAGGAAAAAGGTTCAACAATTAACAGTGATTGTTACAGTGAGCCTAAACTTCAGATTAAACGCAAAGTACCGCTATCCAAGGGCGTCGGGATCTTGCATGATGATGCCCTTCTGCACATTTTCGCCCACACCGTTGACACTCTCCAAAATCTTGTTGAGCATTTTGAGGTGTTAAAGTGTCCTCCCTATAGTCCTGATCTCGTTCCATCTGACTTTTTTTTTCTCGTTTTTTTTTGTGGATTTTTCCCCAATTTTCTCCCCTAATTTAGTCGTGTCCAATTCCTCCCCGTCACTAGGGGGCTCCCACATTAAGGCTACTACTACCACTCAGCCGGGAGGGCCGAAGACTATCACGTGTTTCCTCCGAACCACGTGACGCCAGCCGACCGCATCTTTTCGAACTGCTCGCTCGCGCACCGTTGGGGGCGGAGTAACACACTCGGAGGACAGCGCTATCCGCTCCCTCCGCCGCGCGAGCTCACAGACACCCCTGATTGGCTGTAGAGCCGTGATTAATGTCAGAGCACTATGTACCTCTCATCCCTCCCCTCTGAGAGAGCTCGGCCAATCAGCTCTCTCTAGACCTCCGGCTGCGAGAGGTTACAGCACCACCCGGGATTCGAACTAGCGATCTGCGGATGATAGGGCGAGCGCTTTAACCACTGCGCCATCTGACTTTCAACTTCATCCCCTACAAGGATGAAGATTCTGATGAGGAAGTGAAGAAAGCAGTAGAAAGATGGACAGTGAATGAATCCATCTCTCCAAGCCAAAAATGCTCTTCGTCGACTACAGTTCAGCATTTAATACCATATTTCCCTCCACACGCAACACCAAACTGAGCTAGGACTCAGCCCATCTCTGTGTCAGAGGATCTCCAATTCCCGAACTGGCAGACCACAACAGCAGACCCTCACTCTCAGCGCTGGAGCTCCCCAGGGTTGCGTTCTGAGCAAACTGCTGCTGTACTCATTGTACACATGTGGCTGCGTGGCGTCTACGAACTCCTCCACCATCATCAAGTTTGCTGATGACACCGTCGTTGTGGCCCTGATCACTGACAACGATGAGACGGCCTACCTGGAGGAAATTGGAAATCTGGCGAACTGCTGCCAGAGGAAAGTTTTTCTAAACATCAGCAAGACAAAGGAGTCGATAGTGGACTGCAGTACAACCGACTATTGGCATAGAACATAAAAACATGAAGTCCCCACACAGTCATTTCAAAGAGCAACAGTGGAAAAGCTAATGAACATGGGAATGAGCTTGCTCCGACCACAACTACAAGATTTAAAATTTAGGTATAAAAGCATATTAACTTCCCATAAAATACTACCGGCTTTAAGCAGTGTGCCCCTCGCTTCAGAAGTGAAGAATCCAGAAAGTTTGTCATGCTGACTTGCCTTGGAAGTGCACACTCGGGGGTTTAAGGACACCGCGTATAGTGCAAATGGAACACACAGTACAGGAAGCGTCACACAACCGCAATATATAGTATTATACCGTAACCAGAGAAATGCACAAAATGAAATAAATGAGCCGTTTTAACCACTGCAGAGACGCCACAACCAGCGGCGGTTTTCAGAAGTTCCTGCCATGATGAGGCAGCGTTGGACGGGCACATGAGCGCAGAGCACCTGGGGATTGCCTGAAGCCCAAATCTCCAAAATACGTCGAAGCAACCTTTTAAATAGACGCGATCTTTAATAACCCATGGGGGTTTTGAGCTGTACGCACATACGTTCTCGCCTAAACAGCTCTTAAAACTGCACTTTGTGACACAACAACAGTAATATTTTTAACATTTTGCAGACTGCCGTTTGAGAAAGCAGAGAATAACGAATAAACCAGTTGTTGGATTAAAATAACCCAACCAGATATTCATTTGTAAATGACCCACAACCTCACATTTGACCAGCATGAGCAACCCAACAATGTGTTTACAGAAACAACAGCATTTTTAGAGTGGAATATTAAATGTGGTAAGTGTAACAGAACATGGTGCTTTGCAACTGCAATTTGACTGTATTTAGAAGTCAGCTGAGTTCATTTGAGTGTGTGTGTGTGTGTGTGTGTGTGTGTGTGTGTGTGTGTGTGTGTGTGTGTGTGTGTGTGTTTGTGTGTGTGTGTGTCATTCCAGTCCCCTGATATTGAGTAATCTGATGGCATGTGGAAAAAACACTGTTGCACAGTCTGACTGTACGGGCCTGAATGCTTCATCACCTTTTGGCAGATAACAGGTGTTTGTTATTCTTTCTTAAGGGACTAACCATTGTCACGTTATCTTGTTGTGAATTTAGATAACAGTGTGCTTTGAGCTGTGCATTGTTGCCCAACTGTGAGTCAGCAGAGTGAACACCAGTGGACTAAGCATACAGCCCTGGTGGGCCCAGTACTCAGTGTGGTTTTATCAGAGATGATGCACCTGATCTGGACTGACGGAGGTCTCCCAGCCAAGGTGTCTAGGATTGGCAAAGTTGCAAAGGGAGATGTATTTGGCCAACAGGTTCAGGTTTCCAATTATTTGCAGAGGAATACTTGTGTTGAATGCTGAACCTAAATCTATGAACAGTAAGTGTCCTATGCGTCTATAGAGAGAGAGAGAAACATAGAGGAAAGAAAAAGGAAATGAGAGAACGTGGCATGGAAGTAGAATGTGGTACATGAGAACATGAGAGACGAAGACATGGCGGATAATTTAACGTTTTAGATGTGAAGATAGATGTGAAAAACATAAAATCAGTAAAGGCAAGGTAAAGTATTTATGCCTTTTGGAATTTCATGGTCTGCATTCATTTGTGATCTGATCTTCAAGAGTATTAACAAATATAACTGATTTTTACTGAAGACACTCATTCAACGTTCAAAATGGTAGTGGAAAAAGTAAGTGAACCCTTCGAATGAATAACTGTTTGACTATAGCTGTGGAATTTTAGCCCATTCGTCCTGGCAGAACTGCTTTAGCTCTGTCGTATTCTTTGGACGTCTTATGTGTATCTTCAAGTCATTCCATAGCATCTCTCTTGGGTTGAGATGTGGCAACTCTTCCTGGCCAAAAGGTGAAGTTTGTTGTGGACTTGCTCTGGTGTTTGGGGTCATTGTCCTGTTGCATCACTCAACTTCTACAGAGTTTCAGCTAACGTACAGACATTCTCACATTATCCTCCAAATATTCAGGCATGTACCAGTTTTCTTTTTAGTAAGGCTTTTTTTTTTTTTAGGCTTCCTTCGTGGTGTCCTGCCATGGACACCCTTTTTGTTCAACATTTTCTGTACTGTAGACTCATGAACACAAATGTTAGCCAGCTCCAACGATGCCTTCAAATCTTTTACTGTAACTTGGGGTTGTTTCTTTACCTCATTGATGAGTCTTTGTTGTGCTCTTGAAGTCATTTGACTGGGCGCCCCAGTTCTTGGTAGAGTAGCCACAGTCCCAAAGTGTCTCCATTTGCCTAACTGTAGACTGCTGAATTTCTAAAGTCTTTAAAATCACTTTGTAACCCATTCCAGTTTTATGTAAAACAATATATATTTTTTTTATAATAAATCCTCTGAAAGCTCTTTTTGGCGGGGCATAGCTCACATTAGTGCATTTTTCTTTTCACAACTTATTTTCTTAACAGGACTCAAGGTATGCTAACACCTGTCTCTGGTTTTCCATTAGCATTATGAGGTTTTCATGGGTTTTATGGCTCAATAAAGACATGAACGATCAGATTTGTGTTATTATTTCAGGCTTGGTTATATTTGTAAATACTCTTGGCTTAGATGAAGATCGGATCACGGTTTTTTGACAAGTTAATGCAAAAAAACAACAACATGTTTTCAAAACTGTCGCCAAAATTTCAAAAGGTTCACATACATTTTCGTGCCACTGTACATGCATGCTATGATGGAAAAAAAGTTTATATATACTGTTTCACCCTCCTATCTCACCCTAAATCTCTTTTTTTTTAGCCACCCCTTCGCCACCCCATGTAAAATTGTCCTGATCTGCCAGCGCTAACAAGTGTATTTTTTTATGGCTGCAAAGCTGTTTAGTCCCAGTTCTGAGTGCTAGTCCCATTGTGTATGCTCGTACAGTCACTCTTAAACGTATCTCTGATTTAAATTGCATCTTCAGCAAGCGATCTTTAAATGATCTATGGTCAAGTTCAATCATGATTTTCCCCCCCAGCCACATTTCTTTCAACATAATGGCGTTTCACCAACATGGTCACAAGTTTTAATAAGACATTTTGCAATTCTTACCCCAATTCTAGTCATTTCAGCAATGCCCTTGTTGTTTTCTCCAACTGATGACTGTAAAAGCTTAAAACGTCCAATCATCAATATGAAAAAAACTGTCATTAATCATGTGACAACTGTATGGTGTAATGATCTTCACATGCTATAAAAGGTGGCTAGAACGACACTGCCTTCAAAACTGTATGCTTAGAATGTGGCCAAGCTATCAGTTTGTACCTTGATGAGGTTAATTCACCAAAGTGTAGTGTGGAACTTGAGCATGAGTGCTCCTGACCCTGCTTCAGGAAAGGGTTTGATTATGCTGGAGTAAATAGTGACTCATATTAAACAAGGTTCTGCCTTGCCAGAAGATATGACTTCCATGTATGTAACTTGAAACAAAAGCATATTTTATGAATTTGCTGATGTTACTTAATACATAATTAAATTAGTTTGTTTTCTTTGCTGAAGCTCTTTTTTGCTGTAGTAAAATGTGCAAAGCACTCAGACAAAACTGGTTATACTGAAAACCTTTCCATGATGTCACTGTTCAGAAACGTGACCCGACTGTTCTCCGCTTGTTTGCAGTCTCAAAAGGAGTATGACTAATCCACCTTCTGACCCTCACAAACACTCCAGAGTGCGTTGTATACATTCTGGATCAATTTGAAAAAATGTAAACTAATAATTTTTTAAATGATATTTTTCATATGTACTGTACATAGATCTCATTTGTACATGTGACCTATGTTACCTATACTGACCTCTTTGTGGCAGGTCTATTGCTCATGTTTTCTTTGTCTAGTTTATATCTGATATGGCTCCTTTGTCTCCATTTATCTCAAGTTTCTGTCTTTTTTAATTGTGCAGAATAACACAACACAGTGCCGTTTTGCCTTGATCGCGCCTTGTAGACAGAAACTGTGGGTATAAATTAAATTATAATAAAGGTTAAAAATTTCTAGTTCAGCATCAGTCTTAAGCATGTCATGAGCAACAATGGAAAATGTGAATAAGAGCCTCAAAATAAAAAGAGAAGATCAGTAGTGGGAAAATGTGAAGTTATTTGAGTGTCAGTTTGAGACTTTAGTAAATCAAGTGATTTAACTTTTGTGTAAACTGTGTATATATGTATGTTCAAGTATATATACGGTATAAATATGCCAATGGAATGCTAATTAACCGAACCTGCATGTCTTTGGTGGTAACTGGAGGAAACCCACCAAGCATGTAAACTCCATGCACACAGAGACGGGAATCGAACTTGGCCGGGAAGGGAACTCAGACCCTGGAGGTGCAAGGCGACAGTGCTAACCACTACACCACCGCGCTGCCTGGGATTGTGTATGTGACAAATAAAATTAATATTTATAGAATTTGTCTTTTGGAAAAAAAAAGGTTAGTTGCACAGCCTTTTTCTGTTGTCTTCCTAAAGTTCCAGCAAAAAAAACAAAAGAACATAGAACATTTCTGCAATATGAGCGATCACTGGTTCCTTTTAAGGTTAATTGCAGGATTTCTGTGCAATGTCTTTTTTGCTTTTTCTCGTTTCATTTTCATCGACATTTTCATTTACTCAATATTTACTAATGATTGTTGTGATAGATTTGTGTTACTTTTTACTTGTTTTATATTCTTTGTCAGCAGCATATGTTGTTTTGCTGCCTGAGATTCTTTAAAAAAAAAAATTCTGGTAAAATTAAGGTTGAAATTAAATTAACATAAAATAAAAAGTTTTGAAAATGTATGAGAACATTTCGGAACACAAATTCTTTGCAGGTTTATTACCTCACAAATAACACACGCAGAACGAAAAAAAAAAAAAAAAAAGCAATAGGACACACCAATTCCTAACCAAAAAGTTTTTGCTGTTTGTGAGGTTACAAACACGACAGTTTTAAAATCAGGAATTCGTCTATGTATTTTGATTAAAAAAAAAGACCTTTATATATATATTTTTTAAACTTCTAACAATTGGGCAATTTAGTTTTTGAATGTTCAGGTAATTTTAATCAGGTTGTTATAAATTGTCTCAGTATATTTGAATTCACCATATTTCTTTAAAAATAAATTGTGAGAAATCCAACTGATATTTTCAAGTGGCGTAGATTGTAATGTACGTATTTATATTCATCTACAAAATGAGTGATTTGTGTGTAGAGTTTTGGGGGATAGCCTTTATTTCTGTCTCCTGTTAAGCTGCAATTTAAAAGTGGGGACAAATTATAGTAGAGGAAAAAATACAGTTAGCATATTTTGTATAATATGTCAAAATCAGAACAATTGTTAATATTGTATTTAAAAAAAAAAAAGTAAAATACTTTATCCAATTGTAAGACATTGTAAAATGTTAGGAATGCATCATTTGTGCTTGGATTTGTTGTCAATTTGTATCCTAATGTCAAATCAAAATGTCCATTTAACCTTTTTAATATTAAAACAATTAATACATTAATAATTTAATGATTTGACTGGTTTCCATTAACCTTAGCATTTCTGTGATTTATTGCTTTTGCTGCCCCCTGCTGGAGGAGGTTCATATTTACCACTGATTTCTAAAGCAGAATTCTGAACTCTAAGTCTTTTCCAAAGTATAGTTTTACTTTCTGCATTTAAATTTGCATAATTTAGAAAGATAAAATGTAAATAAAAATGTAGCATGCTATATAAAAAGAAAAAGAAAAATTAAAAATAAAATATGGACATGTGACACTTTCTTAGTCTTTCGGTAATACTTTCTGATTTGGGATAATGGAATGAGGAATAAGTTTTCCACAATAAGAGATACTGTAGCCAATTTCTCAGAATTAATTACTGTTTATTTTTACATCATTTACTTTTACTTTTATCAGTCTCCATTATTAATTAAAAGTCTGTTCATGATGTTTTATGCAACCCAGTCACATTTTCAGCTCGTAGGCTGTGTAGAAGATTTATGAAGGGTGTTCAAGTCAAACTGGGACTTATGATGAAATTTCTGGTAAGTGAAGGTGGAAAACTGTTTGATATTTACAGAACACTTCAAGCAGAGTACGATGATGAGACTCTTAGGTGCATAACTGATGCAAGCATTTTAAAGAAGACTTTTATATGTCTGTGAATGATGATCCTGACCAAGGTGGCACAGAGCCCACTGCAGTCGTTCCCATGAACATTCAACAAGTGGAACGCCTGATCCTTGAAAATCGTCTCATCTCCACCTTGTGGAAAGACGCATCTGTCTGTGTGAACTGTACACACAATCATTCACCAACACCACTTGATCATTCCAGGAACTCGGCTGCGAGTTATTGCCACGTCCCCTGTACAGTCCTGACCTCATTTCAAGCCATTTCCACACGTTTGGACCATTAAAGGAGTTCCTGGGAGGCCAGCGTTTCAGGCGTGAATTGGACAGGCAGTCCAGTGTACTGAGAAAACTTTCTACCTTGATGGTATCCAAGCACTGGGATAAGTGCAATAGTGTAGCAGGGAATGATATAGAGAAATAAAGATTGTTTTTGTTGTAGTCTCATAACTGTGTTTAGTCATTTTGCAGCAATGAAAAGTCCCACCACACATGAAATCTTCTCTTCCATTTATCCTAATGTTTCACGTTTACTTTATGTATAAATCATAAACATTAAACAGAAAGGCCACACCCACAAGTGATAATAGCAGTGAGGTCAGCCAATTGGGCTTAGAGATAATGATTAAGCCCTGCTCCCTCTGACAGTTCAAATGAGGGCTCTTGTGTATCACTGGCACTCACTGACCTGCACATGCGAACAATTTAATAATTAAGGGTTTTCTTCATTGTTACTAAATTCCACCCATTGCTCGATCGTGTTCTCCCAAGGGACCACTAGGTGGCGCTTCATGAACAGTTCACTCTGTATTTTATTTTATTTTTTTATGACTCTGTATTTTTTTTTTTATGCATTAAAGCAAAGATTATCAAACTTCTGGCAGCAAGGGACATCTTTAGAAAAGATTATGTTTATGCTCACATCCCAACTGCACAAATATTACCCTCATTATTTATACATATAGTACATTTCTGTCTGTTTCGTGGAGCATTTTATTCTGAAACTTTCCAACAAACAGAACTTTTTTTTTATTATCAAAATGATAACGAGATACCTGGAAGACCATAATCATGAATGTGCTGGTATAATACTGGGTTCACATCATTAGCCCTAGCCCCCCCTGGCTGTACTTTAAAGCACTTAAGGAATGAATTCTCTAACTCGAGCCTGACTTCTTTTTTTCAACTCCGTGAAAATTGGCTTCCACTTCAGCGGAAGAAAGATGAAGGAAGAATGAAGAACTGCAGGGGGAAAAAAAAAGCTTTGTAGTGTAGAAAGATGAGAGAAACTCAATAGCACAATGTCCTGCTAATCTCTGGCCTTAATGCTAAGTCCATGCTAGGCTTAGCCGTGTGAAGTGTGTCAGTCAGGGCACATGTATCTCTTTTCATTCTTTCCCCATCCATGTGTTAATCTCATACAAATTCTTTCCAAGAGACAGAAAACAGAAAACAAAACTGAAGCAGTTGATTCTTTGACGCTCTGAGAGTCAGGGATATATAAGCGAACATTGCTAGCAGGAAATGAACGACGTGGATTTATGGCTCTGCTTTCAAGAATGCTTTAACTAAAGAAATCTTATTTTAAGTTTCCTGTGACAGGACATGGCTATAAGTCTCAAAGGATTCATGAAAATACATTATACTGGTTATCAGTGCTGTGGAGCGTTCCAACAGTGTTCTGTATATACACGGATCAGCCATAACATTATGACCACCCGCCTAATCTTGAGTAGGTCCCTGCTTGTGCCACCATAACAGTAATGACCTGTGTGTTTTGACACATTCCTATTGAATTCAATTCAATTTTATTTGATTAGCGCGTTTAGCAATTGTCATTGTAGCAAAGCAGCTTTACACAATCAAGGGAAATTTATGGAAGTTTGTATGAAATGTGAAAAATGTGTATGAATTAAAATGATCAGATTGTCCCTGATGAGCAAGCTGAGGGCGACGGTGGTAAGGAAAAACTCTGAGAAGAAACCTTGAGAGGAACCGGACTCAACAGGGAACCCATCCTCGTTTGGGTGATAAAAGAATGGCAGGGATTGATCTGCAGTCATACTGTGTATTGGAACCAGCTTTAATCTTGTTCTCAATTTGATCTCCACTAGCGCTTCTATTGTACCAGACTTCATTCCCCGTGTGCATCAGTGAGACTTATCATCTTCCGATGACCCTGTCACCAGTTCACTGGTTCTCCTTCCTTGGATCACTTTTGGTATTCAGACCAGAAACATCTCACAAGAGCTGCAGTTTTGGAGTCGCTCTGATCCGTCACAATTTGGTCCTTCTCACAGTAGCTACAGTGGAAGTGGCTGGGATTTATAAAGCAGCACGTGAACCTTTTTTTTTTTTTTTTCCTGAACTTGATGTGTTGGAGGCAGAGTGAAAATGGGCGTGAGGATTTGAGTGACTTTGACAAGGTCCAAATTGTGATGGCAAGAGGACAGGTTAAGAGCAAGTCCAAAAGAGCAGCTCTCGTGGGATGTTCCCAGGGTGCAGTGGTCAGGACTGGCCAAAAGTGATCAAGAACGGAAAATTGGTGAACCGGCGACAGTGAACAAGTCTCACTGATGACATGTGGAGTGAAGGCTGGCCAGTGTAGTCCGATCTATTAGGAGTGCTAGTGTAGATCAAACTGAGGAAAAGGTTAATGCTGGTTGTGACAGAAAGGTGTCAGAAACACACAGTTCATCCCTTTTTTTTGGTGGCAGAGGGGGGGGGGGGACCTCATCAATATTAGACGCGTGGTCATAATGTTATGGCTTATTTGTGTGTGTGTTTGGAGTTGAGGTTGTTGTTCTGTCACTCCTCGAGATGTTCCCCCAGCATCCCTTCCCCTCACACACCGTGTACTGTATTTTTGTGTGTGTGTGCGTACGCCCCTCCTTCTGCTAGTCCATCTTCGCCTTTGTAGTTCACGATGCTCGTCATGTGCTGTGGAGTTTTGACAAGGACAACAGGCCACAGGTGGTGCTACCCAGCATTCCCCAGGGCAGAGGGCGGCCTGGCAGGCTCGTGCCACTCAGCATGAAGAACCAGCTGGACCCGTACACTGAGAGCACGCTGAGAGCACGCTGAGAGCACCTCCTCCTCCACTCAAGCTCCTGTTACACACATCGTCACTACTTTCTTAACCACACTCTCTCTCTCTCTCTCTCTAGGTAGTGTAAACTGCAGTGTAGTAAAAACATAGTCAAGAAACATTAGAGAAAGACACACACACACACACACACACACACACACACACACACACACACACACACACACACACACACACACACACACACACACATCACACACACACACACACACACACACACACACACACACACACACACACACACACCTGCCATTCAACTTGCTCTCCATGATTTTCATGTGAACATTTTCTTTATTCTATAGAATAAAGAAGTCTTTACAGTTTCTTATATTTTTCCACCAAATATTTTTTCCCTGCATGTTATATATATATATATATATATATATATATATATATATATATATATATATATATATATACAATGAAGAAAAAAACAAACAAACAAAAAAAAAAAAAAAAAAATAATATATATATATATATATATATATATATATATATATTTTTTCTTCATTGTATGCATGTGATCATATTTATTGCACAATATGTCACATGTATTTTTGAATTCTTGTGTGCAATGTTCAAATGGTGTGTAATTACCCCTGAAAAACAAACAAACAACAAAACTCAAAACCAAATAAAAATAAAAATATGAATATTGTGGCCGTGAGCGATTCGGCGTTCGAATGTGTCGTAAATTTCGATTCGATTCAATTCTGTGTCCCGTATACAAAAGAAAATACGATTTGGGTCACTTCTGCCTGCACGGTTGGAGACATTTTTTTTTTTTTTCATTTTTGGAAATCTGAGACGGGAGAATTTAATTTTGAGCTCGGCGTTAACATGATGTTTTAAGTCTCACTGTTGGTTCAGAAACTTTTTTTGCTCCTGGGTTTGTGTGGTTTAGGATCTACAGAACGAGGCGTTTGTAAAGGTAAGTACTAATTAGGACACTTCTGTCATGCTTTTGAGGCTTATATATGCGCACATACAAACACTTTATAGCCAGTAATGAACACACACACACACACACACACACACACACACACACACACACACACACACACACACACACACACACTTGACATTTGGAACAGCTGTGGTTCGATTAGTGACATATGTTAGGCTTAATCTCCAACATGATGCTCCCCAAGGCTAAGCAGCCTCTCTCTCTCTCTCTCTCTCCATCCTTCCTGTCAATCATCCTCTCTCCTTCCAAATCTTTTTATTTCTCCCTCTTTTGTGTGTGTATACATGCCTCTTTGTAGTGTATCTGTGACCAACAGATGGAAATGATCAAGAAATCTATTAAATTGACATCTGAGTAGGTTTATTTCAAGTGATAACCATAAAATTAAAAAATGTACAAAGTCATCAGTTGAATTTTGAGATTAATTAATTATTTTATTTTTTTAATGATATAAGGGCGTTTTCCATTTAGAATTCAAATGATCATTCATATCTATTCTACTGTATATCTATCAGTCAAGCGCGGCCAAACGCACCTGTGAAAACCCCATTAAACTTCAGTGGTTTTTACGCGATGCACAAACAAACAAACAAACAGACAAAACGTCCAAAACGCATCTTGATGTGTTCGATCACTCCTCTTACATATCTTCAATGTGCAGACACGCCAACTTTACAGGTGCATTATAAGTATAGATCAATTATTCGTGATATACAGAGACGATTTACAGTCAACTTTGAAACTGATGTTTTGAAGTGTTATCAGCGACGCAGCCAATTAAAAGTTAATGAATTAAATGAAAAAACAATATCACTGCTGTGAAATGAAAAAAAAACATTTTTTTGACACTGTGATCTAGAAAAGTCTTTATCAGGAAGGACGTATGATCTTATGAATTTCTGTTATAAAAAAAAAAACAGCAGGAAAATATATATCAAACTGAGCTTACTATAGGGCACAGAAGCTAAGGTACAAAAATTGTTCCTGGTGTGGCATCATATCGAATAAGGCACATGCCAGAGTTTTCAGGACGCTGACTCAGCAGAACGTTTAAACGCCTTTAATACTCTTTACTGTGAAGGCATCTGAGGATAACGCAATAACAGCAGAGGTTCATTTGATTTTCGTCTTTTTTTACTACACGTGCGCGCACACACACACACACACACACACACACACACACACACACACACACACACACACACACACACACAGAGTCATTGGCTGTCTCTAAGGCAGGAAAGGTTTTACCCTCCAACCACGTCCCACAAAGACAGCATCTGTTACCCCCTAACAACCCCCCCCCCCCACAATCTGCAAAAGCTGTTGTTGCCCCCTCTGACCCCTCCCTCTCTTCTGCGCCTCTCTCTCTCTCTCTCTCTCTCTCTCTCACACACACACAGTCTTAATCCTCTCTGACTTTATTCATGCTAAGGTCATATCACATTCTCCTCATGCACACACACGGAAATATCTCAACGAACACAACCGCGTAACCGAAGCGCGCAGTTTTCCCTGAAAGTGTTAATATTTCCTATATAATAAAGCGGTTATTACATTGTTACTACGGTGCAATGCTTTCAGTTTCAACTCGGGCAATCACAGCGTGCTCAACCAGCGAACCTTTCAATTACCACTTTCAAATCTGAAATGAAAAACCGGCATCGTCGCTGAGCTGTGAGAACTTTTTTTTTTTTTTTTTCTTTTTGGCTGGATAAGTAATCTGGAGAAATATTAGGAGGATAATCCCTGAAGTGCATTTTAACCCTCGGTCCATTCTTTTTGTTGAAACTGAAAGGCGGATGACGGTCATGGTTTTCTTTTCATACTGCAGTGTTGTTCATAAAGTGTGTGTCGCCTCCTAAAAGTGTGCGTTCACTGTAAACGAACAAAAACGTACCAGATCATGCAGACTCGCCGTCTTAAGATGGACTCGCTTCTTGATAAATCCCATTGTGTTCTGAGAATACCATCAATGCGTTTATTACTGTACATCTAACTTACTGAACATCATACGTCAAACAGTAACCTCTAGAAAAATCATCTAACAAATTTTTACATCAGTTATTTCTTTTCATCATTTCATTTATATATGACTAACCCATAGTGATAACATGGCTGACGGGGAGCTTCTGCTCACTCCTGCCCCCTAGCATCAGGAGAGAGTATTGCACTGCATCTATCGCTAACCGGGGAATGATCAAAAGGAAAAAAATTGTATGTAAAAGTATGGTTTCCACTGAATGCATATCACTTTCGTATCCTCCTGTAGGCTGCATTCACAATACAACAAACCAAGCCACTTTGTTTATATTTTGGTCAGATGTCATGACGGGTCAAATTCATAATTACGAGGGACTTTTATCAGACTCTAATGTGGACACGTCTGCCCTCTGAAACTGATATCGATATGTCTTTGATCATGTTTTTACTTAGACCAGGGGTAGGCAAGTTTGGCTCTGAGAGCGCCAGAGTTCAGCTCCAACCCTAATCAAACACCCCAGAACAAGCCAATCAAGGTCATCAGGATCATTAAGGCTAGAGGCAGGTGAGTTTATATTTCTCATGGTTGGAGCCGATATCTGCAGGACAGTGGCTCTCTAGGACCGAACCTGCCGACCCCTGACTTAGACCTAGGGCTGTTTACTATTCCCTGGCCCTGCAGCCCTGTTCGTTTTGTCATTGCCTTTAAAATGTTCTCAAATGCCACTCTATTTCTGCTTCTCTCACGTTTTGCTTGGACAGACTCATTGCCCCAAATGTTTACCAAATCACTGATTTCACTTTTCCTCCACTGACTCTTTTGTCCTCCATTGTTGAAATTACATCCCCACACTGCTGATGCTGCACAGTGGCTTTATGGTAAGTACTGTAGCCTTTGACCGCCAGAGTCGAGGATTCAATTCCCACCTCAGATGTGTACATGTTCTCTCCGTGCTTTGTGGGTTTCCTACGCATATTCTAGTTTCCTCCAACAGTCCAAATACATGCAAAGTAGGCTAATTGGTATTTCCAGACTCCTGTTTGCTCGTGTTCAGTCTGGAGGTAGACTGGCACAAAGTCCAGGGTGACCCTGGCCCTTCGGAATCCCAAAGGAGCCCAAGCACTTTTACATGTAGTTTCATTCCTACTAGTGGTACTCGGTCATAAAGTTATAAAGTCTTGTTGATTTGGAGATCTTAAGATCACTGTTCAAGCCCTGCTGTTGGTACGTTGCCAGACCCCATGCTATCCAGCCAGTGCATGAAGAAAAAATGAATAATTTAAAGTATCTCTTCTCGGAGAATTGTAATCAGTATACAACTCTAGGCAAAGTTTCTGGAAGTGTCAGCTGTACATTCTGCACCATAGTAGTGCTAGATCAAGCTCCCCAATATGGAAAATCATAATTACACAATGTAGGCTATACAAGAACATCCTTAACCTTCCACTCCTTTCTGGTCTTTTGTTCTTGTCTGGCTTCCAGATTTGGAAATTGCCCCAAATAATAATCTCTTTGCACTACGGTGACTTATGTGTTTCTTGTTCAATCACAACTATTTACTTGTGCTACACTTTATTTAACAATCTGACTCCACATGATGAACGTCAAAGACATCTCAAAAATATGTAAGACTACTGACTAGGCCTTTTCTATACCAAGCAGGAATCTGTTTGCTTTGTCTGAAATACAAAACTCTGCAAGTCTGAAAATACCCATCTTAACTATTACTCATGGAAATACTTCTTTCAAACAATTTGCACACTGGTTTTAAACTGGATTCCTTTTCTAATGCAACCCTCCTGAATTTATCCAGGTTTGAGCCCAGAACTGAGAGTGCACTAACTTTTGGAACCAAGTGGATGGGGTTTGTTCCCTGCTGAGGAATTTCCTTTTTTGCCTGTTCTGTACCTACGAAATATGACGATTCCTGAGAAACAGATTAATAGTGGAATGTCATCTACTTGGCGATACATTTTAGCTCGCTAAACCTTGAGTGATGAGCGTTTTAATATTTTGTCCACTTCCTAAAACCAAATGTAAATATTATATACAATATTTGTAATATGTAAAGACGAAGCATGGTTTTCCCTCTGAACTAGACTACATCTGTACAGTTACAGTATTCTTATTCAGTCGTTTTATTAATACACACCTTTGCTAACTCTGTGGCTAAAGCATTAGCACTGTGTCATCTGTTAGCATGATCAAGCCTTGATTCCTATTTCTCATGAAACAGTCCGGTCCGTAATCAAAGCGTCAACTCAAAACTCTGTGAACTGTGGCTGATTTTTGACATGCTTTTGACTCTGTGTCGGCATGCGCACACACTCACACACTCACACACACACACACACACACATACATACACACGTTAGCACCCTCTTAACGTGTTAAGTGCCTTAAGAACTTGGCGATTCCCCGGCTGTTAGGTATTAGCCATGTTGACAAAGCCGAATGTAATCTGCCGCACGGCCAGGATTACAGTACAGCTACCGCACAGACAGAGAGAGAGAGAGAGAGAGAGAGAGAGAGAGAGAGAGAGCACGCGGCTCACAAAATGGCGGAAAAAAGGGAAACAAATTGTAGCGTAATCTCCCAAGAGAAAGCCTTCCAGCATTAGGGGAGTCCCCCGGAAGAATCCATTTTGTCTTCCTTCCCCCCCCCTCCTCCTTCAGGGACCTCTGGCAATCCCATAATCCTCTGTGTTTGATGTCTGAGAGCTAATGGCACTGATGAGGGCAGTGGAAAGGGGTCTTTGTGTGGGCCGCGTGGTTGCCGGGCTATCGGGGGTTTGAATGACACGGCAAGAAGGGAGAGAGACGGGTAACTTTAGCTTAATCTGGGCTTAGTGGTGCTACACACACACACAACCTCGCACACACACACACACACATACTCACACACAGGTGTGTGGCCCTCCAGCTTAGAAGGAGAAGTCGAACTCAAACCTCTCTCTGTAACCCACCCGAAAGATCAATCCGCGTCCCGAGGCCTAGGATCAGCATGTGTGTGTGTGTGTAAGGTCTTGATTAAGCCCCTCCATCACAAACGGGGTTTGCTTTTCACCCTACTCCCCTCCGCCACGCTAACCGTTAGCACTTTTTAATTAGCGGACCTCATACGCCAAGTGCTGCTGAACAGAATCCGGCCCTGAATGAAAACGAAATTGGCGGCGAGTTCGTGTCCCTCTTTCATGTGCGAATAAAGAGAGCGGCTGAGGCAGGGCATCCGATTCCCTCACTGCTTCTTCTAGTCTGTCATATAAACATGAGAGCGCGGAGACTTTCAGGAATGACATTCGTTAACTGGAATTCGGTAAGGGTGGTGGTTTTGAACACAGTGAGATTGACTGTAATCTGGAAAGATGAACAAAACCTTCCCGATCGATGGACAAGCAAGATTAGTCGTCAGTGTCATTTTTTTTTTTGAATTTCTTGTTACCTCACATTATTACATTACTGATATTCAGCACAACAGCACTCCCTCACATGTGATATTGCTTTTATACAACAGTTCCACAAACACCATTTATGATCAACATACTTTGGTTTATTTGTTTATTTAACCCTCCAACAGTTTGTTTGTTGTTTACAAGTAGTTTTAAATTTTGACTGGTACTATATAGCAAGAAAGTAAGGAGAACGGAGGTGATGGAAAGTTTTTAGAGAAACTTACAAGATTTACTTTATATTTCCACTTATTCCGCTTAAGAATATCAGCGTCTGGGGTTTAATCGCAAATAACATTAAATGGAAAGCAAGTGCACTATGTAGGGCACAAAATAGTGCCCTTGATCATGTGTTAGACAGTGATTTGGGACTCAGCCTTGCGTCAGGGGCTAGTTAGCTTTGTACCTCACCTCGGGCGTAAATAAAACAACGAGGTCAGTCCAGAGGCATTTTGGAACGATTTGGAAGCAAGGACTAAGAAGATAAAGTGTTGTTTAGGATTCATTATCAGAACAGTTTTCATGCTGAAAGTGCCTCTGCGACTGGTTTTGAACTTGGGTTTTGGCAGGCAGCTGCTCTCTCCTCAGTACCACGAACTGTACAGACCTACTCTCACCCAAGCTAAGCTGCGGCCGACAGTTAATTATCGGTTATTTGAACATCTGTGATGCAGAGTGATACGTATAGCTAAACGCCCCAGTGCTGTTATTGTCTATTATCACCACTCATGAATTGCTCCTCGTCCAATGAGTATAATGTAATACGTTTATACTTTAGGGAATTTTAGTGCTTGTTAGCAATATCAGCCTAGTTGCTCAAGCTAAAGGCAATAACAAACATGTCCTGACTAATCAATGGCATTTAGGGTAAAAGGAAAATGGTGTACATTCCAGATTTCCTCAAAGACAAGTGCTTTAAAGAAGCACACAACTGACCAGTAAAGCGCACAATGATGCAATAGAACTATAAACCTGTAATAATTTGCCATGTGGGAATGTCAGTGTTGTGTTCTGCATGGATGTGAAAAGACAAATGACAGAGTTTGGAAAACAATGTGACCTTCTGATTTTTGCTAGATCAAGGTGTGCAACCTGTTAACATTTTAACATAATGAGATTGCCAGGTGCTGCCGAGTCCTCAGTTGTGGTGGTTTGTGCACCTGACGAGGAACCCCTGGTCCGCTTGCATTGGAAACGGCTGGAATCTGCGGTTAGGGCTAGATAAGTCTGGATCGTCTTTTGCATCCTGTTGCCAAGACAAGAAGAAAGAAAACAGTTGAATTTCACACATCAGTGTGAGCACAGAATGAACCCTGACCACACATGCAATTTTTTTTTTTTTAAAGAATTTGAAAAGGCGTCCAAGCAGCACACGATTTTAGCATCTCAGCAAACTATTGGGGAATTGAATCAAGATGAATCTACTGGTTCTCACTGGTCGTGAAGTGCAGTATGTCCTTCATCTATCCTTGGCAATCAGAGCCATGCTAACCAGTTGTGAGAATCTCTTTAGTTGTGTTGAGTTAGCATTTCCTCCGAGTGCTATTAACTGCATTATGAAGTATTAGTTGTGTAGTGGTTAGAATTGAGGCCTCACAGCTCAGGGGTTCCTTGTGTGCTCCTGTGGCTCAGGTTACGGTCTGTAAGTTCTTCCCATGTCCATAGCTTCTCCATTTTTCCCCAACTACTGTTGAATAAGATGTGAGTAATTGTGCCTAATGTACCACAATAGACAGGAATCCAATCCCAGGTGGATTTCTGCCTCACGTCTATAGTATTCAAAGAACAAAGATGTTAGGGAGAAAGTCGGGATAGATTTTGTTTAAGGAATTTGGAGAAGTTTGTCAAATAAATTTTCAATAACTTTTTTGATATCAAATTTGTTTTTTAGTATTATTCTCCTTTCTATCTGTGAGTAAATCAGGTTTAAGTCTAAAAGGAGCTCAAGGTCTTCATCTCCATTTCCTAAGTCAGAGAAAAGAGACAAAGATAAGAGAAGACCATGTGGAGGAAATCAATGTGAATGAAGAGATCGATGAAAGGAAAGGTGAACGAGTCTGCTCGACACTATTGCATTTGGGTCTGCGACAGCTGCGGTGGAAGGAAAAAAGTTGATCATGTTAATTCGATTGGCTGAAGAGTGTCGAGCAGCTCCACTGGATGCACTTGGATGATGAGGTTGAGTGAGCTGGCTGGAGGTTCACTGCAGGATGGGTGTGTATAAGATATGCTGCCATCATGATGTCCAAAAAAAAAAAAAAAAAAAAAAAGAAAGAAATATTAATGGCACAGTACAAAAACAAAATTCACAAGAATGTATTGGAAGTTACATCAAATTCTATCAGAAATTCTGATAGTTTAAGGTTACATAGATTTTTCTGAGAATCAGTACTGTGCAGAATTCTTACTCGCATGCAAATAAATAATGTAGAACATGGATTTCTTCAGGGCAAGAAAACAACAACTATAAAGCCCAGTAAACAGTAATTAATGAAACAAAGTCAGTATTTGGTGTGACGACGCTTTGATGACTCTTTAGAGTTTTTAAAAGGAAATTTTCTGTAAAGTTTTATTGAGCATCCTGCAGAACCACCCACAGTTCTGAGGAGTCTGAGGACTTTGACTGTTGCACCTGTTTCTTATTGGTATGCAATTTTTTTGGACTGGAAAGTGGTCGCTTATGTAATGTGCTACTTTGTTTATTGGTCTAAATGTTTTCCTTGAACTTTTCATTTTGTGGTGGAATACTGATGTTTGCAATTCAGATTTTTTTTGTATTCAATCAATAATAAAGTCCTAAAATAAAACAAAGAACATTTGTACCAAAAACATAGACTTTTTGCACAGTAGTGTATATCGTTTATGTAATAAGAAGGACTTGTAAGCTCAATAGGGACAGATAATCCAGTCCAAGTAGATTTTAGGTAACACCGCACTAATAAGATAGCTTTAGCTCAACATACAGGCAAAATTAAAAGTGAACAGTTTACTTTTATGATGTATGTATACAAATGGGCTTTTTTTTAAACTTTTTTTTTTTTTGCGATGTTTATACACAAACATACCCTTTTTTTTATTGTGTATATATTGTGTGTTGACCGTCTAGACCTGTGGTGGTGCATTATTGAATTCATCCAACAGAGGGCGGCAGGAAGCAGTTAATTTGCTCTTTGTGGTTTAAAATGGACTCACTTTTGTAATTGTCCTGTATATATATATATATATATATATATATATATATATATATATATATATATATAAGCTACAGAGACTTAAGAGTTGTATTGTTTTGCTGTAATCACTTTCATCTTCCTAAACATGTGTGTCCATTCGAGTTGACCACGAGCTACTCATTAGGACTCCCTCCTTCACTTCTTAGCCCATGGTGGTGCTCTGCTAATTGGTTTAGTCTTTGCTCTCTGTCTCCTCTTGGGTGGCCTTCATAATCCAATGCCAAGTTTCTTCACAGAAAAACCAACAGCCAAGTAAAAAAAAAAGAAAACCATACCCTGAAAGTCAAGCATCCCGGACCTCCAACAGTCAGTGGTCAAGCTCGCTCATTAATGCCCTTCTGTTTTGAACCGCAGAAATGCAGGAATGATGTCTCCAATGGAACGGAGATCCCCGGCGCCCTGAGTTCTCCTGATCCATTCCTCAGGTGCAGCATGGAAGAACGAGGAGCACATGACACATGATGGAGATAGGGCGAGATTGGGTGAGTAAGGAATGCGAGACGATTGGCCAAGAAGAAAGGAGACAGCTCTAGTCAGAGTCATGGGACAGGTTCGATGAGAGAACACACACATGTAGTAGACTCGTATATATCGACGCAGGGGTCAACCATGAGCCCTTTAGTACTGTTACTGTCACTAAGATAACGCATTTAATTTGATTAAGAGTAATCAAAGGAAATGATTAAAAGCTCAAGTTACTCTTTGTGTATCCTGTATCCTGTATCCTTTGTGAGTTTCCCTGGGTTTTTTTTTTTTCCAGGTTCTCCAGTTTCCTTCTACTGTCCAAAAACATGCCACTAGGCGGATTGGCTATGATTAATTGCACTTGAGTGTGAATGAGTGTGTGAAAGGGAACATGTATGCACATGGTGCCCAGTGATACTGGCATCTCTTCCAGGGTGTGTTCACACCTCAAGCCCAGTTTTTCTCGGGAAACTGACTCCAGTTCTAATAAAACCCTGACCAGGATAATACACTAACTAAACGTTTGGGCTGCAGTGTAGCCTGCCTCGGGCCCTAAGTCTCATGGGATAGGTAGGCTCCAGGCTCCTGACTACAGGATAAAGTGGTAGAGATGATGAGTGAGTGAGTAAATGTCAGGGACGATTATTTTTTTATAAAATACAGACGAAAGGTTTACCTTCAACCTCGTTTCAGTTAAATAAAAATATTCGGTAGTGTTTGAATACTAATAATGCATATTCACTAGATCGCGTCAGCTTGGCAACATAGCACTTTTGATCACGTTTCCTTTTGATCACTTTGCGCTGATAAGCAAGTGGTATCTGAGCGCTAAATTTGGTTCCAGTCCCCATCCAGGTACCATGTGAGTCTAAAGAGCTAAAAAAAATGCAATGTTCTTCTTACTTATGTTGGAGTTGCCTCTCAACCAAAACATCCTGTAGAAAAAACGAATCCTACTGTAGCTCAGTTTGGTGAAACAAATAGTTTCCTAGAATATAATTTCTACCTGTAAAGTGCATGTGCCTGGATTGGTAATTAAATCTCAATCAGTAGTATACTTCCATTAACCACTTCCATTAAAGTCCGTACTAATTTTACAGGATTTGCACAGTTACATGATGGGAAACAAGCACGCAGGACAGAGATAGCCCTTGCTTTGGATGTGTTGTAGCTCCCCGAAATTCTTGAACCCTTCCTGAAGACATACAAACGTCTGAATACACGGCATTTGGTCTCAACATCCCTCCACCATACACTTTGGCATCCTGAATACCTAAGCCCGCTTTTTGTTTTTCACACACACAGCCACACACACACAGTGAGGGAGAGAGTACCTGTCTGAGCTCCTGCACTCAGCAGGGATTAGGGATTAGTAGCGTAGTCAGCATTCCCTGCATTCCCCACTTCTGCATCGTTTCAGAGAGCGTCAGTGCTCCAAATTCGTACACAGACAAATCTACACAGTTTTAATATATTCTACATATACAATTTATAGTAAACTTTTCGTACAAATGCCTCATGAGAGCTAATAACTTGGAGCAATGCTGTTATTAGTGTCTTTTATATCATTGCGCAGCTGCCTATTAAGAAACCGGAAAATTCTCCTCGCAGCCTCAACATTATTCTAGTGAGATGAAACATGTGCTTATCCTTTTATAAGACATGGGATTAAGACTTACAAATCTGTTTGGTTTGTATGTCTCTGTATTTGACATCTTATTTTGGATGCCATTTTTGAGACACCTTTTCAATTAAAAATATTACGAAATGCTTACAAAATAACGCTGGGCAAAAGCCTTTCACTACAAACGTTTCTACAAGAAGAATGAAACACTGTTCTTAACGTAACTTCACTCTGTTGCTTGCATTACATGTGAGTAAAATGGATGGAAACTTTGTTAGCATGAACAACTTTTCACAACAGCATTTTCATAAACAGTAAGTCTCTATTAAACATCATCGAAGTAACGCAAAGTTAATAGTTATAGTTAATAAAATATCGTTGTATGTTATAGCCCCAATGAAAATAAACCAAAGCTACCTACTATTACTTATTCTAAGATTACAATCAACAGATTTTAAGATTACTAAGCCTATTCCTAGACATGTTTCCTTATTTTAGCATAAAATTATTATTTAATTGGCAGATAATTTTGCTTCAGAAAGGCTTAAAATTAAGGTTTCCACCAATCGAACAACAACAACAACAAAAATTTAAATATTGTAAAGTATTTATGTGTATAAGTGAAATGAAATGAAAACATTTCTGGAAATTGGTTAAATAAACAAAAAAAGTGAATAGAGTCAAGAAGCCTTTCTGAAAACAACAACAACAACAACAACCATATAACAAAATATTTAGAAGACATACTGATAAAAAAAAAACTTAGACTTTGAGACACCCTGTAGATTAATTTAGAGTCAAATGTCCTCTTATTTTTTTTTCAATCACTCTAGGCTCCACCCTCTCTCAGACTTAGATTAGCCAATCAGTATCGAGCATGCAATGTTTAATAAGGTCCTACGTTTTCTGTTTTGAGTCAATGCTGTCATATTTTCTTGGTTATTGTCACATTTTCTCTTTTGTCTTTGCGTTTGTTTGGTTTGTTTATGCATTTTGCACTTACTAGCAAAGACACTTGTGAAATAAATGAACACTCGTAAGATAGGATCGATTGATCTGACACGATTGATTCAGATAGTGAAGACCTTCAGGAGTAGCTCAGTGTGTAGGAACTCCATCCTGCCGAGAGGTGCACCTCAAGGAGCGGTTTTAAGCCCCTTAAGTTTTGAATTATTCTGCCTTGTCTCATTGAATAAGTGACTTCAGTGAACACATACATGTATTCTCTCTCTCTCTCTCTCTCTCTCTCTCTCTCCTCGGCAGTGTGAGCTGATGTATGGTCCCGCTCTCAAACCGAGTGCTCCTGGGTCTCCTCCATTTGCATTTGCTTCCCATTGTGTCACCCAAACAATGGGCGCAAACAAACCATTAAGATGGAAATGGCAGAAATGTAGCTAATTAGTTATCTCTGTTGGGGATTGTTAGCCAGGAGAGATAGGGCTAAATTGCTTTGGGCCGTCGGACAGGAGGGGGTACGGCCAGGGAGGGGCAGGGGGCAGGAGAAAAAATGGCCAAGAGACAATTGGAGGTGTTTGTTGAGCTTTCCAAAAGAATTAACAACACATTCAATAGCCAAGAGGCCCCAGATTGAGATGAGCAACCGGTTTGGTTTAGCATTGTCAGAATTTTCTTTTTTTTCACTGGGATATATTTAACAGCTTTTTAATTTGGCTTTTTTAGTGACAGAATTAGTCTTTTACAGTGTCAGTTAATCCATGAATAAAAATAGGCATAGCATACCAGATGTGTAGCTAACAGTATACAGTAATAGTATCATTTAAAATAACATGTTTTGAAGCTTTGTACAACGTGACTTTAAGTAATATTGTTATCTGCAGTGGTTATGGTCAACTATATGTTATTCAAAATGATATTTTCATGATCTTATTTAATTACCACACACACACACACACACATTAATATTTATGTAATTTTCCCTTCACCTCATTTGAAGATCTCCTAAAATGGCAGACAAGTCTGTTTTCCCTTTTAAGTGTTAAATGTTATTTTTAATAATTACATTAGCCCCCTTGGTTCACCCTCAGCATCTCTTTCACGCCTGAAGAAGGAGGCGTGAATAGAAACACCTCGTTATCTGGCGTTAATTAACTGTGACTGTTGGCAGTTTGACTGGAACTGACATGCACTAATGACCTCATCGACAATAAGGAGTCCTTTTCTGGTGCGCTGGTTTAATCGTCGTTACACACTCATCCGTCTCCATTAATGTCAAGAGTGCTCTGCCTATGTGGCTTCTGTGGTTTGTGTGTGTGGAAGACAAACGCTGTGTCATGTAGCTGTGCATGTTGCTGTATCACTGCTCAGTATTTCCTTTCTCCACCACACACACACACACACACACACACACACCTACATTTATTTTAGCACATGTACTGGGGTTATTCAGCTGATTGATATTTACGCGGATAAACAGATGATAATTACCCCTGCTGATTAGAAGGGTTAATTACTGTTGTCGAGGGGGAGGGGACGAATTTGGCTTTTCCGAAAGGGATAAATTAAATTTCAAATTCCCTGTTTAAATAGAAAGCCCTTGTCATCATGCCCAGCGTGTTTCCAAAAGAAGGAAACCTGAAATCAGTCGAGGAAACGAGGGACTTCATTGTAATTACAAACGTGTCATTAAACTGTTTGTGTTTACATTTGGCTTTAAAAGCTTTTAAAAATGTGACCTCATTCCAGACATCATTCCCAAGCTGCCGGTCTGACTGCAAACAAGCATTGTTTTGTTGGACTTTTAAGCCAATGTGAACACAAATATGCCTGAACACTGGTCTGACGCTGAGATCAAGGAGCTACTCCACATTCATACCGAGGACAAGATCTTGATGAGGCTCAATGGCACAGTAAGGGATGCAGCTGTGTCTACTACATTGCAAGAAAGCCCTGGCCTCGTACATGATACATCAATTGTGTATATTGCATTATGTCTTCACTGTTTCTCTTCATTACCACCTAATGACTATGAACTTAATCAAAGTCTTCAAACAGGAAGAATTTGGATAAAGAATGACGAGGATCGTATAAGGATATATTGACAATGTTGTTTAGAAAAAACCATGAACGTCCTCATAGGAGGACATTTGGACCCGAATGAGGATCCGAATTTGGACGTCCGGACCTGAATCACCCGAATGAGGATAAGCTCCTTCCTTCTCAAGATTTCTTCCTCAGGGGGTTTTTCCTTGCCACCATCACCCCCATCACCTTACTTTATTGTCTAATTTAGATCCATATACTGTATATCACACACTTATTTCCAGAGGGACACAAAATATGTATATACACTTCACCAGTTGTTATCTCTGCTCTTTTTAAAAACGCGAATTAAAATTATGGCAACAAGTAGTTCATTGTTGCACCATTGCTACCATGCTATCATGCGCCCATCAGAAGAAATGCATATATTTTTTACCACATTATGTTGTGGTAAGTATCAGCAAATATCAAATCCATTTCAGTAATCTGTAGAAAAGTTCAATTACAGACATTGTGTCTCAAATCTGAGGTCGCTATGCTTTAAAGATCGGGAGAGGGAAAGGGAAATGCGGATTATTCTCTTCAACGCTTTCTTTCCCCCACAACTTTTTAGGCTAGTTTCAGATCTTTGAAATATAGTTCTCCTGCATACTTTCCTGAGATCCTGAGCTCTACTGTAGGATTTCTGAACATGGGTTCCTCTGGGTTCTTTTGTTTCTACCCACCTACCAAAAAAAGTCCTGGTAGGTGGATCATCCTGGGAGTATTCCCTTCTTGCTCCCCGTGTTACTATGAGGGGCTCTGAACCCACAACATCCTGACCTGAATAAAACACTTACTTACAACAAGTAAGCACTGAATGCAGTTTAGCACGATACATTACATCTCATGCATTTCTGTTAAGTGATAAAGTCTTTCGGCTGTAAACGGAGCAAGTGTTGGTAAACCTAAGGACATTACCAAGGGCGGAATGACATATGCTAGGAACGCAAACGGTCGCTTTCTCTCATTGTTAGTCTGTGTGGTTTCAGACCTCGAGACTTTAAGCCTTTGCTACGTGAGCGGCATGTTCAACATCTCTGCCCATCCTGCCTTAAGTATATTATCGGCCAAGTTCTTTAGGGAGCGTACAGCCAAAGGAGCTTATGGTTCATTACAATAACACATCCAAGCTTCGCTGTGGGCTTGGCCTTGTAAGCAGCGGCCTGGTCTCATTGACCCGCTCCGCGCTTAAGCTTACACACACACAACACACAAGAATGGTGGTTTTTAACTAACTCAAATGGGATAACTCGTATAATCTTTCAGGAGTTAGCCCTCGAAACAAACGAGTTAAGAGCGTAATGCGCAAATCCTTCAATCCCAGGAAAAAGATGGCGTGGGTGTGGAGGAAGCAGAGACTTATGGCATTACTTTGGTATTAACTTTGGGCCTGTTTAATTATTTAACAGCGTATTGTTTAACATGGGCATGAACGGTGCATTTTATGCATTATATGCAGGGTGAACTCTTACTTGCAGCCAAAAAAAGTGTCGGTCTACATAAATGAAAGCATATGTACCAACATGACATAGTGGTTCTACTTCCTGTTTAGGATTCTTCTTTTTCCTGTCTAGGCGTATGTTATAATATATGATCTTTTTTTATGTACTAGATGTTCTGTGTAACTAACACACTTTTATCTTATCAATATTTCAACTATAACGGCTTGGTGTTAGTGAGGGACATGAGTGGGACAGTGTGTGTGCGTGTATGTGTATGTGTTTGTATGTGTATGTGTGTGTGTGCGAGAGAGAGAGAGAGAGAGAGAGAGGGGGATCAGGAGGATTAGGCATCAGTATCCCTTGGGCATTGTCTGGAAATCTGGAGATAAAGAATGCAGTGTGTGTGTGTGTGTGTGTGTGTGTGTGTGTGTGTGTGTGTGTGTGCGTGTGGGTGTGTGCGCGTGAACTAAAAGAGCAGGTGGTAAGAGTGTGGGGGACGGCAGAAGGTATTTTTTGGGGTGTTGGTCTTTTTTTAAAGGGCGGGGACGGCTGTGCATTTGTTTAAAACCTTATGCTCTGATGACGCGGCACTTCTAGCACAAGCCCCAAACAAACACCTGAATGATCACTTAGCTTCATAAAGTGGTTTATTTCAAAACAGACCACACTATCTTAGATAAGCAGTAGATCCTAATTAGCACCAATAAGCCAAACATCCCATAATATTTCATCTGACTAGCAGTAAATGTGAAGGCGTAAACGAAACTAGCAGGGATTTAGCAAATATGTCTTATCAAACTTTAAAACTTTAATTTCTCCGGAATTTTTGAAGTGTCCTCTTAAGTTTCCTCTCAAGATATTTATAAGTTTTGAGTTTAAGGTTAAAAAAAAACTAGCACACGTGCCCAAAAATGCTAGGGAACATTATGGAATATTTCCTAGCAGATTTCTTTTTAAACCTAGCTAATCGTTGTTAGAAAGAGTTCTTATACAAAACCAGCTAGCTACATTTTATATGTCCATATAAGCTAGCTCACCAATGATAGAGAATGTTAACACTACAGAATATTCCAAAACATATCTAATTATCTAATTTTAGATAAACACAAAACCAATATCATAATGTAAGAGAATAACAGGTTTTTGGTTTTTGGGTGATCTAATCTACATGTAATAGAAAGTTTTCATAAAGTTTCTTTTTTAGTTATAGACAGCAGAATGTGCTAGTTAGCTAGCTAGGCTAATTATGGTACTGTATAGTCCTACATTTCCCAAAGTTTTACAACCACTACAGGTGTCTGAATATCGACAGGGTGACAAACATTCTAAACATCTCACAATTTCACTAATTTCACAATTTCATTAAACGCCTGAAATGGCGTTTATAATCTTTTCAATAGCTCCATGTCAATAGCACCAAATTGCTATATAAGGTTTTATAATACTCCTTTTAAACATTACAAAACATTTCCAAAACAAGCTAGCTAGCAAAAATTTAAGAAAATTCCAAAACAAATGTAACTAGCTAATGTTACATAACATTCTCAAATGAACGTAGTTTGCTAGCATGCTAACTCAATAAATCCACAAACACAAAGTACGATCTGATGAGCAGTTTTGTCCAGTTTGAACTGCCCAAGGAATCCTAAATATGTCCTGCCTTGAGCCAAATATTTAGCAAAACAGTTTTGAACACTAGGTTTATTCTAAGACTAGGTTTAATCTGTGATAAGTACCTTGATATGCTAATCCAAAACCTGAACAATCCAAAGCACTCAAATCTGCGTATTGATACCAATTCACACCATTTTACAAGATAGCTTAATTAATGGTACTTTTCCTTCTTCCTACGCTCCTGGCTTTCCTTACTCTGTCAATCTTTTCTGTCTCTCCAAATCAGATAAAGCAACGTGCCTACCTCAGAGGACGTCCTGGGGGAAACAGGGTCATTACAGTATCGTTAAAGGATAATTCATCCAAACACTGCTAATGATGGCTAAAAGGTAGGGCATGTCTTTTAACATAGTTAGAGTTATGCTGACTGACATGCTGACTGACTGACACCATGCTAACTAGCAACATTCAGTTTCTTGCTAAGCTTACATTCTTTTCATTCAAAAAAAAAACTCATAACACAAGATTGGATGTGTTAGCATGGCATAACTGCAGCACAACTTTCTGAGTGTGACTGTGCATCTGAATGCTAGCTATGTAAGCGACTCTATTCGGATGCTAATGACAGCAGGTTGTTATCATTGCTGTGTGATTAGCCAGGCTCCCACTCGCCCTCCAGCCGCAGATCTGGAACTCTTCCCCACATGTTGTGGTAGTGCCTTTTTCCTTCCTTTCTTTAGGTAATCTTTGTGAAATTTTAGGTAATCTTTAAGTGAAAATTGACTAGCAATTAGATGTTTTCAAGTTGTTGAGCAAGAAATAGCAGCAGAATTGCCAAGTGTAGCAAAACTACGGTTATAGGAGCTCAGAGCTTTCCGTATATCTTCGCTTAAAAAAAAACATGCAAATTCACTCTTGTTTATTAAAATTACATAGTACTTGACCACTTATTTGTTTTATTTTATGCCATGCATTGTAATTAAACCTGTTAACAAACTATATAACTCCATAAAAATGCTTGACCTACAATTGTTTCTCATTTTAACCTGCTCTCATTATAAACGTTTACCTATTTGTACTAACAATGCACACCTTTTATTGTTTTCTGATATTTTTCTCTGACTTTTTCGCCTTTTCTCTTTGTTCCTGTGAGTTCTTCCTCATTCCTTACATGGAAATACTTTTTGGTTCACTGCTGCATGTGTATAAAACTTCCCCCTCTTTGTTTCTGCAGATTTCTATAGAACATATGAATAACTCATGCTCTGATGGATGTTTGTAAATGTATGTACTTTATATTTCATCAGCGCATTTGGCTTAGTATAAATCTTTATAAATCTTTTTTCCTGTGAATAAACCGACGAACATTACGGCACTAGCAGGCATACAGTAACTCGAGCGTCATTCATCATATATTAAACCTAATAATAATTTAATAACCTTCAATATTTCTAACACTTTATACCATGAATTGCTACAAACATGCACGTCCGAGACCATCTAGCTCATAAGCCTGCCAATATAAATTTTTGGCTTTTGCTAAGTGGAAAATCTGAAACGCTTACACACTGCCAGTTTCTTCTTTCATCACACTAATGATCTCTGGAAGACGGATATTCCCAGGTGGAATTGCAGATATTAAGTGATTCGTCTAATAGCGTTAGCACTAGTGACTTTTAGTATGAGATTAATTCATTAAGTAAATGTGTGTGTGTGTGTGTGTGTGTGTGTGTGTGTGTGTGTGTGTGTGTGTGTGTGTGTGAAGGGGGGATTCACAAGGGTAATATGACACAACACTGATTTGTCTTCACGCACCCAGGGGAATCTGTCTCACACACACACACACACACACACACACACACACACACACACACACACACACACACACACAATGTTGTCTGTTTACTACGAGCACAGTCTGTCTTTCATCCTTTTTGTTTTGCACTTTTACAGTTTAGACCAGTTAAGATTCCTTCATTATGAGGTCACGTGCCATTTTTTTTTTCTGACATTTAAATTTTTTCCAAGAAACAATTTCACTACAGTAATTTGACAAATTCTCATGTTTTAATAAGAATGCACTAATTCTATCAAGCTTAAATGTAAACTTTTTTTTTAAAATTCAAAATAAAAAAGCAGTTTGTAATATTTAAATATTTTTGCTTTATCAAATACGTAAATAAAAATCACATGACTCAAGTTGTATAAATGTTTACTAAAGTAAAGTTATAGCTCTGTTTAGTGTTTACAACCCATTTAATAAAAAATAATTCACACTATCAGCCTTTTTTATTTAACATTACGCAAGATTGTTTAGGCTGAATATTTTTATCATTAATAATTCAAGATTTGTAAGATTTGCGTGGCTTTAGACTAATACAAAAGAAAATGATTTTCTATAAATTCTCCACACAAAATGCTTTCTGGTTCTATGTGTGTGGGGGTGTTAAAGTTAGTTAAAGTTACTTACAATTTAATTAGTGTATTTTTGTTTCCCGACCAAAATAAGATAATATCTCGAAAATTTTACAACTTTTAGTTTTTTTCTTTATTAATCTAAAAAAAGAAGAAAAAAAGTGATGTAGTCATTAATAAAATCGCATGTAGTCATTTTCAGAAGTTATTGGTTTCAAGGGTATTTTTGTTGTTTATATTGTGGGACTATGCATTCAAGTTTAACTAGCACCATTCTCAAGAACCTAATCTGATTTCTTTTAAAACAAAACACACCAATTCAAACAGTCCTGGAGAACACAATAGTTTTTAATATTGAAGATGAATTCAATCGTAATGCGAATCCTATGTCTAAACTTTCTTCGATTTTCATACAATTTATGAAGCATCATCGAATCACGTGTTGATTGACCTAGAAACCTAAATTCTAAAGTGTTCCTAAAAGTTCTGCAAAAGAAAAAACGCAAGTAAAAGTTCGACTTTCTGGTGGAGCAAAAGGACACGACTACAACTTCAACATTTACGAAACCCACTGGTGATATGATATGTGTTCTAGCAAGTGACAAGTGTGAGAGCATTCGTGTGGTTGAGGTCTTAAAAACCACCAGGTGAGCAGACTACACACACACACACACACACACACACACACACACACACACACACACACACACTGACTGGCCTCATCTGTGGTTTTGTCAACACTCCACTCTTGTCTGTAGCACTGTAAATCCTTCACTGGTGAGCAGATGGACTTTCAGCCTCCCACCCCTCACACACACACACACACACACACACACACACACACACACACACACACACACACACAGAAAAAGAGTGATCTCTGTAACAGCATGTAATATCATTGAGTTCTTTTTAAAAGTGTCTGAATGTCCAATGGATAGGGTAACGTTTGGCAGGTGCCGCTGTACGGCCTAAATCATTCACCCTTCTTCTCACACACACACACACACACACACACACACACACACACACACACACACACACACACACACACACACACACACACACAGACACACACACACACACACACACACACACGCACACGCACACAGTGATCGGGGTAACACTCCATTGCCAGCTAATCTGCTCTGTGGCAACGTGCATTGTTGCTCTATGCAAATGTCGTGAAAAGAGAGAGATTCGGGGGTATGAAACAGAGCTAAGTTTGGAGAGGATAATGTGAAGGGGGGGTGCTGGAGATGGGGTCCTACACCCCTAAACCACAGAGGGATTAGCCTTCTCTCTCTCTCTCTCTCTCTCCTTCTCTTGGTCTCCTCTGGGTGGCCCCACACTGCCCATCAGCAGTGAAGAAAGGAAGAAAAAAAGAGAACGTTAAACGCATTCACACAAGACGGAGCGCTGGAGAGCTTAATTCCATCAAAGAGCAAAGAAAGAGTGAGAGAGAGAAAAGAAATGATTAATTTATTCTCTCCATCCTATACCCCCCCCCCAAACCCACCCCCACCCCCCCACACCTTTTCGCCATGCCGCATTGTTCGGCTCTGAATGCTGGTCAGCAGCGGAGCATCTGGTTCTGGTCAGGCTCCGTCCCTAAAGCGGTCCAGACAAAATCTCCGAAATGTCGCCCCTCAAAACGTCCCCCACTTTCGCCTGATCACATCTGCGAAACGAGACACGAAGACAGGCGTCTCTCTCTCTCTCTCTCTCTCTCTTGCGCTTCTTTTTCTCCTATTTGTATGATTTTTTTTTTCCCTCTCAGGAGATTAAGAGCAGAGGCTTTGAGTAATCGTTTGTGAAATGTTGCTCTTTTCGGTGGCGGACACGTGAGCAGCATTAGTGACTTAGCGCCACTGATTTTTAAAGAGTAATTAAAGAAGTTTAATGATTTTCTGTGAGTGCCTGAGCGGATTGAGCTTTTGTAGTTTGTGTGTGTGTGTGTGTGTGTGTGTGTGTGTGTGTGTGTGTGACACAAATAAAAGGCCTGAGTTGATGAAGTGAGTAATGTGAAGACTGGAGATGTTGAGTTGGACCCATCACTTGAAATTGTGGCGTTCTCTTAGAAATAATGGAAGATAAAAGCTCCTGTTGGTCAAACACCTGGACATTCTGGGATTATTTATCTATCCAGTTTCCCCATCGTCTCTCAGTGCTCTCATCTGTTTGTCTTCTTGCTTGTACATCCATCCATCCATCCATCCATCCATCCATTTATCCATCCGTCCACTAATCCATCAACTAATCCATTAATAACCATGATACTACACATACAAGGGCCAGTCATAAAATTCTTATTATTGCTAAGAGAAAAGGATGTAATTAGTCTTTCTCTACATATATTTGACAGATATATTTTCAAGCCTAACCGGGAATCAAACCCAGCCCCTGATGGTGCAAGGCGACAGTGCTAACCACTACACTACCATGCTTGCTACGTGAGTGTTGTCATTGTTGGAGTGCAAGTCGTGCGAGGGGACGTGGGAAAACCGAGGAAGTCCAACAACGCCGACAGTTGCCTAGCAAGCATGGTAGTGTAGTGGTTAGCACTGTCGCCTTGCACCTGCAGCGTTTGGGTTTGATTCCCGGTCAGGCTCGAAAAAAGAACAATTAAAATCTGTAGAATATGCAGCTTAGTGAGTGCGATCCCGTAGAACCAGAAACATTGCTACCGTTTTTTTTAACGGGAAAATTCTGGTAACCACAGCTGCCATTTTTTTACCGTAAAATTTACGGATTTACGCACCGTTTTTTTTTTTTTTCATTTTATTTTTTTACAGTGTACGATAATGAGAATTCTATGCTCCATTTATTCGTCCATACTCTTATCTATTCACATACGTAAATGTCGCTCAGTCCATGTGTCCATCCATTCATCAATGTATTAACTCACAACCAAGAAATCTTTTCCACCTTCATCTACTTGTGTATCATACAGCATATCCATCCATCTGTCCATCTCTCTCTGATCTATACATCTAAACCTCAGCTATACAATCTGTTAATACATTCATCCACTCACAATCACCCTTCCATCCATGCCTTAACGCAATCAATCATTTGTTTATCCCTCCATTCCTCTACACATTTCTCTGTCCTGATCCATCATCCATTCATCAATCAAGACACACACACACACACACACACACACACACACACACACACACACACACACACACACACACATATTCATTCATTAACCATTGCATTTGACATCTGTCCACTTGAACATCAACCAACCCTTCCAGCTATTCATCCACTCATCCATGTTTCTACTTGACATCCATCCGTTCATCAGTCATTCATACACTCATCCCTTCATACAGTCAGGAATCTATCCGATCACTAATAATATATAAGACAAATATTTAACCATCTCTTATTTCAGTTCATTATCTGTCCATACATCCATCCTTCCATCCGTCCATGCGTATACGTCCATTTGTTCACCCATCTATCCATCAACCCTCCCTCTCTCTCTCTCTCTCTCTCTCTTTGTATAATGAGTAGCTGTAGGTCTCTCGGTCATTATTTCGAGGCCGGTGTCGTGCTGTTCATCACATAAAGCCGTGTAAATGAGAATATCTCCTTCTTTTCACCTCAGGTCTATGAGTTCTTCTTTCAGCTTTTTCTTTCTGAAATCCACGCCCTCCCTCTTTTTTTTTTTTCCCTCCGCAGCAGATAAGAAAGTGAGTCTCCCAGCAGGGGTTTCGGCTCCCCCTCTCCTTCTCCGTCTTTACCCACAAATCATATCTCACATGAAAAAGGCCTTGGGTCTAATCGCCGCTCTATAGAGAGATCAACAAGTG
>QNUK01000311.1:657500-662500 GCA_013621035.1 Clarias magur | reverse complement strand
AGGACTCTAAACTAAAGTGACGTTCATTCTGACATTATTAACTCATGAAGATGACGCTATGTTCACACCTTTTTGTCTGGTTTGTCAATGTCTCCGTCCACAACGTACACATCTAAACAAACAACAGCAGAAGCATTTTGCTGTCAGATCTTCGAGTGTGTTTGCTTTTTGAAGGCACACAGAGATACGAGGTTCGGCGTCAGGTTGCGGCCCGGTCGAAAACTTCGATAGACAAATTGGATTATGGAAGAGAGGATTAAATGCAGAAAGAGAGAGAGAGAGAGAGAGAGAGAGGGAGAGAGAGAGAGAGATGAGGAGGAGGAGGAGGAGGAGGAGGAGGGACGACAAACAAGAAAAGCTGGCTGTGATCACAGACTTTAATATATTTCTTTGCCTTCTTCTTTCCTTTCTTCTTTTTCAACCCCTCCTCCCTCTCTCTTTCTCCCATAGAGGGAAAAAAAAAAAACAACCTTGGCTTAGTCCTGGACTTATTAAACCCGGGATTAATTTGTAATGCTCCCTTTCCCCCGAAGGCGACTCACAGATTTGTTATCTAAAGCAAACAGGGTGAAGCGCAATAAAACTGAACGACAAAAGCACGTGAAGTTCTCCAGTTTTTAGGTGGATGAAGGAAAGGGCGATGGTGCGGCGGGCGGGGGGGGTGGCGGGGGGTTATGGGGGGATTCGCAGGGTTTTAAGGGGCTTTTGGAGGCTTGGCGGATTAAAAAGGAAGTTGTATCCTTTAATATTTCCTCCAGTGCACAAAGAGGAGAGTGCGCGGAGTGGGTCTAATCGTATATTAATAATAAGTTTTATTTGTAAAGAGAATGTTCAACACTCAGGGAGCATCAACAAAGGAGAAAAATGTATACAGGCCAATTACTCTTGACGTTTATGACGGGATAAATGGATGTAGTGTCGTAGAGCGGTTTTTGAACAACAAGAGAAGATGAGTTAGTCTGGCAGAAGAGGAATAGTGGGATTTGAACCAAGCTTTGAAGGCGGTGCCGCTCCGTGTTATTACTTAATTACTATTAATTAGTTAATTAATGTTTACAAGAACACATCTGTATAATAATTTGTTTAAAGTGAGATAAATACTGATATAAATCAATTTATATGATTTATTTTGTTCATTTCCTTGTAAACCAATAAATATGAATAGATATAATTACATATTAATGTCCTGTAATATATTACGTAATATACAGTGTACTACACATGTTCTGTTACAGGTTCCTCAGCCTGACTCCCAAAGCCCGAGTGTGGCTTTAGGCTTCATTCCTGCCAAATTACAACCACACCTAATACTTAACTAAAGATCAACTGATTAAACAGGCAGGAGCAGGTGTGGTTCCTGATTGGCTCCCGTGAAAACCTGCAACCACCCCGGATAAGACTGACGTCCCATTATCTACTGTGTAATTTACGCAAGGTACAGTGTGATATTTTACAAACAACAACACAGCCTACTCCTACTACAAACAGGGTTATATACAGTATTCCAAGGGTGAGTCAGATATTATCCGCACTCGGGTTATATTAAAACCTCCGTTGGCCCGCAAGCGTCTTACCAGCGCTTTCCGTTCAGGGCTCTACTGGTCACTTCGAATTTTTGTAGCGTTTGGATATCTGCAAACGAAATTTGGGATCGATTCTCTCAGGAAGGTGAAAGTTTCTTAAAGAGAATCATTACTGGTGACGAGACACGGATTCATCACTACGAGCCTGAGCGTAAACCGCGGAGAGCGGAGCCGAAACCTTCTGGGATTCTTGTGGGCCAGAAGTATTGGAACATTATCAGTATAAAGGTTTCAACGATCAACAGTGATAGTTACAGTGAGACGCTTATTGAAGGGCTGAAGACTAAACTTCTGATCAAAGGCAGAGGACCGCTATCCGAGGGCATCGAGATCTCACATGATGATGATGCATGTTATATAGTCCTAGTCTGGCTCCTTCAGACTTTCACCTTTTTTGGTACCTTGAAAGCAGCCCTATAGTGAACTAGAGTAAAGATATATTTAATGATGAAAACATTTCCCAGATGCCTAATATACTGCATATTTTGCAATATAGATGTGTTGTGTATACAGTAATGTCCAGTGTGCTTCAGTGTCTATTGCACTATATAATGCAGTGTTTAATGAAATACAGAGTGCAGTGTTATACATTACACTATAAATGTGAAGTGTATAAAGTAAATTAATGCACAAGTCCGTGTATAGTGCACTACTGTATATTGTGTAGGCTGTAGAGTAATACATGTACATAGTGCTATATTTTGCTATATAAATGTGTAGCGTATAACATAATGCTTATTGTGATTCAGTGTACAGTGCATTAGTATAGTGTTACATAGAGTATAGTGTTACATATTACAATATACTTGTATGTGCAAGTGTATAAAGTGAATGAATATTCAGCCTGATCTATATAGTGTACTACAGAGTATAGTGCTGTATGTATTACAGTATATACAGAGCAATAGGAAAAAGCATATTATAGTGCATAGTGTAATATTTTATATTACCTATATTATATTATAAATATAGTTAACAGTATTACAGTATGTAGTGCTAAATATTATATAATGTATCAAGTAACAATGTAATATAGTCTATAGTGCACTATACGGTATTGTGTAATGTAATATAATGTATAAAGTGTTTAGTGCAATATATTGTGTAGCTATGTACATAGCACAATATAGTACAATACAATTGTGTAGCATATTATACATAACTGAGCACGGCACAATCATTTTATTTCATTTTACTTTATTTATAAATCCCAAATGCTGTATTTTGTGAAAAGTAATGAGCGTTAAAAAACTTTGAAAAAATTGTTGAGTGTTAATGTAATAATCAAGATTTTATATCAAGAACAGTGCGAGTTAGCATGCATGCAAATCATAATATACGGTACATTTAGCGCACCAGCTACAGATTCGTAGCTTACAGGAAATGCATGAGGTGTATCCATGCAATCGATATCTAAATACCCGCTAAGAGATCCTATCAGTGAGTGTAATGCAGGAAAATCAACAAGCACTTGAGCTTGTGTTAGTTGGAACTTCCACTTTTTGGATCTATGCTGTTTTCATTTCTCACGGCCAGGATTAGCATCATTTTGCTACAACTCAAAGAAGACTTGGGTATGTCCCAACAAGTTTGTATCTAGCATACAGAATTTATATGCATGTGTTGTTTGGTATCCACGTGTAGCCATCTGGGGTCAAATCCAAGCTTACACAAGCTGCGTAATCCTAGCTTTAACTGGCACAATAAGTCTGCGGTTGTTCTTTATTGCCGGTGGCATGGCCTCGCCGATAGCAAACATATTATATTTGTGCATTTGGTTCACGCTTGGCACGGCTCCTGAACGCTGTCAGGAAAAGAGGCACGAACAAAAGCAGTGGAGATTTGCTTAGTCGATAGGGCTTGATCTGGGAAAGAAAAAAAAAGGAGAAACGATTGGTCCTCAAGGCAAGAGGGTTTATTTCTCTCACAGTTTATTCCATTTTCTGTTAACGCCTATCTGTTCAGGTTGAATGAGTTATTTGAGTTATATGATCTGTGACTTGCTGAAATAATAATAATGATGTTTGTTTTAGACCTCGTTTACACTTGTTCTTTGCAAGCGCTTGAATTTTTAAAATTTCTTTTTTTTGCATTAAATTATCTGAGTTGTCCTGAGTTTCTCTTTTTCCTTCCTAAGCCATTTCTCATTACACAATCTTGTTTGGTCTTGTATTTTCTTCTTCCTGCTTGACATCACCTTCCTATGGACAACTTCCGATTCACTTACTTAAGACCAAAATCAGTTCAAATACTTCAATTATCTTCATCCAGTCCAAATACAAAGAATGACTTACTGTATCAAAGAACATCAGTCAAATGATGCTTACTCTATATGCAACTAGCGTAAGTACCTGTCGTTGAAAAGGTTAAAGCTGTTCAGCATCTGGAACATAACTGGTCTTAGCTAAACTTCTACTCAATATTGGGATTTAATTTATGGTGCAAGGTTCAGTTTTCATAGTGTACGTACCATTTTTTTTTTGGAGCAAGCCATGATAAGTTGTGCTTTCGTGTGTGTTTATTGAGGATTTTGAAGGTGCATTACGGACAGCAGTTTCTGTGTCTTCCGTATACTCAGTGTATACACTGTAAACTTTGGTGTTGATTGGCTCTATTGAGTGACGCGTATAGACACGCCCAGCCAGTAAAAAAAAAAGGCCAGATGCTGTGACATAATCTGGCACTGCTCATAACTTCACTTCTACTCTGAAGTTTGGTTTCATTTATGGCGCAGGTTTAACATTAGGCAAATACCAAAGGACTGGTAAAATTTCATTAAAATCTGTCCAGACAGTTTTGTGCGATGCTGTGACAAAATCTGACTGGACAGACAGACAGATACAGACAGAAAAATGTTCTGAGTCCTCCCATGCATGAAACGTAAAGAAATCATTGAAAGAGTGAATTCTGACCAATGTACAGACAAAACTTTTCTTTTATTTATATGAGTGACTAGATATGAAGCGGACAAGTCATAGCATAGCCATAAATTATTGTTATTAATGTGTTACGTTAGACAGCACAATTTTAATAAGGCAAGAAAAAAGGAACATAAACTGTGAACTTTTTTCAGTTGGGACCGAATACTTATTATAAACGTTTATACAAGTTTAGCTAAGTTAGCAAAGAGCCATAACTTAGTATAAATTAGCTTTCAGTGTGTGTGTGTGTGTGTGTGTGTGTGTGTGTGTGTGTGTGTGTGTGTGTGTGTTTTAGTACCTACAAAGCACATTAAAATTAAAATCTGGATAATACATTCAGCAAACATTTTATCAAACAATGTCTAACAAGAACGTTAGCTAGCTAGCAATAACCACGGAGCTGACTGTAATCTGCTTGCTCTAGAGGCATGTTTGGGTCTAGTCTGTTCACACAATGTAAATGATAATGTAAATTATGTTAGTAATATCTAGCTCG
>QNUK01000311.1:585000-652500 GCA_013621035.1 Clarias magur | reverse complement strand
ATGGGGTATTTCAGATGGAGCAATACCAGAAGAAAGCTTTGGGTGAGTCTGCCATTAAGTGACATTAATTACATTATAAATGATTAAAACATTTTCAAAGTTTCAAGGTACTGAAACTTGTTATGTTGCATAATTGATAAATCCATAAATCACACAAGAGGGCTGTCTCACCATGCCCAGATTGAATCCAAATAAGCCAGAAAGATAGGTAGATAAAATCATGAACATCGTGCTATGCACGGGCACACAAAATGTTGCATCGTGATGAGGTACGTGATGAGATTCATGAAACATTAAGTGCAATGTAAGCGCAGGTCAACAGGACAACAGGACAATAGAGAGGAGGGACAATTGTCCTCAGGCGCATTACAAAGCAAACAGATTATTCACTCTCAGGGTAAATTTTACTAAACTTCACATTTTCTTGTCACTGGGATGGTTTCACCAAATGTACAAATTTAAAATTTCATTTAGTGTGTAACCTTTCCTTAGAAAACTTCATGTAGTATACATTTTAAAGTCCAAGGTCCACTATATCCACGTTTACCTATGAATGATACAAATGTCAGAGTGTGCAAAGTGAGAGGGGGAAAAAAAGCATATTTAAATGATGATTTTGCATGTGATGATTGTTCTCAACAGGACATCTGGATCACTGGATCAGACTTCCGGGAGAACATAACTGAAACTGAAACTCGCCTCATATACTGTATCTGTAATCAAGCATCACTGATCAACATTGATTTATAACATTGATTACAGCTGCTAAGACATGAAGAAACACTACATGAAACATTATATGAAATATTATATATATGTTAATATTATATAATATAAAATATGTTTGTTTTTTTTACTGTTGTTCAGTAGAATAATGTGAAGTAATGGGAAATAATTGTATGTTTATGGGAGTCCATCCCAAGCTTAAGGAATATTATGTTAATACCAATACAGTGTACAGTATACACAGAGTCAACCAAAAAAATGCATACACACTTTAACATGAAAAATATATGCCGCTCCTCTGATCATGATAGCATCAACAATGGGGCGACTACTGACATCTTTAGATCATTTGACATATGAAGATCTGAGCAACTACATATCCTTGGCAAACGAAATTAAATAGGCTCCATGTTGAAAAATCAACGATTTATTTATTCAAATTTCAACAACATTTTCAAATGGATATAGATTTTATAACTGATTTCACAAAGCTTCACAAATGTTCAACATGCGCGTCACCTCTGACACGACACACATCAAGTCGGTAGTCCAGCTCCTGCCAAGTCAGATGAACATAGTGGCAATTTCAACAGAAAAAGTTTATTTTTTAAAAAGGAAAACTTTAAACTTTAATTCAAATTTGAGATAATTTGAGAACTGGCTATGTTGTTAGACTACGAAGTTATGTCAAATTCTTTTTGACACCCTATATTTCAATGTAAACTATGGATTCAAGGGTCATAATTTTTGTTAACCCTTTTTTTTTATCACAAATATTATTAAGCTATATTCTATACTACTCTGATCTATACTGTATAGTTAAAACAAAATCATTGTTACGTATCTATTTATTTAGCATTGCTGCAGGTAATTAGCTGATAAGCATCTGCACCGTTCTCTAATTCGGCCACAGAATGTTCAGCCTGGGATAAAATCTCCCTGAGGTAACAATAAAGTATAAATCATCATGTTCAAAGACATAATGAAATAAAGTCTGTCAAACATTTCTCGGTACAGACTACACATGGTGTCCATCAGAGCTTGTGTCTGGACTGTCGTACATAGAAGAGGGTCTAAATTACTGGGGGGAAATGCACTTAAGTGATATTATAAAGTAAATAATGTGCTTAATCCTGCTCATTTAAAATGGAGGCTAAAAGATGTCCTAATAAATATTTGCTAGAGTTAAATGTCCTTGAGCATTAAGAAGTGAAAAGTAAACAAGTGATGAAATCTAATTACTATCATGTTTGAATATGAAGACTAAATTGTGCTGTCTCAAACTGTTTTTCTTTACCGTAGTTTGCCTGAAAACATCTCTTTATAATTGTTCCTCAAGTCCATGACTAGCACTACACAATTTGCTAACAAACTCTTCAGAAGTAAACTCTCATGTCAATAACTAATTTTTAAGATTAGCTATATTTTGTACCCTATCTATCTATCTATCTATCTATCTATCTATCTATCTATCTATCTATCTATCTATCTATCTATCTATCTATCTATCTATCTATCTATCCATTTGCTGCTGCCTAGCCAAATATGCTAACCATTAGAATCAATGCTAGCCTAGCTTGACATAAGCAAAGAAAACAGGCTAGCTTAACCAAGCATTGCGTAGTTATCCTTAGCACACAATATATTATGCATTTCCCAGTGAGAAAAACATTTATGAACAACCTTCACTAAACCCTTAATTTAGAAAGAAAATAAGGGGTATTAGTCTGTTGTAGTTTAATTCCTTCTGCCCTGCTCTGATATGCACTATTGTAGAGTCATATTAAATTTTATATCTTAAATATGATATAAAGATTTTGACATCTTCACAATCCTATGACATTTAAACATCTGTCAAAAAAAAAAGTCTTCATTAGCATCCTATAACTGTTCCTGTGAATATGTTTTGTGTCATTTACCAGGTACAGAGTGGGTTTCTGTATCATGTTTACATGTGTTTAACAATTTGCTCTTGCACTTTGTGTGTGTGTGTGTATAATACAGAATATGAAGGCTATTTAAGTGAAGTACATGACAGGAGGAATGAGCTATGTTCCCTAGCATGGGGAATATTCCTTCTATATTCTTTTGCAATATTTAAATCCTGTGAGTGATAATTATAAACATAATCACAATAATTTGTTAAAGATTACATCAAGAGCTCACATTATGCTGATGAGCAATTGTCTGAATACTATTATCATAATAATGGAGGAAAATTTTACAGAAGACTTCAAGGGCAATACAGTAATAAGACTCTTAGCTGGAGTAAAACATTTCAATGGTGCTTTCAAACGTGTTAAAGAAGACCATAAGTGTGTGAATGACGATCCTGGGCAAGGAGGCTCAAAACCCACTGCACCCACTGTGTTCTGTCATTCTGCAACATCAAACGTCCCAGACTTGACTTGACCAGACCTTGTACTTAAATGAACCTTTCAATCAATTAATTGTAATTCATTGTAATTCATCGTTAATTGTATTATTTTTCAATAAGCATTCTATATCTAGTTCCTATTAAGGGTCATTATACTTGTATAAGATATATATATATGTTAGAGATGTAGTTACTGTAGGCAGTCCTGCAGAGTATACATTCTAATACCGTGATCCATTGTTTTTGCAAACTTGATTGATGATTTTCTATTCTTACCATTTCTTTCCATGGCATACTGTGATTGTGAACTAGATTGTGTTGGAAATGTAAAAACAAACAAACAAACAAAAAACATTAAATTGGTTAATCAAACTCTGTCAAGTTAACAGCCTTAATCTAGCAATTTCAATAATGAGATATTAAAGTTTTGAGTAAGTCATACAAGCTAATGAATGAGTTTTATGAACATATGAATGAATGTAAACATGCACAATTCATATTTTTCTTTTTTCACAAAAAAAAAAACTTTTCCCTTTAAGACACCTTACGTCGCTTTTCAAAATACACAATATAACCATTCAAAAACTTGGGAGAGGAGATTACTTTTGTTAAATGCTACATGCATGTCTTTGACTTCCCAGAATTAAAATTTTTTCATCAGCTTCAATTCCTTTTTTAACTATTCCTTTTTTAGTACTATCAATATTAGACGTTGTTAAAAAGCTGTTTTTCAGAAAACTGTATCAGGAGTTGTGTTTTGATCTCAAACCAACGGCGACAATGGAAGAAGATGACATGAGGAAGAGGAACCTGACCCCAAGAGGGAAGCCGGCCTTGTCTGGGTGACATCGGATAGTGACATTATAAATCATTACTGTGTATGCTGAAAAGCGAAGTAGTACTGAATGTCCTGAAAGCAGGTTCAGTATGAATGCTATGATTACAGCAGCAGTTCTTAGGTACTTAAATACAAGACTAAGGAATCTTTGGGCTGTCCAGGTGAAATCATCCACACTTGCAGAAGTGAAAGTGTAGAATACAATCCAAAAATGATATTTGAATACCTCTCTCTATAAAAAATAATAATCCATTCTCTTGGAATTAGAGGTCAAGTAACATTGGGACTATACCTGTTCAATACATTTTTGAAAGGTTAGGCTACTAACCTTGGAAATCATTCAGCAATATTTATGTATGTATGTATTTATTTAACAAATACACAGTGAATCCACAATGCAAGAAAAAAATTGCAAAAACTCCTAAACTGTCTTAACTGCTTTTTGATGTTGTTGATTTTATTTACTAGTTTTTTAAAGTGACAGACCATATTTTTGCGAATACACACTCAGGGCAACACTCTCGCGCGCGCGCACACACCCACACACCCTATGCGCCTCGTTCATTATGTTAATTTGAGCCAGTTGTGATTTGAAGTAAAACGGGGCTCTAAACAAACGAAATTAAAGCCTCGCGTGCGTGTGCGCGCGCCTGTGTGTGTATTGAAATGGCACTACATTACTTTAGCAATACATTCGCATGCCCATGATCTATTTCAATTGGTGCAATATTTTCGTTTCAGTTTTGCTGCTTGTTTAGAACGTGTGTAACAATCATCTCATATAACGCACACTCGATGAGACAAAGAAAGTGATGTATTATGATAATTTTGTCATGCAGTTTTGTTTTAATGTACAAGTGTGCAAACAAATTTTGCACTGGACACTTACAGCTCTTTCTATTTCATGACTTAAACATGAACATAAATAATTCCTTCATTGTTTTATTGATTCTATGTATGCACAGCCTTTATTTTATTTCCATAACGCACTCAGTGCATTGACATAACACGCAAAATGTATGTTAACTTTAAAAAGAGAGAGAAAACGCAGCTCAGGTTAAACAGAATGTGTGCGTCTTACCTGTGCCAAAAGTACTGCGCACTGGGGAAAAAAAGTTGCCTGGCTGTCTTTTCATCTTCTCAGCTTTTTTAAAGGTCCAGGTTGCTTCAGTCTGTCACTTGTTCTTTTTCCCCAAACGTCTGTGCAACTCTTTCGAGTCTGGTGTTGCTGTAATGTGTATGATGTTCCGCGTTAAAACGCGAAAACTCGGCGGCGGTAATGGATTTGTTCCTGTGCGCTTCTCCGCAGGTGTTCAGCTGGCTGACAGCCACCGAGAGGAAGAGGAGGGTGTTTCATGATAAACCTATCCTCATGCTTTCCGATAAAACTCGGGGATTTAGCCCGGGGGGGATTTTATGCATCGTCGTTTTAATAAGTGCCGACAATTTTACAAGCAGAAGTAAAAGGGTGCTTGAGGAGGCCAATCCCAGGCCGAGGCTTTAGCGGCTTTACGCGCTGAGGAAACTCCAGGATTACACACAAACACACACCCGGGACAATAGCTTAATGCTTCTCAGATATCTTTATACACGGGCCAGATCAATTCCACACTCTTCACATATGATTTTTCTCCCAAAGTAATATGAACTAGTTTTTTTTTCTGTGGTTGTCCCTGTGTCTGTTTTAGATTTTTTACTTAGTTCACCTGAATTTACGCAAATACCTTCATAGAGCTATAGTTAGTGTTGATCTAACACTTAGCCTGTAAAATATACACACGTAATACGTGTTCTTTTCTTTTAATTTAAATTTAATTAAATGGTAAATTTATTCCAGGAGCATGCAAGTTCCTTGTCCTCGTAGTTCAATCTTACAGTAACATGAACACTTGTGTAACACACTAAAATATGATTGATAGCTAAAATAACTCAGATGAAAATATACCACACGATTAAACGAAAGTTTGTGAAAGGTAGTCGTTTTTATTTTTTTTTCCGAAATCAAGAAAATATAAATGTTCACGTTGTCATTTCTCTTTTTAAAACAGACTGAAATGTGCAATAAAATTGGATTGTAGATTTCAGGGTTTTTTTTTTCGTATAGAAAATATACTCGACACTTTTTCTCACTAAAGACAATCTTCATTACGTGCATTTATTAAATTACGTTATACGCTATACAGTATACAGACAAATTGCTAAGATTGTTTTTATTTGTGTTTTTTCATTTGTTTTTGTTTTGTTTTATTTTACGAAATCCGTAAGTTGATTTTTTTAGCGTTTTTTTTTAAACTACAACATGCCGTTTTGGGGGCCTAACAGTGAAAGTTAAACATCTAAACATCTGATTGCATTATATATCTAGTGAATATTTTGAATGTGTCGAGTTTTTGCGTTCTTGATGGACAACAACAACTCATCAGCTTAATGAGTTTAAATAAATAAAAAGTGTATTCGGATTGTTAAGCCTTTTTTCTCTTTTTTTGCACAGCGACCCGCTCGATTCGCGCGGCAGGTCACGGTGACGTCACAATGCGAGAACGTGTCTTTGGCCCACGATTGGCCAGCTCTCTCGGCCGTGGGGACTTGCGCGCTCTCTGATTGGTTAAGGCGGGCGGTCCCGCAGGTATGCTTTTACTCATAGACGGGACAACGCACCAAAAAAGTGATCAATCTCAATTCGACAACATTGGCAGTCATCTTTAGCACAGCGCGCGGATGTGAGATTGCGGAATTTGCTCTTTTTTTAAAGGCCAAGGAGGTATTTTTGTTTTTGGGCACATCTTTATTTCTCTAATTTGTTTTACCTGTAAACAAACGTGTTGTACTATTTGACGCAGCCAGCCTCGTGGATATTCTTTACATAAAGTGGACACACAAGAGGAAAGGCACTCGGTAAGAGACATTTTACAGTCGTCGATACAAATTACACACGACTTATTCGTTGCCACAGAACAGCTATGATTCCGTAAATAGGACGATATTCGTTAGTATTGTATATATTTATATATATTTTTAAATATATATATATATATCGCATAACCATCTGAAAGTGCGTGAGCATACTTCTGTTTGCGCATATGCATTTTTTCTTCTTAAATTAATCGCGCAAATATGTGATTGTTTATGCATCTCGTAACGCATGCGTAAAACCACACGGTGAGTTTGGGTTTTGGGGGTTGTTTCGTTTACAGAGTCGATAAGGTTTCTCGCTGTAAATAGAGTCCCCTCTGAGTCTAATCTAAATGGCTAAAACGGGTAATTTGCACAGTTGCTGCTGATTTGCATTTGGTTAAAGCTCGTCTCGCAGTGTATTCTTTATCTGTGTGCTCTTAATGGGGCTGATCCATACGAATGCGCGCAGGAGTGAAAAGCACACCATGTCATTTAACCAAACTTTTGTCTTAAAAACATTTGTACGAAGTCTACCAGAACAAAACCTGCGAAACGAGTTCAGGCCCTCCCAAATAATTTCGCACAGCACCACAAATTCCATTCGAGGCGAAAGATTACTATGTTATCTCAGTTCATTTATCTTATAAATATATTAAAAAGGAAACTGTTGTTTTTTTTAAAATAACAAACAAGGGCTATATTTTTATTTTACCCCGAATAAAATTAAACTTATAACTTTATAACAACCGAAGTTAAACAATTCCTAAACAATTTCAAGCCAATGTATATTTAAAAGTGCAGATTTTAATAATATAAACTTGCTTTCACCGTATATGTTTGTGTGCATTTCAGAATTTTACAAGGGAATGCAAATTCTGAATTTTACAAGATAAGGCATTTTGCTTATAAAAGCTGTTAACGTAGACAACAAATTTAGACACGTAATCATAAAACAAGAGTTATAAATATAAACTATATCAATTTTACAAATAGAAACGTTATCTAAGCAGTTGGCCAGAATAATGTTTACTTGTAAATATATAAATAAAAGCAGTCGAATAACTTTGTATAATATGAATAACACGACTGCTGATTACACTGAAGTTTCAATGGCCGTATTTTTTCTACACACATACACACACACACACACACACACACACAAACGTTTCGATCACCTCAAAGAAAAGAAAAAAAAGATCAAAAGTTTTGGAGTTGTACTTTAGGAGGTGCAGACAGTGTGAACGGCCAATTAATGTGTGAACTCCTACTGATTAGTGGAGTGTGAAATGAGATGATTAAGACGCTGTCTATATTTTTGATTGATCCTAACCTAAAAGGCAGTTCGGGTTTTCTGAGGCTTTTAGACCAGTCAGGGTAATTTCATTAGCAGGGTAATTAATGTTCGAGCTTACACATTCCTGACCTGATGTGTTTGTCGAAGCTGAAATAAAAAATCTTGATATTCATCACGCTAAATAAATAAAGATACTGTAATTAGTTACAATAAAGGAAAGTGGAAAACATAGATGTTAAGGATTAATTAAACTTTATTAGTGAACGAATGTTTCTCATAATCAACGCGATTTTTTGACGCTAAACCTTTAAACATAATAAGGTTATAAACCTGCAAAAATACGTTGATATACTCCGAAAACATTTTAATAAGAATTGATAACTTTATGTAAATTTAAAAAATAATTATCGATTAAAGAATTAAGCTTGATTACTATTAAGTACTTTGCCAGTTGTATTAATACGAACTCACTTCAAATCCAGAAGCGGCAGTTTGTTCTTTGATTTTTTAAAAATATTTTACAAAATAATATTTTTCATATTTTATCCGAGTAATAACTATTATTATTGTTGTTGTTGTTATGTAAGGCCTGTAGTTTTCACGTCACATTTAATTATATCTTGATGTATTGATTAAATATTTCTTCAGCTAATTCTTACTCCGTTCTCTTCCTCAGGTGTGTGTGTCAGCTCGACGGGGAGACTCGGACTTTTCGGCGCGAACTTCGCCGTTACCCCCACACGAGCTGCTAGAATGATGTCATACCTCAAACAGGCCCCGTATGCCGTGAACGGCCTGGGGCTCGGGGGCGCACCCATGGAACTCCTGCACCCTTCTGTTGGGTATCCGGGTATGCTCTCATCTCTCTCTCACTCCTTACCACATACAGACAAAAAGCAAACGCAGGCTGAATTTCAGCATTACCAATAATAAAGGAATGACAGAGAAAAATGTCCATCAATAATTAAGTCATAAATGATATTACTTGGACTGAGATGGAACTGAATCGTATATTGGGCAGAACTAAATGTATCTTATTTAATTTTTATCGTTACAAAAATATATAAAATATACAGGAACCTTGTTGATAATTGTATATTATTTGTTCTTTATGTAACAAAATAAGGGGAAAATTTACAGTTGTTTATGAGTTCATAAAGATCCCTATGTGTATCTCGCGAAAAAAATGGTCTAAAATTAGCAAAATAATATTCTGGGAAATGTTCGTGTGACTGTTCGGAAATGTCAAAGTTTTTATAAAAAAAACAACACTTGTGATATTTACTGATGAAACTTTACGTAGAACTATAGGAACTTTTATATAGACTTTGTCCTATTTATTTATAGACTAACTGTCTTATATATTTTTTGCTTTAAAAATGCACACACAAAATAATTCCATATTGTTTGTGTGCAAAATAACCAGAATGTGATATTAAAGCACAAAAGTCCAGGATAAAAAATCTATTGTCAATTTTCACTGTATCACTGATATAACTAAATTAATCTGGTATTGAATTTATATGTCTAGAATATTATCAGTTCATAAGTGTTTATTTGAAGATTTTTTTTGAGTGTTTATTTGAAGTAATATTTAGAGAACGCAACGTTTAAGTTTACTTAAAGCCCGCCAAAAAAAGGACACGATCCCGCTTTTTCACAGCACATAATAATTTATCAAATAAACAAACAAACAAAAATTAAGTACAGTCGTGCGTTTCAGTTGAGATTTAATGTTTTATACATATGCCTGCGTCTTTTTGTTTACTCTAAATAGATGTATTATTATTATTATTTAAATATCTTTCAGCACGCACCAAACTTCCAAACACCTTATCATCCTTTATTTGCATTAGCAAACGAACTAAATTACTAAATAAATAAATAAATAAATAGTAGAATAAAAAAAGCACTTTTACATGTCGCATTTTTTTTTTGGAAACAAATTGTAATAATTTATTTTATTTTTAAAGCTAATCCCCGCAAGCAGCGGCGGGAAAGGACCACGTTTACGCGCACGCAGCTCGACATCCTGGAGTCTCTGTTCGCCAAGACGCGTTACCCCGACATCTTCATGAGGGAAGAAGTGGCTCTGAAGATCAACCTGCCTGAGTCTAGAGTTCAGGTACGGGTGTGTGTGTGTGTGTGTGTGTGTTTGAGTCAGAGAGAGAGAGAGAGAGAGAGAGAGAGAGAGAGAGATTAATTTATTCACAGTTTCCAGGAGAGCTCATGGCGCATGTCAAAACCTTCCAGTGCCATCACATTCCAATGCTAATCATATTCCATCAAATTATAGTTCCAGCATATTTCATTATATTCCATCATAGTCCAGGCACATATCTAGCATGATATTGACTGATTAGAGTGATTAGCCCTTTCCCTCCACAGAACATAAATCAGTGTCAAAAGTAGATCTGAAATATCATGTATCAATAAAGTACAAATTTCAGTGATCTACAACACAGCGCAGTCTATGATATGAGTCTGTGTTTGTACTATATAAGGTCTATGAATGATGGCATGAAACACAGAAAGCACGGTTAATTACCTTGCAAGCCTATGAAATTATTCACCCATTTTGTGCACAGTTATTTGTGATAACTCAAATAGCTTCAATCATCTTTTTAATTTAAATAATAATCCAGATTTTCAAACTGTTTCACCCTTAAGATCAGCATAATCTTTTATTGGTATATGAACACTAACGTAATATTAAATATTATGGAAAAAAAGGAAGATTTAGTTTATTAGGCTTATAATTTCAATATTCATATCATATAAAATAAATGTCACTAATAGGGACATGGAACATCTTATACTGATCTCCATTTTTCTATCACTAATATATCAATAAAATAAAGTAATAGGTACAGGGATCAGGAAGTGGTGCACCCTCAAAATGGAAGTGACTCCTTGATATTTCCATTTTTTATTATTAAACTCAGAAAGCTTTTTCCTTATCGCATGTTTGGTCTTATGATTGTACTCCTACAATAATAATTGCTTCATTGGTTTGCATGTAATTACTGTAAAATAAGCCCTAGGGCTTTAAAATATACCCTGTCATAAACATAAGGTTTCCTGACTTTCTGTTCTCTCTCTCTGGCCAGGTGTGGTTTAAGAACCGGAGAGCGAAGTGTCGGCAGCAACAGCAGAGCAGCAGCAGCAGTAACAGTGGAAGCAGCGCTAAAATCCGTCCTGCTAAGAAAAAAGCCTCTCCTTCACGCGAGAGTCCTGGTTCTGAGAGCAGCGGTCAGTTCAGTCCTCCAGCGGTGTCGAGTACCAGCTCATCGTCATCATCTTCCTCCTCATCCTCTTCAAATTCTAACCTGGGCGGACTGGGCATGAGCAGTACCACCGCCTCCGGAGCTACACCCGTGTCATCTATCTGGAGCCCTGCCCCTATATCGCCCCTTCCGGCTCCTCATACCGTCCCAGATCCCACACCTCCTACCAGTGCGTCCTGCATGCAGCGTGGAGTTACGGGCACAGGAGGGCCAGCCGGGGTAGCTTCCTACCCAGTGTCCTACAACCAGACGTCCGGATATGCCCAGAGTTACCCTAGCACTGCATCTAGCTCATATTTTGGAAGCATGGACTGTAGCTCCTACCTAGCACCCATGCACGGCCATCACCCGCATCACCCTCAGCTCAGCTCCATGGCGGGCACCGGGGTGACTGGACACCACACGCACCCACATCACCCCCATCACCTCGGGCAAGGCAGCGGGCACCACCACCCTCACCATCACCCGCATGCACACACACACCAGAGCTATGGGGGTGCCGCACTGCCTTTCACCTCAACAGACTGTGTGGATTACAAAGACTACAAAGACCAAACTGCCTCACCATGGAAACTAAACTTCAGTGCAGACTGTTTGGACTACAAAGACCAGGCAGCTTGGCGTTTTCAGGTCTTGTGAGAAGTAGTTTTGTTTTAGTATGTTAGTTTTGTTTAGGAAGCCAACCCACCACCGGTATAGGACAAAATCTCAAAACTGTGCTCTAAAGACTTTTATGGAGCCATTTGGAAAAATGCGAAAACGTGGATTTCAGTTCTAAAGGAGGAGATACTCCAGACTACTCTAGACTGGTGTTGCAGGATTAATCCCATGCCAAAGGTCTTTGGCTATCAGCTCTGATGTCTGTCTGCCTTTACCGCCTTAAACAAGAGGATCCTCTGAAGACTTTTTTTTCTCACTCTAATCCTCACCACTTTGTCGGAGGGAAAAAAAAATACTGTTATTTCCTCCTAACATGTAACCTGGTTTGGCTGTAATTGGGTTTTGCCCTCTACATCTCCTTGCTTTCCTCAATCCACTGCAACTCGCTGCACTTGGACTTCTTGTGTGTCTATGAAGGCAATAAATATAAAATAAAATTAAGCAATGTGATTGTCCTGCAACAGAGAAAACAAAAATGTGAACCAAACTTGTTTCCTGTGAAATATTAAAAATGAGCTGATGTTTTTGCATTACGTTTATTAAATAAAATGTTTAAAATTCAAAATGTATGTGTTTTTTAATGTCATGTTAAAAAAAAAAACATCACATACTCATATCTTTGAAGAAAAACATTTAAATTGAAATTAATTTGTGCAAAGAAGATATATTTTTGGTAAATTTACAGTCAGGCAAAATTTTGACTGTTGACTAACATCTGTTAAAATCCAGATTAATATTAAGTGTCAACCACTGTACTGCTGTTCATATTTTATATTGCAGGTTTTATTTATTTCCAGGCTATAAGATTTTTTTTAATTAGGGGCAAAATATTTCTAAATGGAGAGTTTAGGAATTTTATACATGATTTTGATAAAAAATACATGTAATAAAATAATACAGAAGTTTATATTAAGTTGAGTCTTATAAAATTGGCTCATATGCAGACATATTTTACAATAAATCAAATCAAATAATAGGAGAAAATAAAGAAAAGGAAAGAATCAAATCCTCAATGAATGAATCAAATCCTGACATAGATTCCTGATCCTCGCTGCCTCTCGCTTGAGACGTACAGAAATAGTAAATAAATAAATAAAACACTAACCATTTTGTGAATGTTGTGTCATGTGCTTAAATTGAGCATAATGCAAAATCCAGCAAAACCGAATATTTATTCAGCTCAAGAAAGTTGAATGATGAAGGGAAGCCTACTTAGTCAACATACAGTACCAGTCGACGGTTTGGACACAAGTTTGGATATTATTTTCTACATTCTAGAGCAAAACAGAATTTTTTTTTTTTTTAAGAAGTTAATTTAAAGTTAGCAGGCTTAACACCTCAGATTAAAGGCGTTAGGAAGGCTTTACAGAGCATAAGTAGTAATATCAACTGTTCAGCATAGTTTTACAGTGAATCAGGATATACAGTAATACAAGTTTAAAATGCATAACTGGGTTACTGGGGATCATAATGCATCTTCAGGTCACTGCTCCTAACTCCATCACAGCACCACAACCCCTCTACACAGCAGTCATATCAGTGTTAGTGTACAGCAGTCAACGTTATTAAGTTATTCTTCGTTTTGTATTAGTTTAGAATGACATTGTGAAGTTTGAATTTTAAATTGTAGCGTGCATAATGTTTCAGTTTTAATACCACATGACCTGGTCTTAAACTTAGAGCAGGATCATGGATTTAACCTGAGGGCTTAGACATAGGAACTAACTAACTAACTATCTGATTGTCTAAGTTAACAAACAAACAAACAAACAAACAAACAAACAGACAAACAAACAAACAAACAATGTGGCCAATAGGCCCATTTCCATATTATTTCTCTTTGTTAAAAAATTAAAAGAAGAAGGAGAAGGAGAAGTTGTGCGGTCTATTTGATTTCCCCGACATGACGCGACAGGGTACGGTGACTCAGATGGACGACTTCCTAGCAGACATTAGAGAGGGTGGTTTTCCACACCAACGCTCCGCACCTGCATGGAGTTTAAGTCGTGCAGCTCTTTAATTATTCCCTCTTCCCTCCACAACAGCTTAAGTAAAGGTCTGGTTTAGACTAGTTTTTGTGTTTAGGCTCAAAACACAGTTTTGCAGTTGGTTCTGCAATTAACCAACTCCCCAAGTATCAACTCTGCTTTCTAACAAATTCCTTCTACATTCTCTCATAAAACCCTTTAGTCTATTAACAATTATTAAAACAAAGATTTATCTATCAAGATATTTAAATTAAGGGCAGAATTTCCACAAAACATGTAGGTTGAACAAAAACAATTAGTGTAAAAAAAAAGTTACAAATATAGATTAGATTTAGGCTAAACTACTTAAATAGAAATGAGTACATTACATACACTACATTTATTTGAGTAAGATATGCATAATATCAGAATAATCTTTCAAACACTTGTCTAAAAAATTTATGAACATCCCTCTGGTTTATTTCATGAACATGAATAAAACTATTCAAACTGTTACACACATTTAAATTTGACCAATCAATCAAAAAAAAAAAAATTGACATGGACTTTTTTTTTTTTTTTAATTGTTGAATATATTTTTTTAGGAATTCAAGTTGACATTAATTACACGCTTGTTTTTAAGTAATTAAGGTTTGGTTAAAACACATACAGTCAAAATGAGATCAAACAGCTTAATAACTATATTATTAATAACCTTCTAAATAAATAAATTACCCTTCCTAATGGTGGATTCTAAGTTAAAACAAAACCTCCCTGCCTTCAACCATTTCTCTAAGGCTGGTAACTTTATGCATACTTTTATCTATCTTTTAGTTAAAAAGGTGCATGTGGTGCTCCTTTAAAACCTTATCGAAATACAGTAATTATGTTTCATTAAACACCTAAAGACATTTGAAAGATGTGCTTATAGGGTAGTATAGTTGAAGTTGAAAGATACGTATTGTTGGTATCTTACAGGGGGCCATCCCAGTGATATAAACGGTACGGCACAGGCATGCAAGAAATAAATAGACCCCTGTAGTTTTATGTTCAAATATATTCGAACTGCAGAATTAATTGCATGAAATCAAAATCATAATATAAACCTGTTCAATTATTTAATCGGACAGGGCGACAATTTAGTACAAATTTATGTAATTTGTCAATCATTTAAGTATTTGTTTATTTATAAAAAAAATATATTTTGAGTTGATTAGGAAATTTTGACGATCATCCTATTAATGAGATCATTTGTTTGTCTGGATAAAGACGTTTGAATACATCATGGTACATTTAATAGTTACATATTGCAATATAAAGCAAATCACAATCCACATCCAAATAATCGCAATAAGATTTTTTAAAATCAAATTGTGCAGCCATTAAAGATTTAAGCATTAATCTAATGTTACATTTTTGGGTGAGTCAGGTTTAGTTAATAAAATGTTATTAATACTTTGTTGTTTATCCTTTATTTGCATTAATATCAGCAGCAGGCTTAGGCATGGAGCGAGAGGGGTGTTCTTCTTAACAGATCTTTGAACAGCACAAAGACGTCGTTCAGATGGCCCGGGTTAAGCAGGCCCTGACTCTCTTAATGTTTTACCGTTTCCTTTAAATGAAACCATAATTCTGTTAAAATGGGGATTTCAAGATTTCTACCTATTTATCTCTGAAACAGTTCATCCTCAGACTGATCAGCAATTCATCCTCTTTGAAAATCCAAAATTCATTTAAAATTTTGACTTAAATCACATGAACTCACAAATCCTCACGTTTTCTCCTCCTGACCAACACTCTGAGCTATGCCTGAAATTATTTATCCAGCAGAAATAAGAACAAATCCTGATTTTAATTAACAACTTGCCATGTTTGTTTGTGCCCCCCCCCCCCCCCCCTCCTGCTCAGACTTTGGGCAGCTGCATAAACATGTCTGTGTGTGTGTGTGTGTGTGTGTGTGTGTGTCTGTGTGGTTGACAAACAGCTCGGGATTTGCAGTAAATCTGCTCCAAACAGTGCTGCTAATCTTCTGTCAGGCTTAAAGCGCTCAGTTGACTGATTTAGCAGCAAACACCTGTTTCAGCAGCTCATTACTGCTCGCCCGACATGATACACTTGATTTCTCTCGCTCTGCTATCACAACTCAGAGCAGCGACATGATTTACAGGCAGCCTTCTCTCTTGGAGGATGACATTCACATACTGTATGTAAACATACTGATTACCTTCACTCAGACACAACTGCGTTTCTAAACACAAAGGGAAAAAATGTCCTACGTCTTACCTTCTGCTTTGCTCCATGGGGTTTGTTTGTTTGTTTGTTTGTTTGTTTGTTTGTTTTTTTGATTGATTGGTTGGTTGGTTGATTGATTGATTGATTGATTGATTGATTGATTGATTTTACAATTGTCAGCCGTTTTGGGCTTATACATTTTTTATTTCTACCCAGGTCTTCTATCTTTATTTTTTCTTTGTCACCACAACAATAACAATATTCAGTTATACACCACTCCAGGGGCGGATCTACCGGGGTGGCACGGGGTGGCAATTGCCACCCTAAGAAAAAGCCTTGCCACCCCATTGTCCACCCCAGCACTAGTGTCCTAGTGTTCTAAAAATAAAAGAGTTTTTTTATTTATCTGACATTCCAATCCAGATATCAGGTTCAAGTCAATCACACATCAGCCTTTATTTCGTTTTTATAGGACAATGTGAACATGTGCACCTTAGTGTATACACCGTATAAGAAAAGTGTTCCTTGAATCCACAAAAACCATACAAGGATGCTTGCTTCACTGTTGCCACACCTCATAATTTTAATGACACCCCCATGCCACCTCATGAATAATTTTCTAGATCCGCCTCTGCACCACTCATCAATGCAACAGTCTTTCTTTCTTTCTTTCTTTCTTTCTTTCTTTCTTTCTTTCTTTCTTTCCTTCCTTCATTAATACTTGGTCCCTTTTTATTATGTTTCCAATGCTTTCTCTCTTTAGCATTAAAAAAAAAAAATGTTCCTGGTTTGTTCTTTATTTCTTCCTTTTTTTATTCTTTCTTTCTTTCTTTCTTTCTTTCTTTCTTTCTTTCTTTCCTTTTTATCTTGCATTTTGCTTTTTTTTTCTTGCCATACTTCTTGTCTTCTTTCTTTCTTTCTTTCTTTCTTTCTTTCTTTCTTTCTTTCTTTCTTTCCTTTTTATCTTGCATTTTGCTTTTTTTTCTTTCTTGCCATACTTCTTGTCTTCTTTCTTTCTTTCTTTCTTTCTTTCTTTCTTTCTTTCTTTCTTTCTTTCTTTCTTTCTTTCCTTTTTATCTTGCATTTTGCTTTTTTTCTTTCTTGCCATACTTCTTGTTATAAAATTTCCTTAGCATATTTATTTATTTATTTTATTTTATTAAGCTTTTTTCTATTTCTTTTAGTTTATATTCCTCACTTTCTCTTTCTTTCTTGTTTTTGTCTCTCCATTTCTTTCTTTCTTTCTCTCTCTCTTTCTTTCTTTCTTTCTATTTTTCATACTGTTTCTTTTTGTCTCTTTCTTTTTTACTTTCTTTCAATTCTTTCTTTCTTTCAACAACCTCAAGTTTGACTATGTAATGAACAGTAACAATTCAGCAAGACCTTAAGATCGAAGGTGTAGAGTGTTAAGAAGCACCTGTAACCTGTTAAACCTGTTAAAAAGGCTAATCAAATGTAACCTATAGGAAACCATGGAATGTTTTATTTACTTGTTTTTACATCATAGCCAAGACCTCTGTTGAGAAATTAAATATTTCAAATGGTCTTTACAGGACGCACCTCCACCTTCAAATCTGTTTCACCTCCAAACAGGATAACCTGTGTTATAGCTCCGTTTTGTAAGAGCGTTATTACCCGACATTGTGACAGGCGAATTTTGTTTTTTTACATTTATTAATTTGTTTTAAAATACATTTTACTTGTTAATATCTGGCAATTGCAAACAGAAACCTATTCACTCCACATTCAGTTCATTTATAACTTTCATCATTGATTTCTTTTTTTCTTTCTTTTTAAAATTATATAATAATAATATTTTTCTTCTTTAATTCTTTATCCGTTTTGTTTCCTTCTCCTTCCTTCCTTCCTTTCTTTTTTTATTGATTGATTTATTTATTTCTTGCTTCTTTTTCATTCCTTCCTTCCTTACATTTTTTCTTTCTTTCTTTCTTTCTTTCTTTCTTTCTTTCTTTCTTTCTTTCTTTCTTTCTTCATTTGTTAATTAATAGATTTTTTAAAAAAGTATTAATTCATATTTTTTTCTCTTTCTTTCTTTCTTTCTTTCTTTCTTTCTCTCTCTCTCTCTCTCTCTTTCTCTCTTTCTTTCTCTCTTTCTTTCTCTCTTTCTTTCTCTCTTTCTTTCTTTCTTTCTTTCTCTCTCTCTCTCTCTCTTTCTCTCTTTCTTTCTCTCTTTCTCTCTCTCTCTCTTTCTCTCTTTCTTTCTCTCTTTCTTTCTTTCTTTCTTTCTCTCTTTCTTTCTTTCTTTCTTTCTTACTTACTTTCTTTCTTTCTTTCTTTCTCTCTCTCTCTCTCTTTCTCTCTTTCTTTCTCTCTTTCTTTCTTTCTTTCTTTCTTACTTTCTTTCTTTCTTTCTCTCTTTCTTTCTTTCTTTCTTTCTCTCTTTCTTTCTTTCTTTCTTTCTTACTTTCTTTCTTTCTTTCTTTCTTTCTCTCGCTCTCTCTCTCTCTCTCTCTCTCTCTCTTTCTTTCTTTCTTTCTTTCTTTCTTTCTTTCTTTTTCCTATTAGCTCCGTTAGGCGCATAGACAATTCTGCGGTGTATCAGAATTCCTGTGCGTGTAAGTCTGTGTTTATGTGTCAATAATTCATGCTTAGAAATAATAAGAGTGCCACTACTTCTTTGATTGCACCACCGATCCTTATTTCAACTGAAGAATGACTCTGTAATGCAAATAAGTAAAATAAGTTTTCAAAAACACTCTGACAAAATTCGTTGCCAGTTTGCTTATTTACTTTGGCACAGATACTATGGCACCAGTGTAGCTAACATGGAAGCTAAGGGAAGTTTCCAGACACCAGATTAGCCTGTTTAAGTCATCACACTCGCCTCGAGAGAAATTTAGCCTAAACAGATTTTTTAAACAGTAAATATTAATGTTTGGGTCAAAATATGTTAATATGTGTTATCAAAAGAACCATTTATAAAATTCAGTTAAGCCACACCCAGAGCTGTGCTGAGGTAAAAAAAAAAAAAAAAAAAAAAAAAAAAAAAGGCAATAAGACTGTGTGTGATGGTTTCGACATTTGGATTTGGATTTGTATCTCTGGAGCGGGAGAACAAAAAAGCATTCACTCCCTCAACAAACCAAGAGTGCAATAGAGAATAATTGCTTGTGTTCTCTTTTTGGAAGGGTTTGGTATCTCTCCCCTGTCAATCATACTGACACTAGCCATTCACGGGCTTCTGCTCATGTATGTGGAAGAGGGTGGATAGCGATTTCCTCTGTGTGTGTGTGTTAAGCAGGACACTATAACATTATAATTGTTTAAGTGGTGTTCGTATTTTAAAGAGATACTGATATACTGCATTTATATTTCCAGGGGAATATACTTACAGATGAGGCACTTTTGATGGTGCTACCTATGATGAGTACTCATGATTTCCAGTATGTATTTAAGAATGTTTATTAGTTTTAAACATAAAAAAAACTGTTCCATTCATCCATCAATTCACGCATCCATCCATCTAGGAACCCTTGTAGTCCTACTGGGGACCATGGAGGTCAATGGTGACCATTGTATTGTATTTATTCCCATTTGTACAACCATGCAAATCTTTGGACTATCTGAGGATACCGGAGAACCCTATGGAAACCCATTACACATGGGAAGAACATGCAAACTCAATGTTAATATATTTACTTGGAGAGATTTGTTACACGAGACACCTCTCCAGGTTTCTCCACAGTCTAGTGGCATGTCCTATAGTGGCTGATTAGTATTTCCAAATTGGCCACAGTGTGTAAGTGTGTGCAAGTAAGTGCAACTTTTCTATATTATGGAGACCTCTGTAATAACTAACGATTCCTAACTAGGTAGTCACAGCTCTCTTGTGTTGTCCACTAATAACACTGATAGCAAACCCTTACACCTAATATTGTTATCCAACCCGGACTGCCATTTTTTCTTTTTTTTTAATTTCAGGTCACTCTGCCTCAGAGATACGACATGTATAAGTACAGACAGACCACTGTGGGGAAATGTGAAGTAGGCAGCACATAGACCTCAGCATGGTATAGTATTATACATATTATCAACGGTTGCTAAGATTGTTGGTGAAAAATCTGGCTATATTAGACAGCCAAGAACCCTTTGCTGGAGAATGACAAGTCCAAGGGGGGAAGTTAGATCTGATTTAACTCCTCCTACTTGGGCAAGGTCCAGTCGTGAAGGCATCTCAATCTATTTCAGACTGGAACAGAGCTTGAACCTTTGGCCTTCTAGTTCTATAGCAATCATCATCTTGTTGATCTGCTTTTGAGCCATTGGCCCTTTAAGCAGACTAGTGCAAGGTTTTTCCAAAGATGCCAACCAAATGGACTGACTTTTTCAGAAGGACTCCTCCTACAACCAACATGTAACCAACTTGCAGTACTTTTGTTATTTAAACTTTACATGAACTCGATTCACATTACGTACACCAGGTGACACCCCTTTCTTTTGCATCACTGAAGCATTACACTGATTTAGTCCACAATCCTGAAAAAACAGTGTTGCGCAATCAGACAGATGTGTCATGACTAGGACTCAAGCCTGGTGTGCTGCCCCATGCCCTCAGCATCAGATTTGAGATGTGAATAATGAATGAATGTCATTTGGCATAAAAACATTATTGATTTACTCCAGTTGTGGTAAATAAATGTTTCATGCTCATGTGTGGAATCTCAAGCTAAGGAACGCTAATCAGGATCGAGGAATGAGTAAAGCGTTCAATGTTTGCGAATATTATCTGTATTGAACACTTTGTACATTTGGTGATGTGTAGATATTAGCTATGATATGAATGCAACAAGCTTAAGGACTCAACCATGGCGTGACCAAACATGTAATGTAAGCAGTTTCCCCATTACGCCATCAGCTTGCCATGTGCATAATCAATGAACCTCATGAAAACTGTCAAATAATGACTATCCATGATTGGTCTTCCAGAGCAATAGTGAGCAGTGATTGGTTGTTAGAACGCTGTTGATATTGGGAACAATAGTGGGCAGTTTTTGGGTGCAGTAGAGGTGAGTGAATGGTCTTTGGGAATAGTAGTGTTCTGACTGGGGATCTTTTGTTTTGTTTCTCTCTAATTTCATCTTGATCTTTAGTCTTAAATACACAGACGCTCTGTATTTCTCTCTGGCTGTTGTTTGTCTGTTTAAAGATGGGCTTTTTAGGACTTTTTTAGCTTAACCATATTCGTTTACACATTGACTTTACCATGTTTGTTTGCGCTCTACCCAACATCTTCTGAACGTGGACACTTGTATAGGTGTGTGTTGAGTTTTCTGTTTGCCATACGTGCCTCTGCAAGAGTGAAAGCCGATCTCCCAGAAGCCTTTGGGTGGTGCTGTCAGGGCTTTGATTGGCAGGTCCAGGCAACAGAAGAGAAGTGCAGGATTAACGGCAGCCAAGCATAAACAAAGCCCGAGGTCTGCGGAGAGCCGAGCCCATTCACACACAACACACATGCGCACACATTCCCATTCACATACACACACACACACACACACACAGAGTACAGACATTTTCGAGATGGATTAATGTTATTTACATTATTATTATTTATGGTACATAACATTAAATAAGCACAATAAAAAAAAAATACAGTCAGAAGAAACAGTAGTGTATATAGTATGTAAACATTTGTCTCGCAAAGTATAAGGAATGAAACTGTCCCTCAAAGGTACTATAAGGCAAGGGCATTTCGGATAGTTGACTGAAAGTCAACTTTATTTTTGCAGAAAAAAAAGTAGGCATAATTTACAGGGTCACTACTAAAGCATATTGTTTTATACAGCAACATCAGCAACATGACCAAACTTTTACTTGTAAACAGCTGAGCATTAAAAAGCACAAAGATGCACAAAAATGATAAAAACTACCAAGATAAATTGAGGAAAATTTTATATATATATATATACATATTTTTTTTTTTAAATCAGATCATAGTTAGATTTTTCATGATTACTATTATAAATGTTTCATGTTAAAATGAACTGTTTAAGAGTATCATTTTATACACTATATAAATGAAGGTATTTGGCCAAATCTGTTAATTATTGAATTCAGGTGTTTCAATCAGGCCTCTTATCCCCAGTGAAGGGCAAACTTAATGCTTCAGCATACCGAGACATTTTGTGCAATGCTATGCTTCCAACTTTGTAGCAACAGTTTGGTGAAGGCCCTTTTCTATTCCAACATGACTGTGCCCTAGTACACAAAGCAGGAACTATAAAAACACGGTTTGATGAGTTCGGTGTGGAAGAACTTGACTGGCCCTAACATAGAGCCCTGACCTCTACCCCAATTTGAGCACCTTTGGGATGAACTTGAGCTGAGATTGCGAGCCAGGCCATCTCATCCAACATCAGTGACTGACCTCAAAAATGCTCTACAGAATGAATGGACCTGAATTCCCATAGAAATACACAGACAATCTTCCAAGAAGAGTGGAAGCTGTTACAGCTGTACATAAATACATATACAATGTCACATCCATAATGCATCCACAGAATCTAAGTAACTACTTCCAGAAACAATAAAAAGTACCAAATCTACACTTTTTTTGTGTTTATTCGAGTTTTTTTCCTGGCATGAGTGAAACAATTTTCTAAAAGAGTTTTTAGAAAACCTCTACACTCGTATGAGGGGCCATGGGGGGAGGGGGGGGGGTGCTGCTGACCAGGAGGTCCCCAGTTTGAGCTCTAACACCACCAAGTCACCACTGTTGGACTGTTAAGCAAGGACCCTTGAGCAAGGTTCTTTACCCCCAAGTGCTCAGATACAATCGGGCGTCGAGATGCTATTCTTTAAGACCCTGTTAATAACTGCTACAGAAAGGGCGGATGTATATCCGTTGCCTGATGTGCCGGGTGGAACGTAAATGGAATCATCCATCCATCCATCCTACGCTCTCATAAACGTTTGGCACATCCATAACAGTGATAAAACACTTTATATTTTCAGGAATGTATAGAATTATATGAATTTCGAGGATTTGTTTTAGCTAAAGGAATTACATTTCAACGTTTTTTGTCAAATCACAACACTGGAAATGCATCTTTACTTAAATAGCACATTTGATACACAAAGGCAGTTAGAAGTGCTTTATGGAACTACAAACTAAATAAAAATTATATACACTATATGGCCAAAAGTATGTGTACACCAGAGTAATGAGCAACTCATTTGAAAAGCATGCTGGGAAGGTATTCAACCAAGTTTTATAGTGTGGCAATATATATTTAAATTAGGGGCAGAATTTTTACTCAACTGGAATAGAAGTAGAAGATAAATATATAATACTAAATAATGTTTAAAAAACGAATATATTCAAGTTAAACTCATGAAATAGAATTACATGCATTTACAAACTTTTTTTTTTTAATCATTTCTTTGATTGTGTTGATTTGGGTTTTCTCAGCCACACGAGCATTATTGAGATCAGGGTCATATTTTCAGATGCCAAGGAGGTTCCAGTTCCAATTCGTCCCAAAGGTGACCCTTTGTACCTTTGTGCACAGGGACATTGTTATGCTGAAACAGTTTTCATTTAATATTCGGTACCAATTAAAAGTTTGCACACACCATCTAATTCAATGAGTTTATTTATTTATTTATTTATTTATTTTAAATCTGTTTTTACATTCTAGAACAATACAGGAGATCTCAAACCTATAAAATAATAACACACATATCGTAAGGTTAAGTAACAACAAAAACAGCCAGTTGTTATTTTAACACGTGACGGTCGGCTGTTCTGGATCAGTTCTTGTAAGAACAGTATTGTGTCCAGTGCATTTGTAAAACCCACCAAGCTCCGTGATGAAACTGTCTCTCATGAAGACCTTCCCAGGAAAGCGAGACCAAAACTTAGAGGAGACGTTCATTTAGAGTCACCAGCCTCAGAAATCACCGATTAACAACCAGCACCTCAGATTAGAGCCGTTATGAAGCTTTACAGAGCAGAAGTAGCAGGTATACATCTCAATATCAGCTGGTCAGAGGAGATTATTGTGCATGGTGGACGCCTTCAGCATTGTCTTACAGTGTAGGAAGAAATAAAAATCAGGAAAGACCATGGAGTTCGAGGGTGAGTACAAACTGTTGACTGGTACATTATTTCATTTAGTTTAATATGAAGACATGCTCAGTAGTGCACATGAGACATACAGTATTGCATTTAAGCAAGCATGCATCCGGACCTAATCTCAATCTAGATAAAATGGTTATCGATCTCATCTTGTTCCTAATTAGAAACTGGCGATGTTGAGCAAACTGGAAATGAAGGACTAAACCCACACACACTTACAGCGCCTTAACCATTAGACATTTGATTGGAGTGTTGCTCTTATCAAGAACACTTCGAGGATTAAAGAAGCAGTTAGTGGAGTTGGTGGAGAAGCAGAAGAATACTTGGTGACCAGAGACACACATATACATACACATACATCATATAGGCGCGCACACACACACACACACACACACACACACACACACACACACACACACACACACACACACACACACACACACACACACACACACGCAAACAGATCCAGTGGCTAATTAAATGGGTGGGTGAAACGTCAGTGTCTTCCCTCCTGCTCCTCTCCTGCTTTTCTCTATCCCTCTATCTCTTCACCTCTCCCTCCCCCCCCCCACCACCCCATGCTCCTCTTTCGCTCCCTGCTTTTGTCAACTTTAAAGTGGTCGACGGAGTGTTCATAATATGTTTCTCTCTGTTCTTTTTTCTTAGCCCCCCTGCTCACTGCTTCGCCTCTCATCTTCCTTAAGTGGGCAGGATGGGGTCCTTTCGGGGCGTCACCCGCCCCTGGTCCCGTCGCTCTTTCATGCTTTCTCTCCCTCTCTCCCTTCGTTCTTTATCCTCTTTCATGCTCCGTGGCTCCAGTCCCACCCTTTCAATTTGGGCTCACCGCAGCGCCACTTTCGGGGCGACTGGACTGGAACTGTTGCTATCTTTGTGATCTTCCTTGGTGTGGGTGTAGTGTGTGAAGTGTGCAGTTTGAGTTAGTGCGTCTGACGGGTTCCTTGCACCTTGGCCACTTCAGAATTTATCTAAAAGTCCTGAACATGTCATTATCAGTCCGGGCTTAACACCAGACAAAGTTCAACTTCTGCATCTTTGAACTGAGGTTTTAACACAATAGCTTGTCCTTCTGACTTAAAAGTGCACTTGGACACTCTCAGTCATGCTTCACCGGCCAAGCACCCGCTCCTTCAACCTTCTGCCAAAACAAAGAAAATCCCAAATTCCCATTCGTGGAAGTCAGCCAGTGGGCAATCAGAAGCGTCTGGATATCTTCTAAGGGTTGAGGGCTTGAGAAGGTACGCCCGCTCAACCTTTGAGGAAGGCCAGGTGGCAATGGGACACAACCCGCGGACCTGGGGAGCACCAGGCCGCTTCCCGCCAGCACCCACCTGCCCCAGGAAACTCACGCCATCTCTCGGTTTGCATACACCAGCGAGTCTGACGTCAAAATAACAAGATTGCATGACATCCCAGAGAGCACAAAGATGCTTAAATGTGTGGGTTGTAATGACTGCATAGACTGTAATGACTTAAAAATTGTAATTTCCGCAGAAATTATCTGTCGCATCTGGGTTTTGGTTTTTCTTTCTTTTTTTCCCAGAATGCTCAGAAACAGACAAGATGTGCTGTCAGCTATAGACAGATATAGTTTTGGTACAAGTGCTAGGGCTGCTAGAACAGAAGGAAAAGTTTGACTGTTTTTCCTTTACGTGCACTTCACTTCACAGCCAGTAGAGGGCTGTACACAATACATACAGCTCCTTTAAAAACAAATGAATACAGAAGTAAATATGGAAGACTGCTTGTCAGCCTATGTGAATTTGTTTAATGCGTCTTACGAAGAGTAAGCAAAGATGTTGGATTTTAATCTGCCCCCTGGTTTAAAGACATATTTTTATTTTAAATACAAAGAATGTGAGAAACATCTTATTGACAAGAGATCGGACAGGACAGGAGCTCAAATAACCACTCAAATAACTGTTTACACTGGAGGTGAGCAGAAAAGCCCCTGAGAACGCATCGAACCCTGAGGAATACCACGTCGGCTTTCGCATCTGTCACCTAATAGCGGGACTTTGAGGCTAGAGTGCGCACAGGAGAAGGTTCAAAACTGGATTATTAAAAATAAAAACAAAAAATCCGGTTGCCATATACCTTATAAACTCTATTATAGTCGTTAACCAATGTGAGGACATGTTTAGGAAAGTCTTCATGGACCAACGATAGTGATTTCTGTCATTGAATAAAAGCCAGCGAACAAAGCTGGACATATTTACGAGACAAGTTAAGACCAATGGACCAAAAACACCATCCTTGTCCAAAACCCGATGACGGATCAGTTGGTCAGTTGGTGCTCACTGGCTAATATTCTGGGGTAACAGACGGAGATTTGTCACAGCACAAGTCACATATGTTGGTGAATGTCTCCTCCAGTGCAGGATTTACGCCACGCTGAAAAAGCCAAGAGTTTAAAGACACGCTCTACACAGGGTTTGTTTTTTAAAAATATTTGTAAAAAAAAAATTCTTAACGGGAGTATAGTATGAGATTCAGAATGAGGACCAACACATTAATTAGTGGTGTGTGTGAGTGTGTGTGTGCGCGTATCTAACTGCTTTAGCAGTCAGGGGTATGGAGCAGCAGCATGGGGCGAGTCCCAATAACATTTCTGTAATAGCGTCAGCGTTAAGCAGAAAATAGGCTTAGCATCCGGCTAGCAGAGGCAACAAAGAGAACAAGCATCCCAGCTCAGGCTGATTACAGTCTCCCTGTCTCTCTCTTTCTGGATCGTTCTTTCTTTTCCAATGGGGTCTGTCTGCCGCTCGCTGTCTCTCGGTGTTTGTCTGTCTCTTTCTGTCTGTCTGCGGATTTCAGGATCGATATCACAGAGTGAAGGCCAAGCGCTTGTTATAAAACTACAATACCAGTCACATTCATGAATATATTACTTTTATTGTCTTCTCCCTCTTTCTGTCTCTCCGGCACTTTCTTTTTCCCACGCAGATACACACACACGCACACACACACACACGCACACACAGCTTAGATAATTTCACGCTGCTGATCTCCTCGCTGACAACACACACTTTTTAATTACAGAGATGTGCCCAAAAGAAACACATGCTAGTGTGTTTTATCACACACAAACACACACACACACACACACACACACACACACACACACACACACACACACACACACACACACACACACACACACACAGATGCAAGCATTATCTGGTCTGTGCTAATAAATAAACAAGTTACATCCACATGTTTTATAATTGCACTCTTGAATTTTGATTGGTTGGAAAGTGTTCATTAGTTTTCTATAACTGCAAGAAAAAAAGAAAAGAAAAAAATTATTTTTAGAGAGAGAAAAGTGAAAAGAATTAATTTCTGATAAATTGCTGTATCTGAGGAAATTTACATTCATGAAAAAATCGAGAGAAATAACATGCTTTAAGTGGAAATACTTGGTTCTGGAGTATAGAATGACTGAATCAAGAATTACAGTTGTAGAGGCACAATAAATTGAGTGATTATTGTGTTTCAAGAATTTCATACTGTAATCAGTCTATCAGAGAATTTAATAATTGGCAAATCACCGTAGCTCATTGGCGGCCACAGGTGGTGATATTCAGTACTGCAATATAATAATAACAATAATAGTGTTAAACCAGACTTACTGTATGTACACTCACTGGGCAAAAAAACAAGGTCACATATTTCATTCACCTGCCTTTAGCGCTGATCATGGTGCACATTGTGCTGGACAATTTATGTTTAAAAAATTATCAATCACATTATTAGTTTCATTAGAGAAGGAAATAGTTATTAGTTTTATTAGTTATATAGTTTTATTAGTTTCATTAGAGAAGGAAAGCTCCATAAACATGATAACCTGGTCATTCAGTACCAGTTCAGGTCGCCAGTTGATAGAAATGTTGTCACATAACTGAAGCAATCCCAGCAACCCTGACGCGCCCATCCCGCTGGAATAGGCTCAGTCTAGCCGTATCAGAACACATGACCTTTTTCCAGTCTACTGTTGACTTCACAATGCAACTTCACCAAGCGTTTAAGGGTTAATCTCCAATCACCTTCAGGAAGAATTCTTTCCTTATCACATTTCATCTGTGATGTTGACAATTTAGCACTATCCTCTCAGTTTTCATTAATGCATTGGAGAGCCCTTGATCCAATGCCAGACATTTCAGTATCTCCTTAGTTGTTTTCTTTGCTTGGTGCAGTCCAACATTTTGGCCCATCTGATTTATTATTATTATATTTTTTTATATACTGTATATAAATTTGCCTAGCTGCTTCCTGGTCTGTCCTAAGGGGAAATGGTAGAGGGAAAAATGTTTTAAAAATCACATATTTATTTGTTTAATCAAAAAGATAGGTGAGAGTATACAGTATATATAAGAACAAAAAAAGAAAAAAATGAAAAATTTGTTTTCATGCGTCCTAGAGCATTAAGGCGTGACTTAATTAGCATATGTTAAACACACTGTCACAAACATGTACTAATCATTACATCTTCCTGTTAGTCTCAGTCGAACACATGTTTAGATATTATCTTATAAATGAGCTCGTCATTAATTATGAGGATAATTCTTCTAGTATAATTGCTTGTTTAGTAATGATTCAGAAGTATATGAGTCATTTGGGTTGCATGATTCTTCTTTCTTGTCCAGTTACACTGTGTTGGTTATAACCTTTACTGTTAAAACGAATTGTATTTTTTTCCCTCCCAATTTCATTTAATTAATTGCATTTTTTTTCTCCCAGTGCTACTTCAGCAGGAAGGGCGGATGTACGTGTCCTTCTGTCCTACCAGCTATGCAGGGGGGATCGTAGTGGTTGCAAAAAGTGGACCACCCAGTGACCCCAATGGCGGGATGGCTGTGCAAGCCTGGAAAGAAAAATTTGAGATATGGATAAAAAAAAAAAGGGGGGGGAACCAATGAGACAGTTTATATTCAGGGTCCAGAGTTCGGTGTTATTGCTTTGACAGGAGCCACATGCTATGAAAACTATTAGATTTTACAAGTTAATAAATTTAATTCTGGAACTGGTGATTAACTTACGAACATGTACTACATGTTAATTTAGATGATTGATTTATTAAGCAGGTGCCACCCTAGAGCCATGAATCGTGTGCCGTGTGATTGACTTTGCAGCCCGTATTCAGCAGGTGGGCAACCGGTAATTATTATAAGAGTAATAACTCCTTGTCTGATAGTGATTTATATTCGACAGCAATTGTCCAAATCTTTGTAATGTTAGAGACACCGCTTTTCCCGCTTTTCCACACCATCGTTAAGAAAGGTTTGTTTATTTCCCATCACTGTAGCTGTGACATCACCTGTCAATGATCAAAGGGCATAATTATACTTAATCAGGTTTGGAGTTTCAATGGAAAGTGGATTCTTCCTCAAAGCTAAAGCATGGACGCGTTTTGCCAGAGGAGGTTTCTCGATGAAACAGGGCGCGATGCGCTCCGGGTCTGTTGGCAGAAACACAGTGGTATACTTGAGCGCTTGGCAAATCCATCCCAGTCTGGCATGCGGTGTTGTTATACAACTATGACAGCATAGAGTGTGTAGCCAAGTGGGGTAAAAGCTTTGCATTTTTCACTTGTCACCCCGACTGACACTGCTAGTCGGCCAGGGTGAAGTAGGTTAGAATGTAAGGAATGGAATAAGCATTAGAACAGATGTCATGGCCAGTTAATGGAGCTGTAGTGGTGACCGTAGAGACCCTGTATGACTGTTGTGGAGAGTCCCGAGGCTTGAGTGTGATGATGGAGGGATCGAATCAGTGAATGAATCGATTCAGTGATATATTGTGATTCTTTTGTGTGGTGATTCAAGTACTGCCACAATCACACTCCAGATTTGTTTTATTTTATTTTATTAAAAGGTAAAAGGTGGCAGTTCCTCTATGATCCTATAGTTGGCAGGTTGTCTAAACTATTCACACATTGGCAGGTAGGAAAAAAATGTGTTTAAAATTGTAATAAAATTGACCAAAAACCATTAATAATCATACTGAGATATTTATAAAAACAGAATCACAATACAAATATAATATATATTTAGAATGTATATACAGATATTTGTGTGTGTGTGTGTGTGTGTGTGTGTGTGTGTGTGTGTGTGTGTGTGTGTGTGTGTGTGTGTGTGTGTGTGTGTGTGTGTGTGTGTGTATGTGTGTGTGTGTGTGTGTGTGTGTGTGTGTGTGTGTGTGTGTGTGTGTGTGTGTGTGTGTGTGTGTGTGTGTGTGTGAGTGCGTGTGTGTGTGTGTGTGTGTGTGTGTGTGTGTGTGTGTGTGTGTGTGTGTGTGTGTGTGTGTGTGTGTGTGTGTGTGTGTGTGTGTGTGTGTGTGTGTGTGTGTGTGTGTGTGTGTGTGTGTGTGTGTGTGTGTGTGTGTGTAATGTGTGTGTGTGTATGTGTGTGTGTGTGTGTGTGTGTGTGTGTTTGTGTGTGTGTGTGTGTGTGTGTGTGTGTGTGTGTATGTGTGTGTGTGTGTGAGCGTGTGTGTGTGGGTGTGTGTGTGCGTGTGTGCGTGTGTGCGTGTGTGTGTGCGTGTGTGTGTGTGTTTGAGAGATGCTTGTTCTTATACTGATTGCTTCAATGCTTGAGTGAGTCTGAAGAAAAAGGGACGTCAAAGCCCAATTTGTGTCGCTCTAATTTCCCTTCTAGTGTTACATCCACTTTCTCTGTCTCACTCTTGCTTATTCTCTCCCTCTTCCTGTCTCTCACTCTGTCTCTGTCTGTATGTCTCCCCTGAATGAAATCTTTTTCTTTCTCTGTCTATATCGCGTTCTGCTTCTTTCTGTATGTCTTTTTCTCTCTATGCATTTCTCTTTCTCTCCCTTTGAGTCTGTCAGTCCCTATCTCACTCTGGACGTCTCTCTGCATTGAAGCGAGTGAACAGTAAGAGTGAAGCTTGAGAAAAGGAGAAGGAAAGCACACCATAGTCGCTCAGTGACTCAGGATCTACATTCATCTACTCACAGGGACACAGCGGCGCCGTGTGTGTGTGTGTGTGTGTGTGTGTGTGTGTGTGTGTGTTTACATTCTCATACCATGCAGGGGTGTGTTTGTGACAATGTTAATCCTTTTCCACCAACAAGGTGCCAGTGCCGCTGCCTGATGTGGAATCGCTCCAAGCTTTTTCACCGCCATCGAGCCAGTTCTCAGCTGCTGTCCTTGGCCAGAGAAATGATGACGTCTGGGGCTTGGTGATACACGTTGCTTGGTCACCATAGTAACAATCGGAACCAACAACACATGACCTCATTTAAAAGAGCAATACACTGTAGTACATATATTAGGTGGACTCGCTGCCTATGCGATAGCATTGGAATGTTAAACTTTTAGTGGTTATTAATTTATTGATAATTCTTTCACATACTTGTAGAGCATATATCAATCAACAACCTAGAATGTTTGTTTCACAGGTAGGCAGCATGGTGGCGTAGTGGTTAGCACTGTAGCCCTGCACCTCCAGGGATCGAGTCCTGCCTCGGGGTCTGTGTGCATGGAGTTTGCATGTTCTCCTCGAGGTTGCTTGGTCGGTTTCCTCTGGGTACTCTGGTTTCCTCCCACACATTGGAAAAGTCATGGAAATTAGTTGCCAAATTGCCCATAGTGTGTGAATGTGTGTGTGAATATTGACCAGGTGTCCTACCACGGTCGTAAAATGGGAATAAGTATAATCGTCACCATTGACCTCCATGGTCTATAGTTGGACTCCAGAGGTTTCTACATGGATTGATGGATGGATGGATGGATGGATGGAGGGAAGGATGGATTTCACAGGGAAAGCAAGTTCTCCTTCAAATATTATTGGTGTTTGGAGACCATAAACACCCTACAATAAACCTTAAATGGTTCATCAGAAAGCTAACCAAAGAAAAGGTTTGTAGTGCTCTTTTACAGCTTTGCAACATTGTAACATTGTTCTGGAAACATCTCTGTATTCAAGATAGCTTCAATTCTAGATGCTCATGGCTGAGATTGTGTTGCTACTTATTTTTCCCCACAGTTGTTAAATAACCATGACTACATTCAGCTTCTAAGAGGCAGAGAGAGGGAAGGATAATAGTGTCCCTCACACTAAAAGCCACTAGGTGTCACACAAAACCTTACAAGAGCCTTGGAACATTTTAGGAACGTTTGTCTACTAGCAAAGACAGAGATGACATTTCACATGTAATCATATCCATGATGGTCCAATTTTCTCTGTCTTATTTGGTTTTCATTATTTCATATTCCCCAAACAGCTACTAACCAGTAGCACAAGCTTCCTCTGAGACACCTGAATAACACCACCTCACCTATATAAACTCTTCCAAAGACAGCATTCCCATCCCACCAGAGAGCCGATTTTGTTCTCTTGGTTTCCCGACTGTTGGATGGGTTGTACGGGATTCGAACCCGCCACCTCTGGTCTCCAGGCATTCACCCTCTAAAAGCCTCTCAGTTGTATTCTGTTTAATGCTATTGCTTCATGATTGCAATATAATCCAGACTACACACATATCAGTTCTGTTTCTGTTCATTAATCCCATCTTGAAGGTGTGTGATCAAGAACGCTGTTACATCAGAACACTCCGGCACTGGTTCAGAAGTTTCCCAGAAAGCATTACGTGTGGTGTTGTGTAATAACGCATTCTGCTGTATTATAATACTTTAAGTGCTGTTATTAAATATGGGGGATTATGATATCATTATTGCATTTTATTATTATTATTATTATTATTATTATTGCAAGTCGAATGTATAATTATAATTATATTATTGTCATACAAGTTGCAAAAACCGGAGAGGAAAAAAAACATATGACAGTTTAACTTATTCAGAGTTTAAGTGTGCAATTTGGGATCCTGCCCTGACCTGCCTTAATGCTGTCCGTGGTGTTGTTATTTCTCATAAAATTCAGAAGAGATGTTTTTTTTGTTTTTTTTTTAAATACAATAGTTAGTTCTGACCAGGTAATCTGACCGGACAAGAGACTTTTCATGACCAGTGATAATAGATGGTAACAGCACTGACATTTTAACTATGTGTATCACAGGTGTTCTACTGTACAATCGTTAATTATATTCACTGACTGTGTGTCTCAGTGTGGGTGAGAGTGGGTCTGTACGGTCCGCGGTACTGAGGAGAGAGCAGCTGCCTGACAAAACCCACATTCACAAGCGTTCGCAGAAGCACTTTCTTGGGGAAAGAAAATCAGAGAGGGAAAATTGTAAAAAAAAAAAGCAATATCACACTCAAGGTCATGATGTTGTGCTGAATATCAGCACGACGATGAAGCCTTCGGCTCTCAGGTTGCGAGTGTGATATCACTTAAACGTATTATGGTTATACTGCCGTTTAGTAGTCCGTCCATTCATGATATTAGCGCATATAAGTATTGTGAAATTCTTTGCAAAAAACATTGATATGAAAGCAAACAGTAGAGCTTTATGATTTTTTCACTCTTCAGTATAACAATCAGGGAAGTGATACATGAAAGATAAATTATGCACTTATTGATATATTTCCACACAAATGCAATCAAGCCAGTGATTTTCCTTCTTCTCATCATCTATAACTCTGTTACACCCTTCCACATGTTTTGTAGTGTGCATGACTAGGACACTGCGTTCTCAAGCCTGATCCACATCTCCAGGATCATCTTCTACTTGTTGTCTGCCATGTGTGTAATATGTTGCTATGTTAGCTCATTGTGTATGGAAGACATGCCATGACTTAAATGCTGAGCGCAGAGCTTGTATGACCTCGTTCTCTCACATGCAGAGCAGCCTGTTAGCAAAGCCACCAATCAGCGAGCAGAGCACCGGCTCACGGTTCAAGTGTGTGTCAAGGAGAGAAAGAATACCCACAGTGCACTCCTGTCCTCCCGTGGATCTCCAAGGCAACCAGTGGAAAAAACATCCCCCATCTATCTATCTATCTATCTATCTATCTATCTATCTATCTATCTACCTATCTATCTATCTATCTATCTATATGAAGCATGTATGGTCAGATGATGCGCACAATTATCAGTGTAAAAGGATGGGATTTTCATCTGCTGTTTAGTAGATTCAGACTGATAGTACTACCTTGATGCTGTGCTGATGCTAAACTACCTATTATGACTACATTCCCAGCATGCCTTGTCCGCTAATCTGCACACTGTCAGCACCTGTCGCTGGCGGTGTAATTGCTGAGAGCAGACGAGAAACTCTAGGAAACTCTCGCTCCTTCACACTTACCCGTGCAGACTTTTTTCATTTGCTTTAGGGAATTTCATGATTGACAACAGAGGGGGGAAAAAAAAGAAGGAAGAGAGAAACAGACATTCATTTTTCTTTTTAATATTTTCTAGTTTATTGCTATACACATTATGTATTGTTAATATATATATATAGTGATTTTGTTTATATATATATATATATATATATAGAAGAGAAGTCTGAGTAAAGTAAAAAAAAAACAAAAAACAATGAACCAAACTTACCTTTGAAAAGAATAGCCAGAGAGCAAGTTTCTGTGTAAAAAAGAGTGTGTCTGTGTGTGTGTCGGTGTGTGTGTAATTAAAAACTTGGCACTGTACTAAGACATACTTGTTTTCAAGTCGAAATTTATTTAAATCTTGCTTGTAAACGGGTTATTTCAAATCCAGGTTCCACTGTTTATAATATATAATATATATATACTAGTACCACTAGTACTCTTTGTTCCAGTAGATCACCTTTAATTAACCTGGCCGGCATACCTGCTGTTCATATCTGTCAGTCATTACTGTCTTATTACCGACGATGTCTCAGCCTGCACAGATGATAGTGTTCATTAACAGCTCTAGGCATTCTGTCACATCATTTAAGACAGCGATGACTTAAACAGTGTGTGTTGTTGTTGTTGTTGTTGAAGTGTGTGTCTGTATACTGCATGCATGTATGTAAATGTGCGAATATACGGTATATGGTACGGTAGGTGTGTGAACATTGAGCAGAGTGTTTCTTGCATCTGTTTGTGTGTGCATGCATGCATGTGTCTGTGTGTTTGTGTGTCTGAGTGTATGTGTGTGCATTCACGCAAGGGCTTGCGCAGCTCAAGGCTGTTAAATGAGGCATAATTTCTTTGTATATGATGCCAAACAGGAAGTCATCGATGGATTCATTTACACACAGACCTGTTTTGTCAGCTTTCAGTGCACTTTTGAACTGCATGCTGCAGCCCATGTTATAGAAGTGGAGGATTTAGATATAGAACAGAACGGAATGGAAAAGAACAGAGTGGAGTAGAGCAGAGCAGAAGTGGCACGGTGGTGTAGCGGTGAGCACTGTGGCCTCGCACCTCTAGAGTGTAGAGTTTGATTCCTGTCTTTGATCGGTCTGTCTGTCTGTCTGTGTGTGGAGTTTGTTTGTTCTACCTGTGCTTGGTGGGTTTTCTCCCACAGCTTAATGACATGCAGATTAATTGGTGTTCTCTAGTGTGTGTGTCCCCTGTGCCCCTTTAAGCCCAAAATCTCCAGGCCCTATGGCATAGAATAATTTCAAATTGACAAAGAATAGTATGCAATAAATAAATAATAAATACAATATAAATAGTACACAATAAATAATATAAATAAATTTAATCAAATAAAATGTATACATTTAATTTCTAGTGAAAATATTAGAAAAATGCAATACATTTTATTTAACAATTTTTACATTAATTTTTAATACATTTGAACACATATTACAGTTTGATAATTACTCATAATTAAAACCATTTTTTAATCCATTTTTAGGCACACAACATCCACATTACAGGTTTGTTCATGTTGTCAGTTATAGTAATGTATGCATTAATATAATATAATATAATATAATAATATAATATAATATAATATAATATAATATAATATAATATAATCTTTTTTTCTTCTTCTTAGATTAAGATAAATTCTTTCCTGTTTTTTATGCTTTGCTTTTCTCTTTTCCCTTTTCCTTGTTACCCTTGAGCTTAATTTGATCTCCCTTCCCGTCCTCTACTCTGTAGATTCATTTGTGTATTTGTTTACTGGTCTGGTTGATTGGTGACACAGTGTGAGAGGTTCTGGGCATCAGTAGTTGTTTTCCCAACACTGGGATGGTGGGCAAGTGGGTGTCATGGTGATTCTGGTCTACTGTAGGTCATGGATTGGTTGTTAGGTTGTCTCAGGAGCTGCACATGGTTGTAGTATTCTCCTGTTTTGACCCATCCATCTCATGTTTGGGGTGTTGAGACACGTATTGTGCTTAAAACAGTTATACATAGTGCTGAGGTGCTCAGGGTCTGACAGCCCAGGCTAGACCAGTCTGGTCATTCTGATGTGAATTGTCAAAAGGTATTGTAGCTTTCAGACCCACTGCTTATAAAGTATGTGTAGGAACCTGGAGGAATGGACATTTTTCTGGCATATGGTTCATTTCCCATATGGTTCAGTGCATTGTGCTGCTGCTACTTGATTGATTGATTGATTGATTGATTGATTGATTGATTGATTGATTGATTGATTGATTGATTGACTGACTGGATAGTAACATGCATATATATTTTTCTTATATAACTGCTTATAGTTTATGTCAGGAACTTTGTTTTTAGTTGTTTGTACTTCTTTTCATGTTTTTTCTTTCTCACAGTCTTTCTTTCTTTTTTTGCTTGGAGTTGGTTTCCATGTTTGTTTTACTTTGTATATGTTAATATATTTAATAAAAAAAAAACTTTACATTATAGGAGTAATATTAGATAATTGTCTCCTTAGACGAAACATCACCATATCAACTATTACAGGGTTTGATCTGTTATGTACCATTTTAGTGAGCTGGTACTATAGAAATTATAATATTTTATAACAGGATCATTGATATAAACCTGTGGTAATGAATCAGCTACTGAACGTTAAAAAAAAAGCAGCCCTTTCTGACCAGTCAGAGCAATGCTGTTATATAAAGTGTGGTTTCGTCCTTTTCTGTATATCAGTAGCCCCGCAATCGAGACAGTGTTCTGGCGACACCTGGGGGCCCGAACAACACAACACTGCTTTTAAACTCAATTTCTGTGTTCTATTATCAGGGCACTAATTCTAATGATTAGAATTAGAAGAAATAGTGGTTAGCAGTGTGAAATAGTGGTGTGAAAATTCTGCACCTCCAGGGTCAAGGGATTAATTCCTCTGAGATCCACTTGAGAGATCCACAGCTCAGGTGGGAGAATCTGTCTACAGAACTGTTTACAAAATTTATGGCCTTTATGGAAGAGTTGCAAGAAGAAAGAAAGTAGTTGTTGAAAGAAAGTCAGAAGAAGCCCTGTTTGCAGTTTTTGCGATAAGCCATGTGAAGGACACAGCAAACTTCTAGTCAGATGAGACCAAAATTGAACCTTTTAGCCTAAATGCAGAACGCTATGTGTGGAGGAAAACTAACGTTGTGGAACATGGTGGTGGCAGCATCGTATTGTGGGGGATTCTACAAAGTATTAATTCGGCCGGGGGCTGAATACAAATGCACGCCACACTTTTCAGGTTTTTATTTGTAAAAAATAAATAAAACTGTTTATCATTTTCCTCCACTACACAATTATGCGGCACTTTGTGTTTGTTATGACATAAAATAAAAATACAGTAAAATACGTTTGTGGTTGTAGCATGACAAAATGTGGAAAAGTTCAATGGGTATGAAAACTTTTGCACTGCACTGTATAGTCACAGTGATCAGTTCACCTCAAAAGGAAATCTTCCTGAGAATTCCCTTATTCACTTATTCAGCTGTTCTGTATCAGTTCTTGCAAGATCAGTATTGTGTCAAGTATATTTGTAAAACCCATCAAGCACCATGATGAAACTGTCTCTCATGAAGACCTTCCCAGGAAAGCAAGACCAAAACTTAGCTCCACTGCAGTAGAGAAGTTCATTTAGAGTCACCAGCCTCAGAATTCACTAATTAAAAAACAGCATCTCAGATTAAACACAATAACGTGTATTTTTGAATAAAAAAATCCTCTTTTTTATTTTACATTAAAGTGTGACCTTTTCTTAACTTCTTAAATTTGAAATTTCCCTGTACATTAACCCCCCCCCCCCCCTACAGACTGGTGGTCCTGTAAAGGGTGGTACTAACTGAATTCATGCGAGTGAGATAAAAATGAAAGTAAGATGTGTCTAGTCAACTCAGCCACAGACCATACATGTTTACAGAAGATCTTCTATATTACAAACCGGCTTTAAACAGAATATAATATTTGTATAACTAATTACAAAACATTTTGATGTATGTACATTCTTCTAACAAAAATCAATAAATTTTTCCACATTACAGTGTTAGTACTCTCAAGGGCATGTGTGATATACTTTAGTGTGTAACATTTGAATGAAAATGAACTTGTAGTGTAGATTTAAAATTATTTACATTGCATAAGTGGAGTGTTGAATGTCTTTTAATAATTTCACAGTTGTAATGATAAAAGTACCTGCACTTTTCAGGTACTTTTCACTCACTCACTCACTCACTCATCGTCTATACCACTTAATCCTGTATTCAGGGTCACGGGGGGGCGGAGCCTATCCCAGGAGACTTAGGGCACAAGGTGTAGTACACCCTGGACAGGGTGCCAATCCATCGCAGGGCACACACACATACTATGACCAATTTGGGAACGCCAATTAACCTAACCTACATGTCTCTGGACTGTGGGAGGAAACCAGAGTACCCAGAGGAAACCCATCAAGCACGGGGAGAACATGCAAACTCCATGCACATCTGAAATCTGTCTGTCTATCATCCTTCCATCCATCCATCTGTCTATTTATCCACTAATGTGCTTATCTATTCATCTGTCTATTTATCTCTCTATCTATCTATCGATCTGTCTGTATGCATGTATCATCGTCTATCCTCCCATCTGTCTGTTTGTCTACTGATAAATCTTTCTCTCTCTTTCTCTCTCTCTCTATCTCTCTCACTCTCTCTCTCTATCTATCTATAAAAATCTGTTCTGACTATCATCCATCCATCCATCCATACACTGCAAAATTCCCAGTGTTGATTTAAAACCCCAAGTGTTTATATATGATATAATGGTCATGAATGTTCTCTGAAAGTGTTAAATCAACACTCTGGGGGCCTCCGAGTGGCGCAGTGGTTAAAGCGCTCGCCCTATCATCCGGAGATCCGCTAGTTCGAATCCCGGGTGGTGCTGTAACCTCTCGCAGCCGGAGGTCTAGAGAGAGCTGATTGGCCGAGCTCTCTCAGAGGGGAGGGATGAGAGGTACATAGTGCTCCCACTTTAATCACGGCTCTACAGCCAGTCAGCGGAGGGAGCGGATAGCGCTGTCCTCCGAGTGTGTTACGCCGCCCCCCAACGGTGCGCGAGCGAGCAGTTCGAAAAGATGCGGTCGGCTGGCGTCACGTGGTTCGGAGGAAACACGTGATAGTCTTCGGCCCTCCCGGCTGAGTGGTAGTAGTAGCCTTAATGTGGGATCCCCCTAGTGACGGGGAGGAATTGGACACGACTAAATTAGGGAGAAAATCGGGGAAAAATCCACAAAAAAAAAAAAAAATCAACACTCTGGGTGTTAATTCAAGACTAAGGATTTTGCTGTGTATGTCTATTTATCTATCCATTTAGTTATCTATTCATTTATCTATATATCTTTCTGTCTGTCTGTCTGTTTGTACACTGTATACATGTCTATCCATCCCCATCTATCTGTTTGTCTGCATATCAATGTCTCTCTCTCTCTCTCTCTGTGTCTATAATCCATCCATCCATCCACCAGTCTATTTATAAATCCATGTACTTATCTATCTATCTATCTATCTATCTATCTATCTATCTATCTATCTATCTATCTATCTATCTATCTATCTATCTCCTTGATGCTCCTTCAGCTATGTAATCTAAGCGTTTCTCCTCATCTCAGCCCTGTGTCTCTGATTTAGCCCGATTACGGGGTTGTTTCTGATCCCCTACAGACGCACTGAAGGAGCGGATCACCGCGCGGCGGCGCTTTAGAGGAAACACTGCGGTCACGCGCTTCACCTCGGATAGCGTCAGGAATAACCGCATCTTTCGGAGAGCTGAAATTTTGCTGCTGAGCAGACATCTCACACACACACACACACACACACAGGGACACGGTGTTTACAGCGCAGGGGAAACGGAGAGGTCGGACGCCGCCGTCATGCTGACTCTGCTCGCCGCGATGTACTTGGTGGTCCGCGCCGCCTCCGCGCAGGTAAAACCGCTTCTGACTGGGGAAAATAAACAACAGCGCTAATAACCAAATACCATTGTATGTCCCGTGGCGTAGAGGTTTGTTTTGACCTATAGAGCGGTCACCTGAGTGTGGTGTCGTGAAATGGATCCTTAGTGCGTGGGCTGTGGGGTTTTATTCCTGCCGCACTGTGGGAATCTGATCTCCGCGCAGCGCCTCATTCATAATGAACCCACGCGATCCACTTCACTGCCCCATTAATCAGAGAGAACGCCGGGACTCGTGTCCAGCACCATGGACAGCGACCACTCAGTGGTCTCAGGGGCGTGGCCACTCCAAACCCTGACCTGTTCACAACTCCTAGAGGATTATGACTCCTCGGCAATTTACATAGCTTCAATCAATCATGCAGTTCTGTTGTAACTGAGGGACAGGAAACTATAAAGGAAGCCAGAAGCAAATTAATACCCTTATCCCGGTGGGAACGCAAACAGCTGGCTAGCACTCAGGTTCTCTTTGAAACTGCGTAAGAGGTCTTTAGGCTTCCATTATGACGCGTTTAATATGACGGCTTTAGACAATGACGCCTAGACATCTGGGATTGTTAACATTTTAAAGGCTTTAATGGGACCTCAAGAATTTCGGTGGATTAGTGGTTAGCATTGTCGCTTTGCACCCGCAGGGTCTGGGTTCGGATTCCCAACCTCAGGATCTGTTCATGGAGTCTGCTGTACTTGGTAGTTGTTCTGGTTTGCTCCCCCAGTCCTAAGACATAAAGACTGGACTAATTCGCATTCCCAGAGATCCTACCATGGCCATAAAATGGGAATGAATACAGTAGTCATCATTGGCCTGTAACTTTTTTTTCACAGTTATTTTTATTTAGCAAAAAATAAGCCAAAAAAGGAAAACATCATGCAGGCAATAGTAAGTACCCTCATGATTCAATAGCTTGTTGATCCAACTTTAGCAGCAATAACGTGAAATATTCACCTCCTGTATGACTTTAGGTCTCTCGCATCATTTTAGTCCATTCTTCTTTTGAACATTGCTTAAATTCATTGATGTTTTTGGCCACTCACAAAGCTGTCTTAAGGTCTCGTTTCAGTTGAGTCGATTCCAAAACCGTGATTTCAAAATCTTCAGCCATTTTGATGTAGATTTACAGTACTGCTTTGGTTTGGATCATAGTCCTGTTGCATGACCCAATTTCAACTAAGCTTTTGCTGTCAGACAAATGGCCTCACATTTACCTCTAGAATACTCTTGTATCAACTAGTGCAGTCCTTTGTAAAAGTTAGTGCCGTCTTTTTAAATTCTATGTTTTTTGTGTAAAAACATAATATTAATCATCTAATAATAGCAGGTCTCAGTATCAGGCAAATAAAACCTGAGATGAACAACAACATATAACATTTTTCACTGTGCCCTAAGTATACAAGGGGGTATCAAATATTTTCTAGTTTAGTAACCTGCCAACAGATGGCAGCATAATGCTGTCGTACATTCACAGGGAACACCGACCTTAATAAGTCAGTGTGCCAAAAAACATCGTCCTGTGTTAATGCAAATCTGACCATGTGCCTGCTAATTCACCATGGACAGCAAGTTAGAAAAAAGAGGGAACATGAAATTCTCCATGAAACTGGGCAAATCTGCCACAGAAACATTAGACATGATTCTTTAAGTTTATGGTGATGCTGCAATGAGTCGTTCAGGGTGTTTTAAGTGGCATGCACTCTCAAGAGCAGAAGAACATTGCTGGAATACGACGAGAGACCTTCAACAAGCTCAACCATTCAGCAACTTAACCATTCAGCATAATGATCGTCGAAGAACAATCCACAACAGTGTTGTGTCATAAGTGTGTCATACGGAACAGGAACAGTCCAGGCAATTCTCATGTGTGATTTGAACATCCTCACATGTGTTGCTCAACGTGAGTTGCTGCCATGTTCGTCCCCAGGCTCCTGACCCAGGAGCAGAAGGAAATTGCGGCGAAGTCTGCCATGAACTTTGTCAGCGTGCTGTGGATGGCCCGTCCTTCACGCTAAATATCATTACCGGCGACGAAACTTTGGTGTATGTGCCTCTACACCCCTTTTTGTCCCTGAGACAAAACAACACTCTTTACAGTGGAAGAGCTCATCATCTCCACAACTGAAAACGAGCGAGACAGTTCTGCAGCTCGACCAAGTGCATGCTCATCGTCTTTTTCGACATTCGCTGCATTGTGCATTAAAAATTCGTCCGCAGGGGCCAGAAGGTCAATAACAATTTCTACTGCCAGGTTTTAAGGCTTCTGAGGAAGCAAAAACCTGAGCTTGTACCTAGAGCTAATCACAAAACTTTTTTTATCACTCCTCGTATGTACAGATAATGATGAATGGAACGTCTTTCTTTGTTCCTTTATTCTTTATTAAATTCTAAACTGGACATGACGACTAGTATATATACTTCTTGAGTATGAACTGACATCATAAAGCAGTGTGTGATGCTATTTTATCATCATCAATATCTATCGACACTTCTTTAAAAATACAGGATAAAGGCTACTAGCATTGTTAAACATTTATAATTTTATATATATATATATATATATATATATATATATATATATATATAATAATAGCCAGTTCGGCAGTTGTACATTTTAGTGTGTACGACGTTAGCTAGCTAGCAGTTTTATTCACTTCTTATTAGAGTTTAATCAATTACTCAATCTTAGTAATTACATACACTTTACGACCAGTGACTTGAATCACAGCTGGAACTATTTCAGCACACCAGCACTATCTTGTGTTGCATTGATGTTTACAATGCGTTACGATATCTACACTGGTTCAAAGTTCTTCTGCACACCTTAAAGAACAACAAGCATATCCTTCACTTCCAAACAAACCTCAGGCAGAAAATGTATATTCTACAAATATTTATTACCTGCCACAGGTGTATATATATTTGACTGCAGATCTTTATGCCTTGTTTGATGAATTGCTATTACTTTATTTTTTTTTATTATTGAAATTATATTAATGTATATTTCCAGGTAGGTTACAGCTTAACTGTGTAATTAAAGTTTTATAAGAATAATATGTAAGCAGCCTATACTAACATTATTTATCCAGGTAACAGCACGTGCACACACACACACACACACACACATAAGTGTGCACATACTCTATGTGGAGTTTGATTATTTAATGTGAATAGTGAGATAGGAACCTGATTCCAGGCGTTTTTTAATTATCATATTTTAATATAAATAATAAATATAGTATTATTTATATATATATATATATATATATATATATATATATATATATATATATATATATATATATATATAAATGGCATGGAGGCTTAGTGTTTAGCACTAGTGTTTTGCACCTCCAAGGTGGGGGGTTCGTTTCCCGCCTCAGGGTCTGTGTGTTGAGTTTGTGTGTGTGCATTGTTTGGTGGGTTTCTTCCAGGTGCCCCGGTTTCCTCCCACAGTCCAAAGACATGCAGATTAGGATCATTGGCCTTCCCAAATTGCTCGTAGTGTGTGAATGAGCGTGTGAGTGCCCAGTGATGGATTGGCACCTCATCCAGGGTGTACCCCGCCTCTTGGGATAGACTCCAGGCCCCCTGCGACCCTACGTACAGGATAAAGCGGTATAGACAACAATGATGAATCTGTCATAAGTCACATCTGATTTTTCTGATTGATGTGCCAAATTGTATGTTAAGCTAATAACATATTTACAAAATACACAGCTAACATTGTGTATGAGCCAAAATGTGTTTTTTATTTTTGTTGTTTACGATGTTGGACTATTCACATCGACTAAAGCAAAAAAAAAAAAAAAATCCAATTGTAAAACTTAACGGTTGGCCGTGTTTCCGGAAATACCCACCATATATGGTGTGGCAGTGACGATTCGAACCTGAAACGCTGGCCGTGTATCGCGGGGGGTTTTGGGATATGTAGTCCTTCCTGTTTAGACACAAATACAACATTATGTGCGTAAAACTACATTTCCCATCAGTAAGCACAGCCTGAAATTTCGGTATATGAACAGAGGTGTCTGGTTAGTCTGTTCCTGAGTTGGGAGAGCGCAGGTCCTAGAGGAACATTTTTAATCTCTTTCAATATGGTGAGATGTTATTATTTGTTATTTATTTGAATTAACAAGGGTGTTCGGCGCTATTTCTGGGCTGTAAACAATAACATTTAATTTAAAACACTTTATATTAAGTTGTTAAACGCTGTATGTGTAGGGTGTCTGTTTTGGGGGACGAGAACGGTGGACGGAACCCGGGTGTAAATATTATAACTGTACTAACGAGTTAGCGTTAGCATTTTTTAAATTACGTAGAACATGCAAGTAGCGGAGAAGCTCGCGCGAGGTTTTTTTTTTTTTTTTCACAGTTACGTTGTATTTTCTGCGCGTGGCATCGTTTGCGTCATCACTGCGCGCATTCATAGAAAAACAGCTCTCTCTCTCTCTCTCTCTCTCTCTCTCTCTCTCTATCTATATATATTCCTCTTTTATAATTTGAAACCTTAAAAAAAACAGTTTTAGCCCAGTGGTTAGCACTGTCGCTTTGCACCTCCAGGGTCTGTGTTCGATTCCCGTCTCTGTGTGCAAGGAGTTTGCATGTTCTCCCCGTGCTTGGTGGGTTTCCTCCGGTACACTGGTTTCCTCCCACAGTCCAAAGACATGCAGATTAGGTTAACTGGCGTTCCCAAATTGCGGGAAATTGTGTGAATGAGGGTGCACCCCGCCATGTGTCCTAAGTTTTCTGGGATAGGATCCAGCGCCATAAAATGTGTTTCTATTGCGCCAGAAACTTCTGCTGCTTGGTACAGAGCTGATCACCTGTATCCGAGTCTGATCACCAGTCACAGCCAATCAAACTGAAAACCAGACAATTCTGGTTTACGACTGGCTCAACTTTATTAAAAATGTAAAATAGCTTTTGAAGAAATCGATTGTGGCGTCAGTGTGGCGATAAGTGAATCACCACACAAAGAATCACGATTCTGAATACATAACTGAATCGATTCCCCCCCCCCCCCCCATCTCTATTTTTCTTTACATATATAAAAATACAATACAATAACATTAATAGTATAAAATGTGACGACACTGCTTCCGTTTTGACATTTGGCTCAGAAACTGGTCCCATGTCCGTCCCATGTTGTAATAAAACACATAATGTTTAATACACAAGACGGAAGTTGCAGAAAACAAGCACGTTTTAGTAGTATTTGGGTTCTCACATTTAGTGTAGCAATACCTACTTTACTATTGTAAAAGTGGTTTGGTATAAATACCATTGACATGAAACTTACTGTCTCCAGTTTTTGTGACTAACTTTTCATCACCTTCATGCTCCAGGGCATCGTGTCTAGCTCTGGTAATTTAAGCTCTGTAAAACACCTCATAATTATCAGGTCTGAGTGGGAGCAGGTTGCCATTTTTGGTGTTAATTGCTGTGTTTTTAATTTATTTTAATCCCCCCTACAGGCTGAACCAATCCGTGTGCTAGTGACGGGTGCTGCGGGTCAGATCGCCTACTCTCTGCTCTTCAGCATTGCCAAAGGAGATGTGTTCGGCAAGGACCAGGTAAAAAATTAATTTAATGTAAAAATTTAAAAAACAATACAACAACATAATGTCGTCTTAAAATCGTTTTTATTGTTTATGGTATTGTAATTTATTTTGCAAGAAAGTGGAGAGCAAAAAGCAGTCAAAATGCCCTAAATTAGTTATAAGAAGGACCAGCTTGATGTCTCAGCTTGATTCCTTTCATGTCTCCTGTGCCTCAGCCAATCATCTTGGTGCTCCTGGACATCCCGCCCATGCTGCCCGTACTGGACGGCGTGGTGATGGAGCTGCAGGACTGCGCTCTCCCGCTCCTCAGAGGTCAGCGCCTCCTCCTGATCTTGAATCAGTTCACACCGTGTGCGTTCCTTCTCTCTTAAAATGAATGTCGGTCAGTGCTGCTTTTGATGGAATAGTCAGTATAGAGAGCTTTGAAGATTCATCATTGATGCTCAGTGTATCCTCGGACACAATAGAAGCCTCATTGCGCGCACACACACACGCACGCGCGTGTGCGCGCTTTTGTATCTAGGGATGATGAAACAGATGCAGTTTGTCCTTCACATCATGAACGCATTATCCTTGAGCGTTCTATAGGCATGACTCAGCAGTACACAGGCAGAGAGGTGTGTATGACGTCCCGCTCCTCGTATTGGTCCGCTCCGAGCCAATCAGAACACGTGGGGAGGCGGAGGAGTCCAAAGAATGGGACGCGTCGTAAAAATTGGCACACAGACCGAAGTCCGTTGTGATAAAGATGGTTTCTGATTCACGACCCCACACACTGAGATAAAGGCCGTTTGTGAGCTCTTAATAAATTGTGACTTGCTGAAATTCAGAGTATATGTTTAATACACATACTCCAAAATCCAAAATGTGTAGGAAGCAGGTTTGGGGATGGATGGCTTCCTCCTATAATCTTTCTAGTCCTAATCTGAATGGAGCATTGCATACACTCTCAGACTGAGAGAAATAATTCTATTAGTGTTTTTTTGTTTTTTTAAACATTATCACAATAATACACAGTTTCAATTCGGATTATTGTTGGCACATGTGAAGGACTGATAATAAGCAAACATGCCGAGTCTAGGTTCAATACAGTACATTAAACCAGTCTCACTCAGATAGATCTATGACATTTCCAGCTTTTTTTTTTTTTGAAGGTCATTGTTAGGTGCAAGGTTCAGCAGAAACAAAAATAACACTTTATTTACAGTGGAGATGTGTGCTTGCAGAGGTGATCCCTACTGATAAGGTGGAGGTGGGATTTAAGGACCTGGATGCTGCCATCTTGGTGGGCTCCATGCCCAGGAAGGAGGGGATGGAGAGGAAAGACCTGCTCAAGGCCAACGTGGCCATCTTCAAGACACAGGGATCGGCTCTGGATAAGTACGCCAAGAAGACAGTCAAGGTAAGGCTTGTGGCGGCACAAATGTGGTCTACTACACACAACAAACAACAAATACATGTGTACTAAAGATTTAAAACAATATTTTTATTTGTTATTTCAATTAATTTTGCATTTTAGAGATCCAACCTAATAAACCCTCCCCTCCATCTATACATACATGAGTATGTGTAGAATGAGATGAAGTTCAAAAACATTACGAATTAAACATCTAAAAACATGGCACTGTGTGTCAGAGCACGCAGCCCTTAAAACCTCCAGAGCATTTTTAGTCTTACTATGTTGTTACTACATGTACTGTAGACAGGGGTCAGGATTGAGCAGTATAATGCTCTTTTTTTCAGCACAACCTAAGCAATATGATGAACTGAGTTTTATTTCATTTCAAGCAACTATACAAAAATGACTGAGCAAAAATTGTAAAAAAAAAAAAAAAATGCACGGATTTATAAGATCGCATGTTTTTCTGATTGTTTTAGGTCGTTTTGTCAGTGTTACATTTTTACGACGACGTTCCCATATTCCGATAGCAGTACAATTTACAAGCTTCGAAAGTAATTATAACTTTGATTCTACATGATATACTTTATGTTTTAAGGTTTAATCTTCCCTGTTTTTTATTAAAGAAGAGCTGGTTCGCCGTGCGAAATTCACTGCTATCAAAACACACCTTAGTTTGACCGCTTAACTAGCTTATTAGCTCATTACACTTGATTTGTACCAAAACAAACTTAAAGCATGAAAACTTTAAAGATGAAACCAGAAAAACTTATTAAAAATGGCATCTTAAGAATCCTATATAAAATCTTATAAAATCTCATTTATTTATTAATTTTATACTACCTTTAAATCCCTTACATTATATCTATAACTTAATATTATATTTGTATGAAATGGTTGAGTGTTTAATATTTATCTGCCATGAAACAAACAAACGACAGCTCATTACACTTCATTACATTATGTAAGCAGACAAAGGGCTAGGTTGTAAATGTCTGCTTTTTAAGTACAGCTGTGTTCGGAATTAAAGTTACTATTTTTCCACTTTCATTACAAAATATCTCGCAAACCCAAATCTGTCCTTCGATTTATGCTCCTCTGTTTCTTTTCTTTCCCTGAACACTACATTTACACCATTAATGGTCCATTTAACGTTGCTGTCTCTGTGCTCAGGTGCTGGTGGTGGGAAACCCGGCCAACACCAACTGCCTGATTGCATCCAAATCAGCGCCGTCCATCCCAAAGGAGAACTTCTCCTGCCTGACCAGGCTGGACCATAACAGAGCCCGCTCACAGGTTTCCCCGTTTTTTGTAATAAATAAATACCAATCAGATCTTGGCTTTTTTTTTTTTTTTTTTTTTTTACACCACTAACCGTTGCTCCTTTTTAACCGTGCCGTCATGTGTTGAGAGGTTTTAGGAGGCATTGCTCACTGCCGTTTCTGTTCCCATGTCGGTAGGTGGCGATGCGCGTGGGCGTGTCCTCGGACAGAGTGAAGAACGTGATCATCTGGGGAAACCACTCGTCCACGCAGTACCCTGACGTCCACCACGCCACCGTCAACCAGGGCGGCAAAGAGCAGTCCGCCTACGACGCCGTGAAGGACGACAGCTGGCTGAATGGAGACTTCATCTCCGTGAGTGCAGCCCAGAAAACCAGTAGATTAAAGTTCCACCGGTAGATTATAGAAGGAAGGTTTTACACACGGTTTCTCTTTCCTGTCACCCTCTCAGACGGTGCAGCAGCGCGGTGCGGCCGTGATCAAGGCCAGGAAGCTGTCCAGCGCCATGTCTGCTGCCAAAGCCATTTGTGACCACATGAGGGACATCTGGTTCGGCACTCCCGATGTAGGTTTGCAGCGGTTGTGGAGACGCACTGTCCGAGCCTTGTAGTGTGTGTATGTATTTCATAATATGAACTCTCTCTCTCTCTGCAGGGTGAGTTTGTATCAATGGGAGTTTACTCCACTGGGAACTCCTACGGCGTTCCCGACGACCTCATGTACTCCTTCCCTGTCACCATCAAGGTCTGAACTCATCTTGGTTACATTTTTAATTCACTAAAGCTGTGCTTGTTATTAAAAAACCATAACCATTGGAAAGACATCAATGATAATTTTTGCTTTGTGCGTCTCTGCTTTCGTCTGTACAGAACAAGACCTGGCAGGTGGTGGACAGTCTGCCGATTGACGACTTCTCACGTGGCAAGATGGACGCCACGGCGGCCGAGCTGATAGACGAGCGGGACACGGCGGTGTCCTTCCTCGCTGCATGACTACTTGATTCCAGCACAAAATGCCACCCAAATTCCTCCAAAATGTAAAACTTGCCTGTTTCAGTATGTGAATGTGACATTCCACAAGCTGTAAAGGAACAAGCAGCATCTGTGCGATTTCATCTCAGTGGGGCAATAACAAGTAGAGTAGAATCAGTTTAACGGTTGGAAACGCACGCTGGTTGTTCCCCTTTGTCAGAAATGTAATGTAACTCCACTCTTAATAAAAGGAACGTCTTAAATAAAGGCGGTGTCTTCATTTCAAGCAGAGATGTTTTTTTCTTGTTCATATGAAAGCTGTCTACATGCCATCTGGCACATCGGTCGAGAGATATATCCCACCCTGGAGCTACAGTATATCTGTCGTTTCTGTCTCAGTTACTTAATGAGATAGTATCTGAGCACTTGAGGGGGTGAAGGACGTCGCTCAACAGTGGAAGCCAGGCTCGAACCGGAGACTTCCTGAGACTTCCAGCAGTCCAACACCTTAACCACCGAGCTACAGTCTCTTATAGTCCCGTATTAATAATACAAATTATTCTTTCTGGTTTTTATCAACCTTTTTTTTTTTTTTTTTTTTTTTTTTGCACACCGTTTTCATTAATCAAATCGACGATCGAGTGAGGTTAAGTTCATATCTACAGCAATGAAACTATAATTAGAGCAATTGTATAACCAGTTTGTAGATATATCACATAACACTATAAGTCCAGTTAAAACAGTTATGGCTGTATGATATTTTAAAAAGCATACAGTTAAGTTATTTTGACTTGGTTCTGGGTGTATACACTGATACATCATGACTACCTGGCTAATACTGATGAGGCCCCCCCTTTACCACAAGAACACTAACGCACTGTGTTCTGACTCCTTTCTATCACAACTAGTGTTAACCTCAGTTTAATCTACACTAGCGCTTCTATTGGATCAGACTACCTGGGCCACTCTTACTCCCCATGTGCATCAGTGAGACTTGTCCACCCATGACCCTGTCACCAGTTCACCGGTTTTCCATCCTCGGATCACTTTTGGTATGTCCTGACCACTGCAGCGTGGAAACATCCCACAAGAGCTTCAGGTTTGGAGTCGTCCAGCCATTACAATTTGGCCCGTCTCACTATAGCTACATTTTCAATATCTCATTACGATGGTGGATGGAAGTGGGTGGGATATATTAGGCAGCAAGTGAAGCTTTTTTCCCCCCAAAGATAATGTGTTGGAAGCAGAAAAAATGTGTAAGGACTTGAGTGACTTTTGAGAAAGACCAGTTTGTGATGAATCGAAAACTGCAGCTCTTCTGGGACGTTCCTGGTCTGCAGCGGTCAGGACGTATGAAAAGTGATCCAATAAAGGAAAACTGGTGGAGTGGTGAGTGACATGGGGAGTGAAGGCTGGCCCGTCTAGTCTGATCCAATAGAAGATCGATTCTACTCTACTGTAGGTCAAATTGATGAATTTGATGAACCTGGGGTTGATGAACCTTAATGGCTGCGACCCTCTGCTCTGACCCCGGCCTACTAACAAGAAGCTGATATATGGCTTAAGTTATGAAAAAGTTCATGCTGGTTGTGATAGAAATGTGTCAGAACACGCAGTACTTCACTGTTATGGTGTCAAAAAGTGGGACCTGCTCAATATTACTCAGGTGGCCACAATGTTATGGCTGATCTATTTGAGTCACTAACTCAGTTTCAGCTCAGGACGAGCCGTTAATCAGCTGACTTAGTTGTGCAAGAGCAAGAAAGAGCAGCACAGGTCAAGAGTGGTGAGAGAGAGAGAGAGAGAGAGAGAGAGAGAGAGATAAAAAATACCTGCAGTACCACGTCTGACCTGAGGGTGGAAGCATAATGTCTTGGTCGGGCCGGGTTCCTCACTGCAATCTGATTGGTTGAGGCGGACTTTTCCGGCGTCCTGATTGGTCGGCGATCACGTCAGTTTTACATGACTTCCGGGTGCTGTCGGTGTGCATGTTCTTGATAGTTTGGCGCAGTTTGGAGACAGTGAGTAAAAAATAATAATAAGTAAAAAAGCGCTGTTGTCACAAAGTGTGCACAGAGCGAGGTGTGTATATGTGTTTTGAAAGGCATGATGTGCTTGGCTTTGTGTTTATTTTTTGAGCTGCTTGAGCTTAAGTCCCCTTTTTGCCCTTGACGGGAACAGAGCTGCGACCCACAGCACAACACAGAACAGAACAGCACAGCACGGCTCTCTCACTCTCACTGCTGCTTCTGCTGCGTCACATCACCTTAGTTATGAGTTTGAGGGAGAAAAAAAGTCACAAGAGGCGTGACTTAAATAATAGACTTTGTGTGTGTGTGTGTGTGTGTGTGTGTGTTCAATGACTAACCCTACTGTCATCAGAAGCCCTGCATTAGTAGAGAGACTATGTGTGTGTGTGAGAGAGTGAGAGAGAGAGAGAGAGAGTGCGCGCGCGCTCCCCCCCTTTTTAATTTCAGTTCAGAAGGGCTAACTTGAATGTCATGAATGTTTTTTTTTTATGTTACATTGTTTCCAGATCAGTTATAGAATGTCGTCGGTTACGTTCTAAATAACACCAATAAACATTATAAGCATGATGTCAGTCAGGGGTAGAAAGTGTGTCTTTGCCACACTAGGTGGGAGGGGAGGTGGGCTGTGCTACAATTCGCTGAAAACGAGCCTCTGTACTGTACACACACACACACACACACAACTCTCTCTCTCTCTCTAAACATCTCGGCTCGGATCATATACATAAAGGCGAAGACTGCAGAGATCAAAGGCTTCATCTCTTTTAAGTCAGCTTTGATTATTTTAAACGTCATTAAGTTGTAACACTTTGGAGATCCAACACAGTACACAGCTACTATAGACAGTGAGGGAGGGAAGAAGGAGGAGGAGGAGGAGGAGTGAGTGAGTGAATGAAGACGTGGTTTGGATTTTAACGCGGTTGGTTTATACGTGTGGAATTTTTTTTTTCACGTTAATCGCGGAGAGGCTCAGTGCCGGTTTTAGCTCGGGTTCAAACCAAGAAAAAGACAACAACAACAAACAGAACCTTCAGCTTCTTGCTCCGAACGTTAACCCGAACGTTAATTAATTAAAGCGAGTAACGGAAATATCGCGAGATTTCAAACCTATTAAGATCATTATTGATAACCGTCTCATCAGATCATCATGTCGGTTCTGTCGGTTGCTGGTGAGTTCTGTCCTGATCACGTGTTTCTCTTGTGTCAGCTGTACTGTTCATGAAAACTTTACCTGGTTAAAATCTGAACACAAGTTCAGATTAATTGTATTATACTGTATATGTACACCATATTTAGATATACAGTACAGTATCTAATGTAGTGCATCTTTTAGCACTTTAGTGTATTTAAGTGTACTTATGATTCCCTGTATCTGTTTCCCCGTTGTGTATCTGTTCCCATGAAAACGGCGAGATACTGGTGAAATTATTTCCCAGGTGTCGGCTTACGGAATCGAACCGAGCTTGATTTCAAAGCAAAAAACAAACAAACAAACAAAAACACTTTGATCATATCATCGGCATCTTTTTTTTATTTTTATATTTATTTTTATGTGCCATCGGTGAACTGTTATGGATGTCACCATATCTTTGGACAGATGAAAAAGTTGTTGAGAATATCAGAAGGTTGTGGGTTCATGTCCCCAGCACTGCAAAGCTGCAACTGTTGCGAGATCTATCGGCTCCTGGGACGCTGCATCCTGGCCGACCCTGAGCTCTGAGCTCTGACCCCGGCTTCCTAACCAGAATATGTGGGGGTGCTGTAAATTACAGTTTAGAAGTTTTTTTTTTAGTTTTTTTTTTTTTTTTTTGCAGAAAGCCAGTTGTAGGATCACTGGGGTAGATATCTTCAGTTTTATGCATATTAGAAATATTACTTAATTCTTACTGAGTCTGTATGTCGGGTAATTTCTGGTGAATTGATTTTAAATGGTGAATAACACTATGAAGAGAATTCCGTTGACCAGAAGTTACGGGTGTAATGCTAAGAACAAAAAAACTACAAGATGTATATAAAGAGGTCGGTGTCTTTATCTGTCTGTGTATAGAACTGAGTCGAGGTGCTCTCAACGGCGCGATGACAGAGTTTCAGGAAAAGCTCAGGCAGCAGCATGAAAACTCCATGCACAAGGAGCTTGAGAAGCTGCTCTCCACTACCAAGGGTGCGGACGCCGAGGTAGGGCTTCATTAGCAGTTTCTCACTTTCAACATCATACTGGTCTTCTTCTTGAGAAGTTCATCCTTTTATGTTCTTCACAGCGCTACGGCAGAACACCGGCCTCCTGAATGTCCAGGCTGGTATTTCTAGAGGATTTGGAGTTACAGTGTGAGGGAAAGGTTATGTGCTGAAGGACACTGCAGTAATTTGAGAAAGGGCAGGAAAAGAATTCAGAAAGGAAGGCAGGAACCCGTGGTTTGTTACGAGGGTAGACAAGAGGAATTGTATCTGAGAAACAAAATAGATTTTTTCCTGAACGTTTCAGCTTGAAATTAGATCAACATCATCTCGGTTTTCTAGTAGAGATGAGTGATATCACAGAAACATCATTTAATGTATAGGTTTGTAAACAAGCTCCTAGCAAACCAGTAACTGCGTTTAATTATAATAAAAAAAAATCAAATCAGCTGTTTCTAATTACATATTGTAATTACTGATTTAAGTAATGTAGTACTGTACCAGTCAAAAGTTTGGACACAAATTCAGTGTTTTTTTGTTTTGGTTTGTTTAGCGATTTATTTTCTGCATTGTAGAATTCTAGACACGAAGGTCAGCTGGTCTGGAACAGTTGCTGTTAATATTTTCTTTTAACATTACTATTTTTTTTTTAAATGCAAATGAATCATATGACCCTAATGGCTTCCCATAATGACCCGGCTACATGTGATAATGGCACGATTAATGTGGATAAACACATTAACACAAAAAACATTATAAAAAGTTCGTAGCTGTGTGCTCGAGCCATATGGAACTATCTAGGTTGTTAATTGACGGATCTGAGGATCCAGGTTCGAGCCCTGTTGTCGGTGGGTTGCCACAACCTCATACTACCCAGTCACTGCATTCAGTGCTGGTCTCATTTGAGAGATTTTAATTTAACCTTTTGTTAAATGTTCATGTTTGAGATATTATGAGATTGCGTAATCTGTTTCCTCTAACCAAGATGACATGCATTTCCTTATTCAACACTGCACATTTATAATGCAAGTAAATCTATTTGCTTAATATTTCAAAATTGTGATTAATCACAGACTATGAATTACTATCATTAGATTAAATGAGATTGACAGCACTAACCGTGTATACACACATACACACATTTGACCTGACTGATCAGACTAATGTGAGAATTGTTTGAGTGGGTGAGATAAGAAGATAAAAAGACATCACCATGTACATTGTACAGTCGTAGCTTGCTCTCTCACATTTCCTGCCTGGTGTTTAAGTTACACTTCCCATAAACCAGGATAAAAAAAAAAACAGTTACTGTAGGAATGTTTTTTTTTTTTTTTACAAAGCGAGCACACACACATACGCATAAAACTTTGAATCAGGCTGCTTAGTTCTGACCCAGTGTTCCAGCAGTGGCCCATCGACCAGCAGCGAGAGCTGTAATTAAAACGTTTGGTCTCCTGAGAGATTCCGATCGCCTAATTATATCCCTGCTGTCCAACAGAGCGAGGGCAGAGCCGTTAGCGTGAAGGTCGAAGGTGACGTTCTTAATTACCTGAACATGCTGAACATGCTAAATGTTGCAGGTGTCGTGAGAATGACTCAGGAAGCCCCAGGTTGATTGTCGTCATGTCATTTGTAGCTGATTTTATTTCTAGCACTAACATGTGTCTGTTATTTCCCTGTCAGATCTCCAGAAAAGATTTCGAGGGGTTTAAGCAGCTGTTTCACAGGTTTCTCCAGGTGAAGGGTCCATCTGTGGAATGGCCCAAGATCAACAGACCTCCAGAGGATTCGGTGAGATGCACACCGCAGAATGAATCACACACAATCATTTAGCTATATTTATCTATCGTACAAATAGTACAGTACAGTACGTGTTTCTCTAAAACAGCAGGTGTTTACAGATAAAGTTTTTTTTTTTATATACCCGTATCTTTAACTTTCACCCGCAGAATAATCTGGACATGCTGTGTAACAGATATTTATGAGAAAGATTTGAGACAGACCTCCCTTTCTTGTTAACGACAATAGTTGCATTTGTAAAACTTGAGTACTTTTATTGATGCGAGAGGAAGCGCTCGCCTCCATGCTGTGATAAGAGACAGAGAGAACATCCACATTACTGAGACCTGCGCTGTGCCAAGTTTCCACTTATCAGCTCCTTCCTGCTGAGAGGGACAAAGAGCTGGACCTTGAATATGAGAGGAGGGGGAATGATGGGATGGAGAATCTCAGAGATAGGATTGGTCAGGACTGAGTTCAATTAAAACTAGGCTGCATTTCTTGGATTGTTTTAAAGGGTTTAAATCTAAAAATTTATACAGATCTTAAAAAAAATTAATAATAATAATAATAATAATAATAATAAATATATATATATATATTTTTATATATACATATATACATTTATTTATATATATAAATAAATAAATGTATATATAAATGTGTGTGTATATATATATATATATACATACATTTCCATCTAAATTTATACTAACAAAATGTTTGCTATAATCATACATTCTACTAACTACTTTTTTTTACTGCTTGAACTTTGAATTTTTGCTACAGTCATTTCCAGGCCTTAATTTTTTCCTTTATACTTTTTTTACTACATGAATTTGTACAGCCTAACTTTTTCAAAAGGAATTTCCTACATTGTTTATTATATATACTTCCTATTATATATATATATATAAATCTTTGCTACAAGAATTTGTAACAAACCAAATTTGTTCCACATAAATTTTTACTACATTCTTTCCACAACTTTTCTTTTTATTATTACATACTGGTACATTTCCTCTGACACTTGGACGTCTACATTAAGTGGACTAAATTTGTCCTGCATGTATTTTTTACTATACTCCCCTTGCTACATTATTTTTTTTACTATTTACAATATTGCTCCTTCTTTACGAAATGAAAGTTTACTACATTCATTTTTTATTTTACTACATCAGTTTTAGCGCATTATTTTCCACATATACATTGGTCCCACATATAGTATTGTGCAAAAGTCTTGAGCCAGCCCTCATTTCTTCATATTTTCTTCCAAGGAGCCAGTATGTTTAATATAGCCTTAATCAATAGTTCTCCAGGTTCCTGAAAAATATTTTAATCTCTCATTTTCAGTTCAGTCTCTGTACCTAAGCAGTTTGAGCAGAATGTTTTGTTTGTTTGTTAAGCCACATAGTGAGCAATGAATAATTCAAGCGTTAGAATAAATACAGTATAATATATATAGTATTCTGTTGTATTTTTCACTTCTTAAACAGCATCAGCATCATTTCATAATGTTTTTATTAAATTTTCTTAAAATTAAAATACAAATAAAGTACTTGCACTGGCACTTTTTATGTACAGTCTAATGAGGTAGTAACCAACTGGGACTACTTCTAACAAAGAAAATTGTGTGTGTGTGTGCATATGCGCACGTGTTAAATGAGTCACGATATCTAAAGAGCTTTAGGAGTCAGGTTGGAGGCCTGTGGTATAGGGTTACTCTGTGTGTAAAATGATAGTGTGTGACTCTGGATTTGCACATGAAGTGTTTGTCAGCAGTTCCCCTGCAATCCCAGTGTCTCTATGAACAGCGTACACCGCACCACTAATATCCCTAGACAGAAAACTGGACTATGAATAGCCTGACCTCTGCAGCATTCAGTCACACAGAGACAGAGACTTGGACAGGAAAGGAGAACCAGGGCTCCTGGAAGATGGATGACATTTCTTTCATCTGGCCGCCAGTTGTTCAGCTCAGGTTACTGGACCTTTAACCAGCTGATCGAGAATCAGAATTTCAGCCACCATCCCCGGCTGTAATGCACCTGATATGACTTGATAATGAGGCATTGAGTTGTATCAGGTGGGCGCCAGGCTGACGGTTTAGCTCTATCCTCAGCTGCTGTCTATTGTTCAGTGTCTAGACGAGCTCTCAGTCATCACCGACAGCAGTGGACATACATAATACAGTACGTTTATCGCCTACAGTAGCTCAGTGCACAGTTGAAGTCCTTTTGGTCTCCTGATTGAGTTGTAGACGTTTTAGAAGTCAAATATTATATAAAAAAAATTGGCCAGCCTGACCAGCTTCATACACACGTGAACTCCACCGGTGTGTTTGCGTGTGAGGGATGAGCATGCGTATGGACACGTGCTCGTCCTGTATGTCTCATGTATGTCTTCATACACACGTGAACTCCACCGGTGTGTTTGCGTGTGAGGGATGAGCATGCGTATGGACACGTGCACGTCCTGTATGTCTCATGTATGTTTCAGGACAGTGTATGGAACAGGGTGCATGTGTGACTCGTGCGGAATGTGAAACCCGATCTCAGAATGCCTGTGTGAACTTTCCACAGAGTCACCATGGAAGCGATGACCTTTGAACCCTGCATGTGTAAATATAACCCTAGATCTAAATGCGCATTGTTAGGACGCGTAGACGTACTCATGTATGGTTCAGGAGGACATATTTGTGGTGTAGGTCACCTGGTATGCTAATCTGTGGGTTCAGCCATGTTGTGTGTTTTCTCAGTTGTGGCTAAAGACATGCAAGGTAGCATGACTACAGTGGAATTTCAGCCATGTGGTGTCTTTTTTTTTTTCTGAGGTAAATGTTAATATTCTCAAAAGTTTTTATCTGTTTCCATAGCTACCATACATTTATGCTCTCTATATAAGAGAGTTAAAGCTGGCTAAGTTGCTAATCTTAGCCACCACATCGTCACCTTGCAAAAAAGCTTTCTAAAAATTTTGCTTGTTAAAATGATTAATTTATCTCATCTTCCACGTTCTTGTACTGTTTGTGTTAAATAAATAAAAAAATCCAGTCAGTTAAAAGATTTTCCAATGTTAAGGAACGATAACTGCTAGCTAGCTAGCGACAGCTACCACTAGTTGGTGTCTGATATAACTGTTTACTTGATTAGCACACTCCGTATATTTGTTGTTTGTCAAGCTAAGATTAGTTTCATCTGCAGATAAAACTTGCAAACTAGGTTAGCAAGGCTACACATTCAGTAGCAGATTTTAAAATATTTATACACACTTGTACACCGATTAGCCATGACAGTATGGAACCAGCATTAACATTTTCAGCAGTTACAGTTACATTTGCTCTTATACTGGATCAGACTACTCAAGCCAGCCTTGACTCCCCATGTGCATCATTGATCCTTGACCACCCCTGGTGACCCTGTCATCGGTTCACCGTGTTTTTTTCGTTTTTTTCCCTGAATCACTTTTGGTATGTCCTGACCACGGAAGATCGGGATCATCCTACAAGAGCTGCAGTTTTGACCCAGATGTCTTGTCATCACAATTTGGCCCTTCTTACAGTAGCTACAGTTACAATAACTCATGCCAATGGCACCTGGAAGGTGGTGGAATATGTGAGGCAGTACATAAAGCTTTTGTCCCTAAAGTTGATGTGTTAGAAGCGGAAATAATGGGAAAACGTAAGGATTTAATTGACTTTGAGAAGCGCCAGATTGCGATGGCTAGACCAGGTTGCTAGAAAGGAAACCAGGTGAACTGGCGACAGGGTCATGGGTGGCCAAGGCTCACTGATGCACATGGGGAGTGAAGGCTGACCCGTGTAGTCCAATCCTACTAGAAGCGCTAGTGTAGATTAAATTGAGGAAAAGATTAATGCTGGTTTCCATATAAAGGTGTCGGAACACACAGCTTATTGTTTTGGGTTGGAAAAGGGGGGACCTTCTCAATATTAACGGGGTGGTCATAATGTTAAGGGTGATTGATGCACTGTTATACACTAATCAGCCTTCCAACGTAATTCCAAAATAAGGTAGATAAAACATGAGATAAATTAGCTTTGCATAGATAGGAGTTAGTCAGTTCAGTCATATTTTCTGCACATTTTTAAACGTCAGCACGGCTTGTTATGTATCTGTTTATTAGAGTGCGGTAGTTAAGGGAGAAGGAGGCATGCTGTGAGGTGTCCATTAAATATAACTCATGCAGACATAACAGTGATAATCATCCAGCTGTGCTAGTGGAAATATTAGCATTATCTTATCATTATCTCAGCACCTTATAAAGTCAAGTATGAGGTTTCGCCATTAAACATGGCTATAAATTTCCTTCTCAGAGGCCTGGTGAAGGGTTTAAAAGCCATCTTTACTCCAAAACAAACATTGTCACATGTTTACATTGCAAACTCTGCCCTCTGGATTTTTGGGTTTGTTAATTGGTGCTTAAAAAAGTCACGAAGTGAGTGCGTGCATGTGTGCACGCTTGAGTGCGTGCGTGTCTGCATGCCGGAGTGTGTGTGCGTGTGCGCGTGTTGCCAGGGAACGGCACTTCGGACACTTCGGCCTGCCGTGGCTATCACTGTTATAAATGCCAACCCTTCTTCTCTTTCTCTCTCTTTTCCCCCCTGACACTCTTTTCTTTCCTTCTAACTCCTTTATTCATCCTGTTCTCTTTTCATTCTTCGCTTTTGTCCCATTGGCTGGCAGCGTTAGCGCTCACACAAGGTCCAAAGCTCAAGAGTTTCAACAGGAATAAAAATAACATGTTCACTCATTCACCAGATTTACATGTTCATTGATTAAACCTCTGTCAGAAAGTTATTTATTTATTTATTAAAAGTGGTTAGGAAAGATGATGCAATATCTATTTAATTGAAAAGCCCAAAATGCAAGGGGTGTTCAAGTCAAACTGGGACTTTTGATTGTGCAGAATTACATGGTTATATGAGAGGTTTTATGCCTTCATTCACCTGAAATTTTATCATAAGTCCCGGCTTGACTTGAACAGCCCTACAAATTTCTTAATTTTATTGATCTACTGGTTAATGAAAGTAACATAATATTTTATTAATATTTAATATTCAAAGTGCGTGAATGACTAGAAACTGGAAATTGCAGTTGATGGTTATTTTAATAGTGTTTTTGAGACACAGTGTGATAAATAAACGATTAATTGCTCTCTCTTCTTTTTCTGTCTTTTTTTTTTTTTTCCCCTGATTTTCTCCCTAATTTAGTCGTGTCCAATTCCTCCCCGTCACTAGGGGGCTCCCACATTAAGCCTACTACTACCACTCAGCCGGGTTTTCCTCCAAACCACGTGACGCCAGCCGACCGCATCTTTTCGAACTGCTCGCTCGCGCACCGTTGGGGGCGGCGTAACACACTCGGAGGACAGCGCTATCCGCTCCCTCCGTTGCGTGAACTCACAGACGCCCCTGACTGGCTGTAGAGCAGTGATTAATGTGGGAGCACTAAGTACCTCTCATTCCTCCCCTCTGATCTCCGGATGATAGGGCGAGCGCTTTTACCACTGCGCCACGCGGAGGCCCTTCTTTTTCTGTCTAGATGAAGTTCAGTGTTTGTGTTAGTGGTGCGGTTCCTCCTATTGATAGTATTGTCCAGCATATGGCGCTATAGTAACTCCATCTTGGTGTGTTTTTCTCTCAGATCCAGCCGTACGAGAGGATCCGGGCGAAGCCGTTGCCGCAGGGTGTCGCTGCGCATCTAAACAAACTAGCCGTGGTGAAGCTGAACGGAGGTCTGGGTACCAGCATGGGCTGTAAAGGCCCGAAGAGTCTGATCAGCGTCCGCAATGAGAACACCTTCCTGGACCTGACCGTGCAGCAGATAGAGGTGCGTATACACACACACACACACACGTATGTTGGATTGCTGTTTTGTAGAGATAATAAACTCAACTAAACTATTTCAGCACTTGAATAAGACGTACAACACGGACGTCCCTCTGGTCCTGATGAACAGCTTTAACACCGATGAAGACACCAAGAAGATCCTGCAAAAGTACACTCACCACCGCGTCAAAATACACACCTTCAACCAGAGCAGGTACAAATACACAGACTTACACACATCTTCTATGTGCATTCTCTTATACGATCACTACTGTATCCCCTGCTGTAATTAGGGCCCAAGCACTATGACATCACGATGATGGCATGGCTATGATGTCATCATCGTCATCACTCTGATGCCGTTTTAATAGTGCTGATGTCATAAACGTGCGAGGGCCCTCTTATATTAAGCGTTGCTATTTTATTTGTTTATTTTTAAACAACTTTCATATTGCATGTCATGGGCTCAACTCAACAGAAAGTCAGTTAGGAAGGAATTTTATATACTCCTCCTAGGGAATGTATACCATCGCCACCAAACCGGGCCGATGTGATCTAAAGACATTGAGGATGCAAAATTACAGAGGGTTTTTTGATATCTCAAACGGGTCAGCCGTGATGATGCCTTAAACATATGCCAAAAAAGTGGTTAATAACTTTCTGTGGTACATCATAGTGTGATCCTTTTTTTCCCAAGCATTATGTTTTGGACAAATTCCCCCTTTTTTTTTAATTATGTCATAATGGTATTGGGCATGTGCCCACTGTGCCCGCCGCTGTCTTTCTGGTGCGCCCGGGTGGCGATGGCACATGTGCTTGGACCCGCTCATTGTAGCTTGCACCTATATTTAACACATTTCCTTTTCGTTACTCTCACTCTTTCTGCTTTTTGTATAATTGAACCTTTTTCTCTGCAGATATCCCAGGATAAATAAGGAGTCTTTGTTGCCCGTGGCGACCAACATGGGTCTGACGGGGGAGAACTCCGAGGCGTGGTACCCTCCCGGCCACGGAGACATCTACGCCAGCTTTTATAACTCCGGCCTGCTGGATCAGCTCATCTCCGAGGGCAAGGAGTACATCTTTGTGTCAAACATCGATAACCTGGGCGCCACCGTCGACCTGCACATCCTCAGCCACCTGATGAGCCAACCGGCAGACCGGCGCTGCGAGTTCGTCATGGAGGTCACCGACAAGACCCGTGCCGACGTCAAGGTGAGGAACAGGACAGAAAGAGAGAACGCGAAAGACAGACTTTATACTGGATTATGGCGCTAACAGGAAGTATGTTGTGTGTCTGCGTCCACCAGGGTGGTACTCTGATTCAGTATGACAATAAGCTCAGGCTGCTGGAGATCGCTCAGGTTCCCAAAGCGCATGTAGATGAGTTCAAATCCGTCACCAAGTTCAAGATCTTCAACACCAACAACCTGTGGATCAGCCTGCCTGCGATTAAGAGGCTGCACGAGCAGAACGCCATGGACATGGAGATCATCGTTAACCCCAAGGTGAAAAACAAACACACACACACACACACACACACACACACACACACACACACACACACATAAGGATAATGGAATGGTTATAATGTGTGTGATTTACTTACCCACTCTAATTCTGTATCTGTGTGGACTTCCTTCCTCATTATAGTTGTGGGTTTTTTTGTGCTCTAACGCGTGTGTGTTCCAGACTCTGGATGGCGGTCTGAACGTGATCCAGCTGGAAACAGCCGTCGGCGCTGCCATTAAGAGCTTCGACAACGCTCTGGGCATCAACGTCCCGCGTAGCCGCTTCCTCCCGGTCAAGACCACCTCTGACCTGCTGCTGGTCATGTCCAACCTGTACAGCCTGGACGCTGGGTCTCTCACCATGAGCGAGAAGAGGGAGTTCCCCACCACGCCGCACGTCAAACTGGGCAGCTCCTTCACCAAGGTACCCATGTGACTGGTATCAGTTTTAGCCCTGACTCCTATACAAGATGGACTGAAACTAAAATGCTCCCCAAAAAACTAAACAAACAAGCTTCATCGCTCTTTGCTCAGACCTATTGCGCCATTAAGCACACAGCCAAAGTTAAGCAAAGTCCAGAATACAAACCGGTTAATGCATGACTTTGGCAAGCGTCAGTAACCAAGTACACTGTCAGACCTGTGTTTTTTTTTTTTTTTTTTTGTGGTGTAGGTGCAGGACTTCCTGAGGAGGATCGAGAGCATCCCGGACATGCTGGAGCTCGATCACCTCACCGTGTCTGGAGACGTCACCTTTGGCAAGCAGGTCACCGTGAAGGTAAACAACGGAGGCGGGATGAAGGGAGGGATGGAGATGAATGATGGATAGATTGATAGAAGTGGTGTAGATCAATGCATAGCTATAATCCTGATAAAGGATTTGAGAAATGGGAGGATGAATGATGCTGCTATACAGAATGTATAAAGATGGATAAAGAAGGACACGCTGATGAACAGATGAGTAGAGATTTAATGGACGAGTATGGATTGGGGGATATCCGGTACACACTATATCGCCAAAAGTATTCGCTCTCTTGCCTTCACATGCATATGAACTTGAGGAACATCCAGTTCTTGATCCATAGGTTTTACTATGATGTTAGCCCCGCCCCCTTTACAGCTTTAACATCTTCAACTCTTCTGGGAAGCCTTTCCTCAAGGTTTAGGAGTGTGTTTATTGGAATTTTTGGCCGTTCTTCCAGAAGCGCATTTGTGAGGTGAGACACTGGTGCGCAGTCATGTTGGAACTGGTGTGGGGTTGTTTTTCAGGAGTTGGGCTCGGCCTCTTACTTCCAGTGAAAGGAACTCGCATCGCTTCAGCATGCCAAGACATTTTGGACAAATTCTTGCTCCCAACTTTGGACCCTTCCTGTTCCAACATGACTGCGCACCAGTGCACAAAGCAAAGTCCATAAAGACATGGACGAGCGAGTTTGAGTCCTGACCTCAACCCGATAGGACGCCTTTGTGATGAATTAGAGCGGAGACTGTGAGACAGGCCTTCTCGTCCAACATCAGTGTCTGACCTCACAAATGTGCTTCTGGAAGAATGATGAAAAATGCTCGCTCCTAAACCTTGTGGAAAGCCCTGACAGAAGAGTTGAAGCTGTTATAGCTGCAAAGGGGGCGGGGCCAACATCATCTTAAACCCTATGGATTAAGAATTGGATGTAGCTCAAGTTCATGTGCATGTGAACGAGTACTTTTGGTAATATTTAGAGATGAATAAATGTGGATTGATGAATGGATGAACGGCTAGTTGGAGATGTCTGTCGGGAGCTACAATACATTATGTTATAGCATATAGTAAAAATAATAAGAATAAATCTGATGCTTTTGAGTTTCATGGTGTTCCCTCATGGTGTTTCAGGGCACGGTAATCATCATCGCTAATCACGGAGACCGGATCGACATTCCAGCCGGAGCCATGCTGGAAAACAAGATCGTCTCCGGAAACCTGCGCATCCTGGACCACTAAGACACACACACACACACACCAAATGTCCCATCCTTCATTCAATCTCTTATCAGTCCGTGTGTGTGTGTCTGTGTGTGTATATGTGCTCCTAGTTTTTCTTAAGCATGTAGTGCGTTACATGTCTCTTGCCCTCATTTCGAATGTAAACTGTGAAACTGTGAATGTTTGAGCTCGACCGGGGTGTGTAGACCGTCGACACACTGAAGTTACTGAAGTTTTAGTTACTGATCCAGGATCTGTTGCTCCTTCAGCTCAAAAACAAGCAACCAAATCAAACTCTGTATGAAGGCGAGGTCTCAACCGTTACTTGTCCTGCATTTCAGAAATTAAAGTGCAATATGCTGTTACACCATCCAGTCATTTGCGTCTTCTTCCATCATTTGTTAATCCAAATTTCTTCGATTTCTTTCGTCATACAAGTTGCATGCACTAAATATTTAGCTTTATCTCCTTTCGCTTTATTAAAGATGTATATTTTTCTACAGCATTGTTTCTACAACCTTATCCGCCGTCATTTATTTCCATTTCCCATTGATGGCGGGAAAGTCGAACCTCTCCATGAGGTCTTCTGATTGGCGGATCGCTTCATGCGCTTCCCTTCTTACCCTGACGCACCCATCGCTCTGGAATAGGCTCAGTCTGGACTCAACATGACCTTTTCCCCTTGTTTTTATTCTCCCTAAAGCATTCTTTTTTTCTGATGAGTCTCACTAACAAGTATTTTTTCCTATCAGCACACAGCAATTTAGTTTCAATCCTGTGGGTTCTTATCACATTGTGAACATGCTGTAGCTCTGGTTTTTACTGTGATACTTTTAATTTTTTTACCATGCAACTTTAAGTAAAAGTAACTTCATTTTTTTTCCAACACAAGTTTAAGTGATTGAGTGATCTTGATTTTTTTTTTTTTTTCCAACCACATTTCTTCCACAAAACTGACAGTTCAGCACCATCCTTCCAGGTTTTAATAATGCATTGGACAGTACTTAACTAAGGAGATTGCTGAAATTTGGTTAATTCGACACAGAAAATTACATAGAGAATTCCACAATTTTGATAAACAGTAACATCTTATAAAGTTACTTACATGTTTAGGAAGTATAAGAAGCTGTCAAAACTTATCACTGCATTAGTAATCCAACCAAAGTCGTTTAAATACAGTGGAACCTCAGCAGAACGAACTCTCTTATGAATTTTCGCTCTAGAATATACATTTAGTAAGAAATTGTCATCAGCATACGAAGCATTTCCAGCATGCAAACGAACTAGCCAAACTGAACGGCGGCTAAGTTGCGCGTGCACCTGGGAACCGTTCAAAACTTGTTTGTGTCTTGTGGGAAGCGAGCGTACGGATTTTGCGATTTTAAAAAAAATTTTATTTCCAGTCAGCAAAAGTAGTTTCGAAAGAGTCACGTGTTGCTTCCAGTATACAATCAAACGCTACGTGATTTTCTTTTTTTAGAATTCATTTTTTTTGGTAATATTTGTAATATATTTGGATGGATGGAACGGATTATCTGCATTTACATTATTTCTTCTATGAAAATTCATATCGCAATATTTTTCCCTTAAATTGTATGCAGAGGTTCTGCTGTACTGTTTTTGCCCCACAGTGTAGATTTAAATGTTTTTCAGCTAGTGTAGATATATTTCACTAAACGTGTACTGGGTGACAAACTGGAACGCCAAATTTCACGCCGCTAATTAATTGCTTTGTTAATTTAGCTCGCGAGTTAGAAAGCCAATAATTAAGCTTCCCCTGAACGTCCCTTTTTTATCTACTGTGCAATTCGAACATTATGGGAAGGATTCCGTTACCAAAGCAATTTGGCTATTGAATTGCTAGCTTGCCAGCTAACTCTGAGATTTGCGTTTCATACAGAAAATATTCTCATAAACATTTTCAACCCTGAGGTACGTTTATATTGTATATACTTTAGAAATGCTTTATATCTGAAAAGACATGCAGAAACTCTATATTTTACATGCATCCAAATAAAGATGCCACAACACAGACAACAAACTAACAAAAAATGCTTCAAACTTACAGAACTGTAATTTAATTTCTGTTTTCCATTTCAATCTGTTTTTTTGTTTGTTTGTTTTTTTTGCAACAATATAATTTCCTGTACATCTTCCGCCCTCTACTGTTAAATAATTGACACTGCAGAATCATAGAAACAAAATGAGTAGAGATTTTACAGCATGGAGAAGTTCTCTGGCTCTTACAGTAATACTACACACATTACATAGTGCACGTCCTGCGTGTTATTGCTTTAAATACAGGAGGTTTGGGAGTTCTTGTTACAATTCAGAGGATTTTTCGGCATTACTGGA
>QNUK01000311.1:482500-580000 GCA_013621035.1 Clarias magur | reverse complement strand
TAAGGACGTGAGAGAGAGAGAGAGAGAGAGAGAGAGAGAGAGAGACTAAGAGGGACAGAGAGGGACAGAGACCTACCCCGTCAAATTCAATGAGGAACTCAGTCTTCAGTCTCCTACTGGCATCGTGCTCTCCTTCTCTCCTTTCACATAGGAGACTGTCTATTTCATCTACACACATACAAAAAAAAATTGTGTGTGATGTGTGTTTCTTTTGTGTGTGTGTGTGTGTGTGTGTGTGTGTGCGCATGTGTGTGTTTTTTCTCACCAATAAAAATAATCGATGGCTGCAGTTCTCGAGCAACAGCAAACAGAGCACGTACCAGTTTCTCACCTTCACCAACCTGCACACACACACACACACACACACACACACACCTAATAAGTGATGACATAACACATTCTATAAATAACAGATCATTGTGTGTGTGTGTGTGTGTGTGTGTGTGTGTGTGTGTGTGTGTGTGTGTGTGTGTGTGTGTGTGTGTGCACGCTCATGAGAGAAAGCAAACAAACAAAGAATTGAAAAGAAGAATGACAGAAAAAACTAAATTAAGAAAAAGAACTAAGAAAAAGGAAAAAGGCAAAGAAGGACAAACAAAGGAAAAGAAAATAAGAAACAAACAAAAAGAAAGTAGGTAAGGAAGAACAAATAAGAAACTAGAGTAGATAGATAAACATAACTGAAAGCCAGGAATGAGACCTGATTGAAGAAACAGAGAAAAAATGAAGAATGATAGAACGAAAGGAAGAAAAAAACAGACAGACAAAAAAGAAAAGAAATCAGAAAGGTAAGAAAGAACAAGGAAAAATAGTAAGAAGGGAGAGGTGGATGAAGAAACAGAAAAAAGCAAGGAATGAATGAGCGGACAAAAAGAGAGAAAGAAAGAAGTCTGTTTTTAAAAAGTTAAAGACAGACAAGGGAAAAAATAAAGAAAAAGAAAGTAAGAAAGAAAGAAAAAAGAGACGGAACAAACTAGAAAGTAAAATAGTCAAATAGACAGAAGTTAAAGTCTGGACGAAAAAAAAATCAACAGACAGAAAGAAAGACGGAAGAAGAGAGACAGACTGAAAGGTCACGCACGTATTTGGAGGTCAGACTGGCAGCACTGATGTTGAAGAAGGTGGCGTTGGATTCCATGGCAACGGCTTTAGCCTACAGGAGGGACACACACACACACACACACACACACACACACACACACACACACACACACACACGTCTGACTGCCAGGATTGAGGAGTATATAGTGAAGCAGGAAGTGATGTGTGTGTGTGTGTGTGTGTGTGTGTGTGTGTGTGTGTGTGTGTGTGTGTGTGTGTGTGTGTGTACCAGCATGGTCTTTCCGTTCCCTGGAGGCCCGAACAGCAGCAGCCCTCTCGCTGGAGCTCTCAGCCCTGTAAACAACTACACACACAACAACACATTTAATACAGGTGAGACATGGCTCAGTGAGTGTGAGTATGTGTGTGTGTGTGTGTGTGTGTTACCTCAGGCCGCAGTGCTGGCAGGATCACAATCTCCTGCAACGCCTGTTTGGCCAAGTCCTGACCTGCTACGTCCTCAAACCTCACTGTCGAGCCACTGCAACACACACACACGATGATGTAATAACTTCTATAACTTTTAATTACATTTTATAATATAATAAGGACTTCACACAGGAGGGAGAAGTGTGTCCTTTATCTCTGTCTCAGATCGCTCCCTCACACACACACACACACACACACACACACACACACAGACACACAGACACAGACACACAGACACACACACACACACACACACACACACACACACACACACACACACACACACACACACACACACACACACACACACACACACACACCTGTCCACAATCTCATTAAGGATGAGGTTGGCCAGTTTGCTGTCCACGTTTTTAAAGTTCTTCATGTCTCTCTTTCTCTGTGGAGTGGATGAAGGAGCAGCTTTAGTGTTCCCTCTGACACCACTGCGACCTGCTGGGAACTGACACACACACACACACACAAATTTTAAATTTAAATTACTTAAACCACTAAATATTAATTGGAGAGCTACAGATATAATCTTCTCATCCTCGAGGTCTAATCTTAAAAACTTAAAGAATGATTCGTTTACTTCAAGGGACTCTTTTACATGAATCGATTTAGAGCCTTAAACAAATCCTTTTTTTTTAGGCTCTAAATTAGGCAGTGAGCTAAAACCTTCACACACACACATGGTATCCTACTACATACCTACTGTACAGATCCAGTACAAAGTCAGTCTGAACCTACAGCACTTTCCGAACGATTAATTTCTTTCAAACGATCTTTTAAGCGAATTCAGATCAATGGATGATTTTTAACTCATCTGGACACTGAGATGCTAGGTGCTAGGTGCTGTGACACACATCAAACATATCAAAAGTCAATAAGTGCCAAAAATAAGTAGAATATTTAGACAGACAAAGGAAAAGAATGTAAGTAAGAAAAAAAATTATTCTATTACTAGAGAAAAACTAAAAATCCAAAATCACTCAAATCCTATAATCCACTTTGTGTGTGAAAGAGATGACCAAATCAAAAGTTATTCTTCTTCGCCAGATACTAAGATGCGCACTTATAGGTTTTCACCAGAACAAACATTGTAATGTAGCGTGACGGCGGTAGTCTAGTGCTTCCCCCGCCTTCAACCAAGCAGAAAGAAACACAATGCGTGTTCAGTACCATGATCAGCTCCACCGCACTCACAGAAAGGGGGCGGGGCGACTTAACTCACCGCGGCTGCCAGCAGATTAGCACCTAGCATCCTACTGCTACCAACACAACATGCACACTCCGGACTCTAGTACCTTGTTGTTGGATTGCGATGCTGTTTGACCTGCAGTTGTAGCAGTGAAGCTGTGTGAGCGCTGGGTGGCAGCGGGGGGTCGGGTAGGCTTCACCTTCGGCGTCGATGAAGAGGAGTCTGTCTTCTTAGGTACAGCACTGCTGCCTGTTAACCAATAAACACACACACACACACACAAAATATAAAGAAATCATATAACCATTTTATAGTGTATCATGTTCATAATAAACAGTGATGTAGTTTATTAACGTTATTCTGAGAATCTCATGCGGTTTACAAGCAGCTAGCATCATGACTCTGTTTTCTGGGTTTCATTTAATACCATCATCAACTCACATCTGTTGCATCGACTAACTGATGGGAAGTTAAAGTCTATTTCTGGACCAAAAGATCTGATCTTCTGTCCCTTCCTCACCTGGGCGGAGACTGCCGTTGGAGTGAGGCGAGGTAACGGCGCCAGTGTGGACAGTGCGCGGGGGATCTGAGCTCAGCCCGTCTTCACCGACACCCACCCGAAAAAAAGACACAGAGGGGAAGAGAAAGAATGCAAGAGCACTAGGAAGGCAGTGTGAAATAGAGTCAGAAAAAGAGGGAGAGAGTCAGAGACACAGAGTGAGAAAGAGAGTTATGTAGTGAAAGAGAAAGTCAAAGTGGCAGATAGAAAGGCGAGTCAGAGAAAATCACTCAGGTAGAGTCAGAGAGATTGAATGAGGGCGAGTCAGAGAGAGTCAGTCGGGGCGAGTCAGAGAGAGAGTCAGACGGGGAGAGTCAGCGAGAGAGTGACTCGGGGAGAGTCAGCGAGAAAGAGAGTCTCAAAGAGTCAAAGAAAGTAAATACATGACAGATAAAGCGTGAGAGAGAACCAGGAAAAGTAAAAGAGCGTCACAGAGTCAGATACAGTAAATCATCGAGAGTCAGTAAGAAAGAGAACACCAAAGAGTGAGAGACAGAATCGAGGACATAGTGAGAGAGAGCGTGAGAGAGATAATGAAGTGAAGACAGCAGTACGTGTGTGGCTCGCAACTCAGTCTAAAATGTTTTAATGAGGGAATACGAACATTCTTTGACAGATGGACAAATGTATTGAAAAGTAAAGAAATTATGTCAAAAAATGTATGTGATTGGAGTGCGGATCATTTTGACTGACAGGTAGTCCCCAACATGCATACGGGTTCTGTTCCGGGATCATGTTCGTAAGTCGGATCTGTTCTTAAGTCCGACAAAGTGAGTCTTATACGCCTTTAACTCGAATATACAGTGTAAAGTATACCAATCCACTGGATTATATCTGTCCCCCTTTCCCCACACCGCCATCATGTGACCAAAATTCATTGAAACCCGTGAAGCCGTCTCATTTCTCACACACACACACACACACACACACACACACACACACACACACACACACTATATCAGATTTTAGACATTTAAAACATTCACCTATACAGTGAGAATATTGTATATAATTGTAAACATTGGTATCTGGTGCACTGCAGTGTCTATGTTTTTGTACAATACACATGAGCTACTTCCATGATTTAATCAGAAGTAGAACCACGGTCCACTCATATCTGTGGAAATTCATAACTTGAATGTTCGTAAGTCGGGGACGACCTGTATAAGCACTGAAAAAGTGGAATTTAATGAGCAGATTTTCTTTTTCCAGAACAGACTTGGTAAACGATTTATTACCAGGTGTGAAAAAAAATTCAGTCATCATATATCTTGGGCGAATTTAAATGTATTTTCTACACTGCATCATTGCACTTGTATGTAAATATGCCACTAGATACAAACTGATAACTAAAGCTAAGTTTTCCAGAGAATTCTGGGTAATGCAGTCCTCTAGCCGGGGTGCTCACCTAATAGCTGCAGACGGTCTTTGGCCATAATCAGGTTCTTGTTCATTTTATCCTGGAGTCGTCTGGCTCGCTCTGCTTTCTCATCTAAAGAGAGCATCGAACATGTTCACAGAGAGAGAGAGAGAGAGAGAGAGAGAGAGTCAGGGTAGGAGTGGACATTGCTCATGCAGATGAAGAGGTGATGGATGCAGACTCACCGGTGCCTGTGACCTCGATGCGGATGCCTCTCTCCAGCTCAGCGATGCCCTTTCGGTACCACTGCACCGCCTGATGCTTGGGTCCTGAAAACACACATCAGTGGAGTAATGACACTTAACAGAGTGTTAGGAAGCTACAGTATGTACGACTCAGATCCATAATGACATGGATGAGATGATGGAGTTCTGCTAATCTATACAGTACTCTAACAGCTGCTTTACAAACAACACTAATTAACCTCAAAGGCATGCCGATGGTAGGAGTGAGAGCGATACGTCCTAGTTTGTCCATGCGAGAGGTCATGTGGCCGATCAATAGCCTGATTATTCCACTCAGGTCCAGTCGCTAAAGGGCAAATACTGGTTACTGTACAAACACATCACTGCGAGCGGCAGACAAACACACATCAGGAACTAGTCCAGAAAACAGACCAGGCTTGCGGGGAGAATAAAAAAAATATGACACAGACTATCGTGTTCGGGCTCAAACCCAACCCAACATTTTTTTTTTAAATAAATAAAGTAAATAATTACTGATGTGTGCAGGAGACGTTATTTAACATTTACAGAAGGAGTCTCCAGCGTCAGCGCTTTGTCACAGTTACAAGTTCTGACATTTCCACGAGGAAAAACATCAGAGAAAGTGTTGAGTTGAGGACCGTTTGCAGCTAACGTGTGTTCAAAAAGCAAAATTATGGGAAAATATTCGTTTAATTTAACTCATTATTATTCTGACTCGTGTATTTATTCATTAAATTCCGCACAGAATCGTGTGCTGTGTGGGATTCTTGCCTCCCTACAAATACTTGCTGGAAAATTTCCACAAATCAAATCCGTGTATTTATCGCCAGCTTCGGAGCCGCATGAGCAAGAACAGGAAGTGATCGTTTTTTATTGATATTCCACAACATTAAAGGACACCTAATACTTAAAAGAATCTATTTGTTAGTAATGTTTAGACATTCAGATTGATCACCAGTGTGAGGGCACACATAAAAACATAATAAATAAATAGAAATAAAGCATGAGGTGGCATTGGCTTAAACAGGACAGTTTTATTTTCTTCTTTCTACTCCTTGTTAAAAAAATAAATATTAAACACTTCTTTTCCTTCTGTGATCTCGTCTTGCTTTGTGTCTCGAATTCTTTTATCCGGCTCTTCCACACACTCCATCGTCTGTACGCGTTCCCTCTCCGCCTTTGATTGGAGCTCGGTAGGTTGCATCGGCGCCACCTATGGATCTCTCTCAATATCACCCCTTAACCTCTCTCTCCTTTATACCAGACTTTCCAGTGCACTTTAACTTAAAAACAACATTAAATGCTGATCAGAGAGCTCCTGTTGTAAAAGATGTCACATGTTTCATCTCAACACTCTTTGTAATTAATTCTTAGTCTGTTTATTAAGACTTCCTCTTCCTGATTCACACCCTCTTTCCTCTCGATCCACATCCTCTTTCCGATTCTTTGAATCCTTATCACTTCTACTTTGTCCAGACAAAGACAGACGCATCGCCATCGCCTCGTTTTCCCACATCTGTTGTTTTGTTTGCTGCTTTTACACACAACACTACACCTTTCCCCTCTGACAATGTGATACTCATCACCATCCCCATCCCACCCATTGTGACCTCATATAAGTAAAGCCCCTCCCCCTGCTTGCTGCTCTGGAGGGGGCGTGTCCATGACAAACCTTTCTGTTCCGGAAATCAGTTTCCCAAACCGCTGTTCTCAGCCACTTAGGATTAAACCAATCATATTCTAGAAGTTTGAATCATTTTAGTGACTCGGTTCTTTGAATCTCGTTCAGCAAAATGAATGACTCTTTCTTTTGAGTCATTTATTTCATTTCGTTCTTTTGTCCAGAAATAAAATAAAAGGTTTCATTTTCAATAAACAGACCCCCAACACGTCTGCATACACACATTTTGGCTATAGTTCCAGTAATGAAAATATTACAATGCAGCTAAGGACATATTATTATACACAGAATGAGCCGCTCAACATCACATCTTGCAGTCTGAGTCGTTCGTTACTTTGAATCTATTGCACTTCATAGCGTCTATGGGAGTCACGTGACAACATAACGAACGACTCGGGACTAGAAGATTCTTTGAGAACCGTTCGATTCTGTTTCCTGTAGGTTTTTGATGATTTGCGCATGCGCGCCCAGTAGAACACGAACGAATCACTCTCCGCGACTACTCGTTCTTCTGAGTCACGTTAGAGATTCGTCCCTGAACGACCCACCACTATTCTAGACCTCTTACAGTTAAGATGTTAAACCGTGTCCTGCACCTTGTTCGTCCTCGTCGATGCGCAGAGCCTCGGAGATGAACTCGAACGCCTGCTTGTGGTGCTTCTTGATCAGGTCCCCCGTGGCGTCGCAGTCCGCTCCCTGGGCTTTAGCAGCCATGGTGCGGGAGAACGGCTTGACCAGCCAGGCTAGCAGTGCACACAGGTGTGAGATCACGACCCCGAGTGCTGAATAGAGGGCCAGCAGTGGAGAGAGCAGCTGGTAGAAGCGCGCAGGAGGAGGAGGAGGAGGATGATGAAGCGCCTCCTGGTCACAGGTGTCCCAGGGTTCGGGCCCGAGCCGGGCTGCGGTTCTCTTCTTTAAAGACACACTGCTTCCAAGCGCCGAAGTCATTTACATTCCTCAAGCATAAAGCTTCCATAACAAAACTAAACCTGATTTAAATGTCCGTTTAAATCCTCCACTGCTCCTGGTTCCCGCTTCCCTGCGTCTTCGTGTGTTGTTTACGGTTTACCCAAGGCGCTGTCAAATATTACTTCCGGACTGGCACTGCGCAGGCGTGTTACCTTCCCTCCCGCGCATGCGCTGAGCACAACCGGAAACCAGCCAGCGAAAGAGAAAGCCGGAGAGTTTGTTATCGTTAATTATTTCCACAAATAGACTATCATTTTACAAGCAATGACAATAAACACGTTTTTTGTTTTGTTTTAAAGACTGAGATTATTATTATTATTATTTTTTTTTTTTTAATGGTTGATTATATTTGCTGTGGTCAGAAAAGAAAGTTTAGGCAGGCTGCGATTCATAGTCTTGCCAGCAGATGGAGACAGAATCGCTAGAATGTAAGAAACATCCGCACATATTCGCAAAAAAAAAAAAAAAAACCCTCTTAAATATAAAAGTAATGCATTTAATCGCGATTTTACTTATTTATAATGTATAGGTCGCCGGGCCCTGGAGCCCATCCCAGGAGACTTACGGTACCTGGCAGGGTACCAATCGATCGCAGGGGACACACTCATACACCCTCTCACAGACTATGGGGAATTTGGGAACGCCAATTAGCCTAATCTGCATGTCTTTGCATAACTGCACGGCGAGAACATGCAAACTCTACACACACAGACCCCAGTGAACTATTATAACTGAATAATTCAGATGATCTAACCACATCACATCAGAACTTAGAACACTTTACTCCTCTTGAATCGAGGGAACTAATTTCACTCATCTCTTCTTCAAAATCGTCAACCTGTATATTAGATCCTATACCGACACATTTTCTCAAACAGATAGTACCAGCAATAACAGAACCCCTGTTGAAAGTAATTAACTGTTCACTCAGTAGTGGGTACGTCCCCAAATCCTTTAAATTAGCCGTTATTAAACCGCTAATCAAGAAACCTGACCTTGACCCCTGTCTGCTTTCTAATTACAGGCCGATATCAAACCTTCCGTTTATCTCCAAGATTTTGGAAAAGGTAGTATCACAGCAGCTATGTTCACATCTACACAGAAATAGCATAAATAAAGTGTATCAGTCAGGATTTAGGCCTCATCACAGCACAGAGACAGCACTTGTTAAAGTAGTAAACGACCTATTATGGGCCTCTGATCAGGGTTGCGTCACTATACTTGTGTTACTGGAACCTCAGTGCAGCTTTTGACACCATTGATCATAGTATTCTCCTTCACAGATTAGAAAAGGTAGTAGGAATTAAGGGAACTGCCCTCTTGTGGCTCAGATCCTATTTGACTGATCGTTATCAGTTTGTAGATTTAGATGGTGATCATTCCTCATGTTCTCAAGTGGAGTTTGGTGTTCCACAGGGCTCAGTTTTAGGCCCACTGCTTTTTTCCCTTTACATGCTTCCTCTAGGCAACATAACTTGTAAACATGGTATTAGTTTTCATTGTTATGCTGATGACACACAATTATATGTCTCCGCAAAACCAGATGAGAAAAACCAGTTTGCTAAAATTGAGCAGTGTGTGCAGGACATACGAGATTGGATGTTAATTAATTTTCTTCTGCTTAATCCTGATAAGACAGAAGTTCTAGTCATAGGACCACAAGTAGCTAGAAGTAAGCTTTCTGATCACACTGTAACTTTAGATGGCCTTTCTGTTCCATCAAGTGCAACAGTAAAAGACCTCGGTGTGATTATAGATTCCAGCCTTTCGTTTGAAGCTCATGTAGATAATATTACCAGGATAGCTTTCTTTCACCTTAGAAATATTGCCAAGATAAGAAACATATTGTCACTAAATGATGCAGAAAAACCAGTTCATGCTTTTATCACCTCTAGGTTGGACTATTGTAACGTCTTACTGTCTGGTTGTTCAACTAGGTGTATAAACAAGCTTCAGTTAGTTCAGAATGCAGCAGCGAGAGTCCTCACCAGAACCAGAAGATACGAGCACATCACCCCTATCTTATCTACACTGCATTGGCTCCCTGTAAAATTTCGCATCGATTTTAAGATACTACTTTTGACATTTAAAGCACTAAATGGTCTAGCGCCACAGTATTTGAGTGAACTGTTAGTGTCTTACGATCCGCCACGCCTACTTCGATCAAAGGATGCAGGCTGCCTGTCAGTACCACTTATTATTAAAACTACAGCAGGGGGCAGAGCTTTTTCTTACAAAGCCCCAAAGTTATGGAATAGTCTTCCTGTTAATGTTCGGGACTCAGACACAGTCTCAGTGTTTAAGTCTAGGCTAAAAACTTATTTATTTAGCCAAGCATTTTTGTAAATAGATTAACCTTAGGTAAAGGAGCAGATCTGGGGGACTCATGGACGTAGAGTATTCTGGTGAACTGGTATGTTTAGATGCTGTCCTCCCCACTCTCATTGTTCACTCAGGTTTGTTGACGGTGAGGTGATTGGTTGCTTTACATCTCAGGGAGCCCTCATGTCTGTGTTTCCTTCTGGCTCTCCCTTTTAGTTATGCTGTTATAGTTAGTCCTGCCGGAGTCCCTGCTTGCACTTTGCACTAATATACATTCACCTTATACATGTTGACTGTGACCAGACCTAACTGCCATCTCTCCTTATTTTCTGTTCTCTCCTCTTCTGCTCTCTCTCTCTCTCTCTCTCTCTCTCTCTCTCTCTCTCTCTCTCCTTTCCCTCTCTCTGTCTCTCTGTCGAGCTATACATGTTCGCTCCTGAGTTGCCAGTGATCCAGACCCCTCTGCCCTCTGGAGCCGTCTAACCCATCCTGGAGTCCTGCTTTTGGTTGGAGATCTCGTCGCATGGATGCCCCGTGTGGTCTGCCTGGATTCGTGGGGTGGCTGGGGATGGTTTCCATTAAGACTGTCCCATCATCGATTGATGCTCTGGGGACCTGTGACTTTAGTTGTTCGATAGCTCAGGACTGGAATCTCCTACAGTCTACCTGAGCCTCCGGGAACAAACTGGACTCCTTTTAATTTTAATTTGAACACATCTCCTGTTACACTGAACTTCAGGTACACATTATTATGCTGATCATTCTCTGCTATCCGTTATCACCCAGATGAGGATGGGTTCCCTGTTGAGTCTGGTTCCTCTCAAGGTTTCTTCCTATTACCATCTCAGGGAGTTTTTCCTTGCCACCGTCGCCCTCGGCTTGCTCATCAGGGACAATCTTATCATTTGGATTCATACACATTGCATAAAAACTTACTTCTTTTTATTGTGTAAAGCTGCTTTGAGACAATGTCAATTGTTAAAAGCGCTATATAAATAAAATTGAATTGAATAGAATTGAACTATCTTACTCAACTCGAATAACCTGAAGATTATCATAACCCTCAGCTAATCAGATGTATAATCAGATACAAATCTAAGTTTAAAAAAGTTGTTTAAAATGGTCTGAAAAAAAAGAAAAGAAAGAAAGAAGAAGAGAAAATAGTACATTTCAAATATGCCTTGGTTGACTGGCTAAACTCTAGATAAAACTCTCTAAACTGACATTTTTAAACTTGAAGTCTGGTATTAAAAACGGTCACAGATGTTCCCATCTAAAGTTTGGTTTATCTGTGGACCATAAAACTTATAAGAGGAAGCCAAATGACCAATTTAAAGGGCTCAGATACTATAGCAAACTGAGTACGCTTTGCCAAAGTGCACTCACTTACTCATCGTCTGTACTGCTTTGTCCTGTATTCAGGATCACGGGGGGTCTGGAGTCTATCTGAACAGGGTGCCAATCCATCGCAGGCCACACACACATATACACTCACACACTCATTCACACAATAAGGCCAATTCGGGAACGCCAATTAACCTAACCTACATGTCTTTGGACTGTGGGAGGAAACCGGAGTACCCGGAGGAAACCCACCAAGCACGGGGAGAACATGCAAACTCCATGCACACAGAGACGGGAATCGAACCCAGACCGTGCTGACCACTACACCCCCGTGCTGCCTGAATTAAATTACTTTTTTTTTTTTATAATTATGTAGGGCTCTTAACAATGCTAATTGTCGCAGAGAAACTTAATAGAATCAAAAAGTTATGGAAATAAGTTTGAGAAGTGTAAGGAAACATATATAAATTGTAATAATCATTTTGTCTCTGCTGAGCGAAAACCTCCCTGAGACGGCAATAGGAAGAAACCCTGAGAGGAACCCGACTCTTACGGTGGAACCGATCCTCATCACATAGCAGTGAATTGATTTGCGTGTCATACTGGGTGTCAATCGACCGGTGGTGTGTGTGTTATAATGGTGAACTGGTATGTTTGCATGCTGTCTTCCTTCACTTCCATAGAGACAAGGCCAGACTTATCCTCCGACTCCTAGACACTCAAAAAAAAAACACAAGGCAAGAAAATGTACTGCAAAACCAAACTCGATTTATTTGAGGAAGTCACGGCAGGGCAGAGTGTGATACACAGAGACATGTTTTGCTTTCAGAGATACACCACACTGACACGCATACATTTTAATACATTACATCCCAGCCGCTGTATTCAAATGAGGCCACCTAACACACCCCTCCTCCCTACGACAAACGTTAACACCACAATCTGAGACGGACGGGCACGGACATACAGAGGTAGGAAGGAACAGTCTGTTTTAGCACAGGGAGCTGATCTCGCTCTTGCTGCAGCCCCACTTGCAGCAGGCATTGGACAGACCCACCACAACGTCCCTGCCTTTCCTGTCCGAGGTACGCAGAGCCTCAAGCACCTCGTCTGAGATGAGCGAGCGCGCCGGGCGGATTAACACTAAGCTCTCCGGACCTTCACGGGCCAGACCGGCCGCATCCGGGTCCGCAGCCTGGGCTTTGTAAGGAAGGCGCGGGAAGAGCTGGGAGCTCCAGGTGTCTGAGGCCTCGTCATCGTGAGCAGAGAGAAACTGGCTGGATAAACCACCTGAGAGAAAACACAGGGGGACAGAGAATTTAGATTTGATCTGTCGAAGCGCTTCAATCATGCTACCACACAAAATAAATCAAAGTAAAGGAGATATAAAAAAAATCAAGAAATACTAAACGACACCCTTTATTATGACGTTATAATAATATTATGTTTAGTTCGTTATCTGTACATTTAAATGTGTTTCTTGATGCTTGGGTGCTTTCTATAGGTTTTGTGTTTTCTTTCAAATTTCTTAATATTGTTCAGGTATTAACAGTTTGTAACAAACCTTATCCATTTTATCAACAGCAGCAACTTTAATTGTCTTTAAAAATACTTTAAAATGCTGTTTACCTGTAACTCACATTTACATTAGCAATTGTAATTATCAATTCAATGTGAGTTTTCTTTTCGGTGGAACAGATGTCAAATTAGTATTGGATTACTTGGTGTTCTGTTTTGGCGCAGAAAAAAAGAAATTCTCAACCATGAATTCAGTATGTGACCATCCATCCATCCATCCATCCATCCATCCAGGAGCCTCAGTAGTCCAGCTAGGTACTCAGTAGTCCGGCCACGGTAACCATGGTGGGACAACATTCGTTCAACATTCACACACTCATTCACACACTACGGGCAATTTGGGAACGCAGATTAGTAATCTGCATGTCTTCGGAATGTTGGAGGAAACCGGAGTACCCGGAGGAAACCCACCGAGCATGGAGAGATTGTGCAAACTCCATGCACACAGATGGGGATTCAAACCCAGACCCTGATGATAGTGCTAACCACTTCGCCACCATGCTGCCGTTCAATGGTCCATTACCCAGTATCGGTTACCTAGCCCCCCAAAAAAGGTTTATAGATATTGGAGAAAACAGATTGATATTATTGATTAAGGTGTCCATAATTTTCCTGCTTTGTAGTCTGAAAAAAAAAAAAAAAAACGAAACTAAACAAAACACCATCATAATTCCTTTAAACTTTGGAATTATCCTTCTGGTACCTCTGGCAGAACTCTTAAATCTGTTGATCTTTGCTACCAGGGAAACTTTCAAGTAAAGCATACAAGCATTTCAGTAGAGAAACACCCACCAGTTTCACCTGGCATCCCCATGGATCTCCTCCACCGCGAGCCTCCGCAGGTGAAGATGACGGCACGGATGAATTCCCTTCCGCACAGCTTCACGCCGTAGATAGGATGACCCTCGGTGTCCTGGGCTCGGCATGCCAGCGTCACCAGCAGGCTCAGAGTCAACACGATCTCTTTATACATGACGGCAAAACCTGGATGTGAGAACTGGAAAGCAAAGATGAGACCGATGGACCAATGCTGGCAGTTCCCACCCATGTCTCCCGGCATCCTCCGAGCGCTTTTATAGTTCCCCAGCTCTCCAGTGTGACCTATTCCTCCCCTGGTGGCAGTCAGATAGATAGTGACAGTCACAGAGACCTTTAATGGGACAAAGGGCTGGTCTGGAACCGGTTTAATTAACCAGAGTCCAGGCTTCAAGGTTAGCGCAGAGGAAATAGTCTAATCATTTTGTTTGTGACCTTTTAAGATATTACTCATACAGGCAACAAATCAGGCACCACACACACACACACTGATCACTATGATGTATTAAACTGTATTAAAGTGAACAAACAGCTAGGAAGTAATAGACATTTGGTTAATAGTACAATTGTGTCCACATGGCTTTTCACTGAACTGTTTCTTTTTTGGCATGCGGTGCTAATCTGACCGCTTATTACTGCTACAGTATGTTTGCTGTTTGTTTGCTGTTTGTTTTATTGCTTGCGAATAAACCTTCAGAAGCAGGTCTGCCATATTTCCCTCAACAGTATAAAATATCGACATATTTTTGAGACACAATGGTTATGCTAAACTAAATGAAAAGTGAGAAAGCGCAGACTGATTAGCCCGATAAAAGTGATCGACAATCTAGCTAACTAGCTAACATGCTGTCTCTTAAGCATTTGGTTTGTTTTGTGTGCTAATAATTATAATGTTTTGTCACGTTGTTTAACCTTGTTGTTTTCTGTATGCTTGCAGCATTAACATGCATTATACAGGGTAGCAACTAGCTAGCTGAACTAACTGAAGTATTGAAAGATGCTAACAGTGCTGCTCGTTATTCGTTTAGTTAACGTCTAATGGATCAGCCATCCATTTTATCAACAGCAGCAACTTTAATTATCTTTAAAAATACTTAAAAATGTGGTTTATCTGTAACTCGCATTTAGGCATTTGGCAGACACCCTTATCCAGAGGGACAACTTGGTGGTCATAGGATTTGAACCTGGGACCTTCTGAACTGTAGATATTTTTTTGTTGTTGAGGTTACTCCAAGACTCCTTTTCCTTCGAGGCAGTTCCAGAGCCAGTTCAGAGCCAGTTCCTAATTTTGAACCAGTTTTTGTTTTTTTACTCAGCCAAACAACAACAACAACAACAAAAAAAAAAAACGGTTCCATGACAGCACCAAGACTTTTCTGGACTAGAACAAAGAATTGCTTGCTGTGCGCCAGGGGCTGACCGTGGTGAAGGCCGCCATCGTTGTTATGCTTGCGGCTAGCATTTTTTTCTAAAAGCATTTAGGAGGTTCGTTATTGAACCATCTCTGAACCAGCATTAGCACCAGACAGGAACTAACACCTGGTTCACTTTGGTGGAAAAGGGGTACAAGATGGAGACTGCTTCATCATATAGTGCCTGCTGAAATACTGTTTAAAGAGTTTCGATGGAGAAAACAATATTTTCTTAGGAAATATGTTAGAATAAATGCCATTCTGTGTATCATGATGCACGCCAAGTGTCATAAACAATGATATTTGATAGGTTGCAGCAACAACGTGATATAAAACAGGCACAGAAGGGTGGTTAGCATTCGTACCGCACGTCATAGCAATTAGAACGCATTGTCTGGGTTTTGGGGACAGAAAGTTACATTTGAGAGACGTTATCTGGAGAAAAAAGGGCCTGGAGACGTCACAGGTGCAATATTTCAACCAGGGGTTCATTAACCCACTTTGACATTTCGGCTTAGAGATAAGAGGAAACAATACGGTGAGCTGTATATACGCGTGGTTGTTTTGTCATCGCTTGCTAATCCATGGCTTTGCAGCTGCCTCTCCGCTATCAGTGGTGAAATTCACTTGGCATTCATAGAGATACAGAGGCTGAGATGATTTTCTCACTGTTACAACACAATGAATGCATTTCGAAGAGGTTTAATCGAAATGCCACAGAGAGCAATATCAGGGGGTCGAGTCCCAGTCAGCTCATCCATATTCACACACTCACTCACTCATCATCTATACCGCTTTATTCTGTGTGCAGGGTGGCAGGGGGTCCCGAGCCTATCTCATGAGACGAGTGCCAATCCATCACAGGGCACACACACTCTCACACACTACGGGCAATAGACTGATTCACACATATTACTGTGCGGGCACTGGGTCAAAGTTCGAGGCCTCATCAGAAGCAGAGAAATTAGTTCGGTTATTTCATATCTTGGTGGCTCATAGGTAAATATATACAAATGTTCACAAAGTGACATCGATACACTACTTCATGTGTCATTTTATGTCATTTTACTCCAAAAACCTTGGCAGGGAGCTATAGCTAAGGCACGGTGGATCATTTATTCATTTTATTTTATATTTTATCATATAAATGTCATTGGCTCACATATAATAATATATTAAAATTATATTAATATTATTTTACATGTGCCATTTGGCTAACCCATAAATCTATAATTTCTGTAAAATCATATAATATCGCATGAAGATATTGGATTTATGCAATAAAACTTACTATGCTTTACGCTTGCGGGCCTTGTTTATGAGTTCTTAACTTATGACCTTTCCCACAATGCAATGTTCTTTATGTATTCGTGAACTCATCTATTTGTAAACACCAATTAGCCTAATCTGCATGTCTTTGCATAACTGTGGGAGGAAACTGGAGTACCTGGGGGAAACCCACTAAGGGAGAACATGCAGACTTACACACACACACACACACACACACACAGTGCTACCTATTACGCCACCCATCCACATTTATATAACAAGAGCCAAACCAAAAAAAAAAGTTTCAAGCACAGCTTTAATAAGTTTATTCTGTTTATTCATTTTTATCTCCAAAAAAAATTGATAAAACATTTCTAAACGTTTCAGCACAATCTATTTTATTTAAGGTGATCAGCTTTTGATTGACACATTGATTGAACGTCAGGAGGGGGGGGGGGAGCGTTCCTTTTTTTACGTAACAAACCCAGATGATTGACAGGCTCCATTCGCGAATGAAATGACAGCTTTGAGAATGACAACCCGCTCAGCCAATGGGACAGGATCAAGTCCGGGGGGCGGGTCGAGCAGCGCACCAATCGTAGCTAAGATGAGGGCGGGGACTTGGACGGGTGGGTAGCAACAGTTGCCCCGGTGAGGACGGAGGCGCCATAGTCACGGTAGTCCTGGCGACAAGAACCAAGCAACGGGAATCAACAACAACAACAACAATCTAAACTATTAAGGAATTTTAAAAACTCGGCATACAAGCCTGCACGAATTAAAAGGTGAATATTAGAGTTTTGTTTTTACGCAGAGTCTTGTGTTTTTTTTTAACTACCAACTGTGTGCGCGCGCGCGTGATTTTGTTGAGCGCTTTAAAGCGCGACCTAGGCGGAGGTAACCGGATCTTTCTGAAGGCTGACGGTCGTTATGACGATGTCAGATCCGCGATAGAGACACAAAATGGCGGGTGCGGTAACACGAGACTGTTGGACTTTTACTTGTTGGCTGTTTTTGTTTTTGACCGGTTTAAAAAATAATAATAATACCCTGAAACCTTTTCCGTCCAAACTGTCTTGCGCGCTTAAAGGGGAAGCGCGAGCTCAGCGTCAGGCCCAGTGCCGACTTGTGTCACTTCTGGTTTGGGAAATTAAAGTTAATAATTTCTTCTTTTTATTATTATAACTGATATAGTTCAAGTAGCTTTATCGCGAATGAGAGTCAGTTCCGAGAGCCATTTCCTCCCCTGTGTTTTTATAAATAGTCGTTCAAAAGGAAAGGGGCGGAAAAAGAAAAAAAGTTTTGGCACTCGACTGTCGAAAGCACTATCTGTGTAGGGGGGAGTGTTGGGCAGACTGGGCGGGGCCTGTTGACTGGGCGTGGTCCGAAGGTGAAACGAGCGTGATTGACGTACCGGACAGCCAATCAGCATTCTCACAAACAGCTCAACGCGGAAACGACAGGACGAAATAGCAAATTTTACAAAAAAAACTCATAATATTTTAGTGTAAAAACTATGTAGTTTAGATATGTGTGAATACTTGATTTAGAGTTAGGTTGTCGTCTTCGTTAAAAAAAAAGGAAGTCCAGTTAGCCCAGTAAATTTATGAAAAAAGTCAGTATTTTGCGTGATGGCACTTTTAGAACCATCAAGTCTCAGGTAGAGTTTGTGCAGTTTTCCTCAGGCGTATTGGTCGACTTACACCTCCAGGTTCCAGGGTTCGATTCCCGCCTTGGGGTCTGTGAGCATTTTCTCCCTGCGCCTGGTCTGTTCCCCTCGGGGTACTCCGGTTTCCTCTCACAGTCCAAAAACATGCAAATTAGGATAATTGGTGTTCCCACATTTCCCGTAGTGTGTGTGTGTGTGTGTGTGCGCGCGCGCGCGCCGTTTCATGGATTGGCACCCAGTTCAAGGTGTACTCGGCCTCATGCCCAAAGTCTCCTGGGATGGGCTTCAGGGCCCCCTGTGATCCTGTACACATAAAATGAAAGTATGAATACAGTTTAAGGAAAGTGGGACTGTGACTGTCGCATCTGCTTCTATTTTGCATGCAAAACCCGGCAACTTAAAATTTTTATTTTTGTGTTTGTATAGTGGTGGCTTATATAACATGCGACTTGGTTTTCTTGCATACAAATATTTTTCTTAAATTTTTATTTTTTTGGTGGATTATTGTCATCTGATGATTAGAAATGTTTTAATATATTTAACAATTTTAAAATACACATTATAAAATATGTTTTTTATGTGTGTGTGTGTGTGTGGGGGGGGGGAGGATTTCCACAGAATCAACAGATGGCGTCTCGCTATTAAAGACATGATGGACAAAATATCCGATTGCTGCTTCTTCAGTATTAATGTTAAAAATTGCTGACATAGTTTTGAACCAGAACCTAAAGAGGAACTTGTGATTTAGATTAATAGGGCAATGATAAAATCTGTCACAGCTGTCACTAATACTGAGGTAAAGTTTGTCAGGCCTAGCATTTAAAAAACTAACAAACAACAAAACTATAAATTGTATATAAGAGTTAGCTGAGCACTTATTGAACCTGTATGAATTCTATTCCTAATCTCCGGCCCTTTCCCACCACACTTCCCCAACACCATTCATAAGTCTTATTTTACTAAGATTTTTAAAAAATTTCATTATACCTACATTTTACAAAACCCGGCCTCCCTTACGATGTTTTCACCTTCCGTATTGGAATTTTGCAAGGAATTTGCATCAGAATTCGAAGCATTTTCAGCATACGAACGAACAAACTGGAATGAACGTCGGCTAAGTTGTGCGTTCGTCCGGGAGCTATTAAAAACTTTTTTTTTTTTTTTTTTTTTGCATCAGTGTGAAGTCAAGCAAAGTGAGTTAATTATTTTCAGTCAGTGAAAGCTATTTTGAAAGAGTCAGTCCTCGATACCAACTTTGCCTTTAAAAGAGAAGTGATTTTTTTTTAAATGCATTTTTGTTGTTTTTTTTGGGTGGCTGGAACGGATTATCTGCGCTTACGTTATTTCTTGCGGGAAAATTTGTATCGCCTTAAGAATTCACTTTCAAAACTAATTAAATCGGTATGCTGAGGCACCGCTGTACTTTTAAGATTAACATTGCGTTAACCTGGGCTAAAAACATAATGAATTAAGCTCCGCCCTAATGCTTTAGGCTTTTACCCAATCATAGACGAGACTAGAATTGTAGTCACAGATGGCGGGATTTCATAACCTCGCACAGAGGCTTGCTAACAGTTTTGCAAAATTATTATTTTGTAATTTCCTTTACAGAGAAATAACCAAAAACAAGGAGTACTAGTCTAATAAAGATTCTTCTTACACTGACCCTGGTACACTCTCACACGTCTGGCCAAAGTAGAGTTTTTTTCTTCTGTTAAGTCTTTTTTTTTTTTCCAAAATGATTTTATGTAAGGCACTTGGGAGGATTCTCCACCTTTTAAAGACCTGAATAATAATCTAATCAAATTCAGCACTTAGAAGATTTCTAGTGCAGGTGGAATTGAATGAAATCAAGCAACTTCTTGTGTGTTTTTTGAGCCAAAATTCCATCACAAGACCAGGCAAGTAATCGGCATCTACTGTATATGTAGCTGATTTCATGTGAATAAGGGGACGCGTTGGACCTGAAACCTGTTCTGCAACCTCCAGACATCTAGACTCTTCGATCGTCTCTTCTGCCCATCTACGTAACTGTGTGTGTGTGTGTGTGTGTGTGTGTGGATGAGGATACCCTAACCATTTGCTTATTATGAACCTTACTGTGGTGCTCTGGTCGTACGCGTATATTTAATGCGTACGTGAATATTTAACAAACCGATTAAAGTTATTTTTATTATGACAATTCAGTGTGGACGAACCATTAGGTCAATGATTAATTAATTAATCCATCAATGATGGAGAATAATTATATAAAAAAAAAAAGTTAAGAAAACCATAAGAATGAAGAAAACGTAAAGTAATTATTTTTCCAAAACACAAACCCAAGTTTTGTTCCGTTATTTAAAAAATAGATCTCAGTACATTTCTCAACATTGAGCAATTTTTCATTGTAAACTTCAGATTTTCTTGCGTAAGGTGTTACCATGGCAACAGCAAATGCATCTAATGCACCATAGCTGTGCGGTGTAAGAAAGCGAATCAACTCTTTCTGACCAATCAGAATCAAGAATTTAACATGATGTGCTAAAAATGTGAGACAACTATCACTATGGCATGGGCTACATTTTAATTTCTTGTTCAATTCAGTTGTGGTTTAAATCCATTTTCGAGTTTCAATATTGTAAAAAAAAAATTAAATCGAAATGGTATTTGATATTTAAAATCGTGAAACTTACAGAATCGAATCAGGTACATTTAACCAGCTGTCTGATGCGAGATACTTTTGTTTTTGCACAAACTACATATTCATATCCTGAGCATTTTTATTGTTAATTTTAATTTTTTAGATGTTATGATTAATCTTTTATTATAAAATAAAATCATTAGGGATTTAATCAAATAAAAATGGTATTAACCGATAATGTTTGTTCTGCGTAATAATGCTCCGTAGCTCACATAGCCAACTTCTGTTCCATCTGTTCAAAGCTGAATGAGATTGTTTTTTTTTGTTGGTAACTGATAATCATGTTTGAGTACAGTATGAGCTCTAGAGCTAATTGTATTTTTTTTGGGGTGGGTTTTCAGCATTAGCTGTGTGAACTGGCAACCCTGACGAGCACAGAAAACGAGAGCGCTGTGGTCCATTACAGCACTGTTATTATTGTCTTTCTATTAAAACAATATTATTCAGTTTGCTTAACCTGTCTGGTTTCATTAATTCGTCTCATAAGTAATTTGTCAGGTGGAAAAAAAAAGTGCACCTTATTACCAAGAATAATCAATAATTAATCAGTTTTTGAAGGTTAACCTATTTAAATGACGTTAACGCCATTAGGTCCTGGGTTCGATTCCCGCCTCGGGGTCTGTGTGCATGGAGTTGAGCATTTTCTCTAGGTGTTCCGGTTTCCTCCGGCAGTCCAAAGATATGCAGATTAGACTCATTTACATTCCCAAATTTCCCCGCAGTGTGTGTGAATGTCAAGCATCGATCTGGCAACCCGAGCCCTTAAATAACTGCCACAGAAACGGCGGCTATATCTCCAGGGCGGGGAGTATCCGTCACCCGATGTGCCGCTTGATCGGTTAGGATAAATTCATGACATTTGCTCTGATCATTAATATATAGGAAAATGGAGTGGTTACGGCATCACATAATAATAATAATAATAATAATAATAATAATAATAATAACGTGGCATAAATATATTTTGACCCTAAAACAGCTGAATGGTTGTGAACTAAGATGAAGACTGAAAAAAATATATATATTGACGTTCGATATCATGCATTCCTGACCACTTTGGCGTCATTTCATTATTGTCAGTTTCTCTGTCGTTTCCTCTTATCTGCACACACACACACACACACACACACACACACACATATACACGCTCACACATATGCATGCATGCACACACTCGCACACACTCATGAAGTTAGCACTCAGGTTAATACAGTGGCCTTCAAACAGGAAGTAACTTCCTTTATGCGTAAGACACTCAAGAGCCAGTTGTGTAGTTCCGCTCCACTGTTTGTCTTTGTCTTTCCGTCTCTCTTTATCTCACGTGTGTGAACTCACACTCCACACTGCCTGCTTTCCGCGGCGTATTTGTTGAGATTGAGAAGCTGAGGTGAACATCTGACCCGGATAAAGCTGCAAGGTTTCCTCAGCATCGACTTCCACCTCAAAGCCACAGACGCCAAAAACAACAACAACTTTGAATCGTCAGACACTCTCTTTGTAATTCTAAACACACCATAGTTTGTCAAAGAAACACACGTCCAATTAATACCATTATTAATTTAACACAGACATTTCTTTTTTACACGTATGTTTGTTTATTTATTGATTTATTTATCATAATATTTGTTATTGTCATCAGAGCCGCAGGAGCTCAGCCGCGCTCTCAATGGCGACTCCGGGCTACACGGAGGAGCTCCAGCCCTCCCAGCCTCAAGGGGGCAGCGTGGGCACGTCGAAAAGCAGCCAGCAGAAAGCCACGCCCACCGTCGTCACGCCCTCGTTCCTCCCCGACATCCAAGGCTCATCCGGCTCCTCCCCTTCACAGGCGGGACTTTCCTCTAGAATAACGCAGGCCACGCCCCCGGCAATCCTCAAGAAGGCTGTTCTGGCCACGCCCACTCAGGTTACAGCGGCGACCTCGCAGTACGCCGTGTCCGAGATCCAGAGCTCCGCCCCCGGCTCCAGCAACGGCCAGAACACACCGCAGTACATAGTGGTGACTGTTTCAGGTGAGACTTGGAAGTTGTATTAGAGTGATACACACACACACACACACACACACACACTGGGGAGTGTTTACTTTCCGGTAGACACGCTGCAGGTTTCCTCCATTTCTTTTCTGAGTTTCCTCCACCAGCTTGGCCTTCACTTTTACTGCAGCTTTTGGGAATTATGGAGGAAATGTGCTATTCTGTGTGTGTGTGTGTGTGTGTGTGTGTGTGTGTGTGTGTGTGTGTGTGGTGGAAGTGTTGCATTGCAGCAGGTTTATTTGTAGCTACTTCTATTAGTGGAGAGCCGCAGGAAGCGACCCACATCTCACGTTACCCCAAATCCCTCCACCGCTCGCCACATCCCATAATAATCCACCATCCGCTTTTAAACTCGCGGCTTTGTGCTATGGTATCACGCTGAGACACCCGAGAAACAAAGAAAGCCCAAACGTTTAGTTAAATTAACAGCGATCAGAACGGGTCTGTCAACTAACATCAAACAGAGTTAGCGGGGAGAAAAAAAAAGCAGTAGTTCATGACAACGCTGTTGCTAAGCAACTGGGAAACATACACCCAGCATATGCAGGCTGGTGACTGAGGGGAAACCTGAGGGAGGTAGTTAGCGAGGCTGTACAGATCACGAGAATGATATACACACACACGTGCGCACACACACATACTCGTCATGGATGTCAACATTTACCTCAGATGAGTTCACTCACACACAAACACACACACACACCGAAGTTAGAAATTTACCCAATCAGAAGTCGAACTTTTAATGCTACAGTTAGCTCGTTTTTTTATTTTTGTTTCATGAGTTAGTTGAGTTTGATTGCTACTACAACCCCCATGTAGCGTAGCGTGTTAGCATGGTTTCTTCATAGCATTTTTGTTTTAAACCGCGCTTCCCGTCAGGTCAGGAAATCAGGTCCTTCAGGAAAAGTCGAAATGGAAATCGTGACATGCTTTTCTCTCCATCCTGTCACGTGTCTCTGAAAGAAACCATACGCTCAGGCGGGAAAAGACGTACAGGGCCGTGAAAAAGTATTTGCCCCCTTCCTGAATGTTTCCTTTTTTCTTGCATTTTTGTCACACTTACATAATTCAGATCATCAAATAAATTTACACAATAAAAAAATTACACAAAGATAACCCGAGTAAATACAACATGCAGTTTTCAAGATGATGATTTCATTTATTTTGGGGGAAAAAGCTGTGCAAACCGACCTGGCCTTATGTGGAAAAGTAATTGGACCTACCCCTTCTGTAAAACTGTATATATATATTTTTTTCTTTTGGAAATCTGAGGTAAAATTTCTTTTGCTCAACCCAGGCCTGATTTACTGTTGGACCCGTTGAATCACTCAAACAGAACCTGTGTGACAAAGTAAAGCACGCTGAGAGATCTAAAAAAAATAAAATAAAAAAAAAATCACCACGATCTAAAGAAATTCAGGAACGGATGAGGAACTGGGAAGGGTTACCAAGCCATTTCTAATGCTTTGAGAGAGCCGTTAATCACAAATGGAGAAGACTTTGATGAACAGTGGCGCCGGCCTGCCGAAACTACTTCAAGTGCACAACAACAAAAATGAAATCCACTTGCGTTTGAATATCGCCAACGTGTCAAGTCTGAAGCCCCCTCGTTTCTTCATATTATATTAAATGAATTTAAATGATGTCGATTAAGGCTGCAACGTGTCTAATGATACAAAAAAAAAGCTTGTTTATGTAACCACCTCAGCAGCGTCCTCGTTTCCCCTCCTGTCTGTTCCAACCACTCAGCATTCAGCATCACCTCCTGATCATCTGTTTCTCACTGGTTCAGGCATTTTATGGTTCAGATTATTTTTATGGTTGAATGATTTCTTTGTAGGTCACTGAACAGAAAACATTCGCTCAGGTACAGGACAGGGACTGGACTGAAAATGAGAGTCCTGCAGGAAGCCTGGAAAAAGAGTACATTATAAAATATGTCTGGCTCTTTGGATGCAAAATATTACAGAGAGTGACCTTTTTTAGCTTATTAGACATCTGAGCAGTTGATGGGTAATACTTTTGCTCAGGAGCCCAACAGGTGTAACTTGGTGGTGTTGGGGTTTGCACCTGGGACCTTCTGGTCAGTCATCCAACACCTCAACCACTGAGCAAATATGAAGGAATGAGAGGGGGGGTGTCAAGACTTTTGCACAGTAATGTATTTCCAGTCATTTGTATTATTCACTCGCTAAGATGATTCAATATTAACGCTGACTTGTGTGCCATGAGCGCGCACACACACACACACACACACACACACACACACACGACGTTGTCATGAATACGATGCAGACAAAATCTCCAATTTTACCACAACAGCTTTGTAACTATAAACATGTGTGTCATCTCGCGGGCTGTGTATCGATCTGATCTGACGCACACGTCGATGCTAGCACCAGAGTTTGAATATTACACATGAGTGAAAATAACACACAACAGGTAGGTAAGAAGCTTTCCCTGTTTTATCTTTTATTGACTCTCTCTCTCTCGTCAGACTCGTTGTATCTCTCCAGCCATCTCTGCCAACGCTCAATCCGAGCACCGTGTTTACTAGAACATGAGAGCCTCCTGCCGTCTGCGGAGATTAGCCGCTCAAGGCTGGCCTCGTCCCGCGCCGTATAAGAGCAGAAAGAGACCGAGAGACGCTCGCTTTCCAGTCTCTCGCTCTTGATCTCTTTCTCTTGTGTGTGTGTGTGTGTGTTTTTTTTTTTTTTTCTTTTTGTAAAGTCATGTTCTACAGTAGCTGCATGTACAGTTTCGAAACTGCGTACCGTAAGTAACCAGAAACATGGAGTTTATCTGTTCTTCAACAATGAGGAGAAATACACAGATACACAGTGTTATGGGACTCGCCAGGGAGCTCCTGATACGATACCCATCGGCGATTCTGTCAGGATCACGGTTTTACAAATATCTCGATTTCGATTTATTAATTTTTTTCCTTTCAGATTTTGCCTGCAAGTATGTGAGCAGTTTAGAGTGGCCACCCGTAGGATCATAGAGGAACTGAAACATTTCACCACAATAATAAAAAAATAAATTTTTTTGGGGAGTTAGTGTGGTGATGCCTAACTGAGTCATTTAAAAAAATTTTTATTTATTTATTTTTTTCCTCTCTGTCAAAGTATCTACAAAATGTTATACACCATTTTAAACTAAAAAACGAAAAACAACAGAACGCGAGCCGACGTTATGGCGAGTCTCGTCTTCTCAGCGTATGTGAGACTGAGTTGTGATGAACCTCGGATGTTTTTTGGCTTTTAATCCAACGATTTGCATGCGTGTTGTACATGTCAGTCACAGCGTGGAGTTTTACCTTCAAGACTTTGTAAAAAAAAAAAAAAAAATCAGGGTCATTAGTGAAACACCTGCTTTAAAACAACTCGACCGTCGTTACCAGGTGTTTTATTACTGGTGCTGCATGAAAAGGCGACGCGTCGACCCTGTACCAGGAAACTGAACTAAACCGCGGTCAGGGTTAACCTTGATCATTTCCTGACGATTTCTAATTTCTGTAAATGGTTAAATGTTCAATGTTGGCTGGCAGTGTTTTTTATTTGTTTTTGTTTTTTTTGCTTAGAAATGTCGTTATTACCAACCCTGTACACGAAAAAGTGCTCGCCGACCTTAACCCACAGTTTTCTGCTGATTTCTGATTTCTGTTGTCGCTGTGAGTGTTTATACCGTCCACTGGCCGTTTTTTTTTTTTTTTCCTTTTTTAAATTTTTTTTTTTATAATGCTGGAATTTGTTTTTTTATTTTTATTTAGATAAACATTTCCTTAGAAATGCTGCTAAAAGAAGGAGAATAGTGGTTTGTGAAGGATTGCTAGGACAGCGTATATTTATTATTTATTTATTTGTTTTTGAAATGAAAGGTGTTAGGTGATCTTGGGATCTCTAACATATACACAGCAGTTGATGTGTGTATATATATATATATGTATGTGTGTGTATGTGTACATATATATATATATATATATATATATATATATATATATATATATATATATATATACACATACACACACACACACACACACACACACACACACACACACACACACACATATATATATATATACACACACAGCGTGTTGAAATAAATGTCAAAAATGATCCTGGATCAGATCTCTGTGCAGACTGATGATGCGAGATGTAATAATAATGCACGTCATAGTGGATCGATCATCGACCTTCTTTTTGTTGCAGTGATCTGTTGCTCCAGTCCTTCGCCTGATAGTAGATAAATACTAAAATCTAAATGGAATTCTTTTAAATTAATTAATTTTTTAAAATGTAATGTGAGTTTAATAATAACACAAACAAATAATAATAATAATAATAATAATAATAATAATAATAATAAATCAATAAAATAAATGATAAAATAATAAATACATTATCTTTATTTAGTTTATATATTTGTTTACTTCAAATCAGAAAACTTTAGTATTTATAAATGAGTATTTTTGACCTTTTTGTTGTAAATTCTGTCTGTAGTTTAATTGTTTTCTTCTAATACAGTTTTTCTTTTGTCATAGTGAATTTTTCTATTCTCCCTCTCATAACTCTGCCTGGTCGTGCACGTGATGAATAACGTCGGTATTCGATTCAGCTACACTACTCGACCTCACGTCCTCACTCTTAATAAAGTCTAACGAGGTGTTTTAACACTGCATGACCGCTTTGGTGGATGTGGTCTGGCCTCCACCATGTGCTCGCAGGTTCGCTCACTCGAGTGTCTCATATGTAAAGGAGGAAACGTGTTTCTCTTGCTCACTGAATCACAGGAAGGAGGCACACGATGATGATGATGATGATGATGATGATGATGTTACAGGTTTCAGCGTGTAGAGTTTTTCCATTTTTAGCACCGAATAGTGGAACGAGCCGCAGGATCTAACTAGCCGGAGAACATGCGTTATTCACTCTTAATGTGTTTGTTAGAACAGGAGTGTTAAGAGTGTTTGTTTGTTCTTTTTATATTAAATTCAGTTTTTTATGTTCAAATACATGATGTGTTTTTATTTCTCCTAATGTCACTTTATGGAAATCTCATTAATCATATAGTCTTGTCAATCAAAAAATCTTTTTTATAAATCCTTAGTGACAGGTTTAAATGAAAGAGAATGATGTTGTGTGTGTGTGTGTGTGTGTGTGTGTGTGTGTGTGTGTGTGTGCGAGAAGGAAAGCGAACAGAGAGGACGGGTTTCTGCGTCAGCTTTTGTGCGTCATGTGCTTTCCTGTGTGTTGGGGTCGCTGTCTTATCTGTTTCAGTTCCTCTTTCGACACACACACACACACACACACACACACACACACACACACACACACACACACACACACAGCATTCACATTGCATTATTAACAGTTTCTAGATTACATCATTATCTAAGTACAAAATGAAATCAAAGCAAACGTTTATTGATCGTTATGGAATTCTAGATTAATATAAATATTTGTATTTCTCTGTCTGTCCTCGCTCGGTTGCTCATTGTGTGCAAGTTTAATAAGGTAGCATCGGCTCACTTCCCGAAAGCCGCGCATGGTGTAAAATATTTCCTTACCTGATCGTATAACATCACAACGCTGTCTTTCTGCCTGTTGTATTTTTTTTATAGAAGGATCTGTCAACTCAAACGATTCGGTAGCGGACTCCAGTCCACCTCCGACCGTCCAGACGGGTGTGCCGACACACGTGGTGCAGACCGCACAGGTAACGCGCACGTAGACGCACAGCGGATTGATTCATTCTGTGCATCGTATCGTCGCGTTAACGCACTCTAAACCTTCCTGTCCTTCCTGTTTCCCACCAGCAGAGGTCAGTAGTGCAGACCACAGCCAAGAGCGGCCAGCACGGAGTCGGCAACCTGCACATCGCCCCTGAGGTCAGCTCGCGTTAAAGAGGGAAAGGTTTAATGTTTAATAGAAGAGGGTTGAATCAGAATAAAAGCAGTCAGGGAGACATGTAGTAGTGACTGTGTGTGTGTGTGTGTGTGTATGTGTGTGTAGATCCCTCATGTCTACTCCAGCCAGGTCCAGTATGTGGAAGGAGACAGCAACTACAACACACCCATGTGAGACACACACACACGTGTACTTTCTTCCTTTAATCTCCCTCCTGGCCAATCAGACTCCTGACACATCGTCTCCTGTATGTTTTTTTTTTTTTTTTGTCTCAGTCGTTCCAGTACTTTCCCGTTTCCAGACTCCTCCATCTACTCCCAAGCCACGGCCTCCGCCCCGTACTACGAGGACCCGCCCACAACCGGGTCGCAGGGCTCCACACCTGTGACCTCGCAGCCGGTTTCCGTGACCGCCGGATTCTCGGGGGGCGGGACCGGGGTGACGGTGGTATCCGGAGCGTCTTCTTCGAGCGGGCCTGCGGGCGGGGCCGGAGCCGGAGGTGGGGCGAGCGGTGGAGGAGGAGGAGGGGCGGGAGGTTATGTGGTTCCTGGCAGCTACGTGATGGGAAGCGGGGGCCAGAATTACACTCACAACATACGCGCCTCACCCGCTACTGTGAGTATACACGGGCGGGTACGGGGGTGTTGGAGAGCCGTACACGATCATACAATCACCGTTTAATCGTCTGAACGATAAATATTAGCGTAAAAAGGCTTATTGTTTCATCGTGTGTGTGTGTGGGCTTGTTTTGGCCTTTTGTGGGGACATTTCTTTAAAACTTTTCCTTTGGGTTACACAGACTAAGGTTATGGTTGTATAACCCATTTCTTGTGACGTCACGATGATGTCTGTCCAGTGTACTTCTTGACACTAGTTACTGGTGGATGCCTGTACCAAAACCAGCAAGAAACCACATCTGATAACGTTACATCATCAGACAACACTTTATCTCTTTAGTAATTCGTTCTGTCATTCCTAATTACATCTGAAGCATCTTTGTCGTTCTACGTGAGTTACAAGGCTGAATCCCAAAGCCCTGATTAAGGGAACTACTACACAGCGCACTAGTTTTTGATTTAACACTATTTGGAATTCAACCCCAGGCACTTACTGTAATTAGCTTTTAATTAGAAAGCTTGAAACGTCAATATTAGTTAACATCCCCTGCACATTGTTGTATGAAGCGTAAAGCACAGCATTTGCAACAGAGGCGCTGAATAAGAAAATGCTAAACCACTAAATCACTAGCGGACTATCACTACCTACACCAAATGTAGGAGGAATCTCACACAGGTCGTCTCCAATTTACGAACATTTGAGTTACGAATTTCCACAGACACGGAACGGGCCGCGATTCTACTTCCGGTTCAGTCATGGAAGTACCTCAGGTGTATTTGACAAATAAATAGACACTGCAGTGCACCAGATACCAACATTTACAATTATATACAATATTCTCAGTGTGTAACTGAATGTATAAAATGTCCGGTATATTGTATGAGTGTGTGCACGGGCGAAATGAGTCGCCCTCACCGGTTTCAATGAATCAGTCTGGGAGCACGATGATCGAAAATGTTTGTCCTGTAAATCTGTCCTGATGGTGAATAATCCTTAGTTCGGAAAATTCTTAACAAAAAAAAAAAAAGAGTTCACAGTCCAATACAGTGGAAAAGAGCTCTGAGACCATTTGACATTGAGATTAATTTTCTTTAGGCGCAGTTATGGTTTTTGGCCACATGATGGCAGTGTAGGGAAAGGGGACAGATTTAGTCAAGTGGATTTACAGTGTGTATATTCGTGTCAAAGGTGTACAAGACTCACTTTGTCAGACTTACGAACAAATCTGACTTACAAACGCACTTATTGTATTTTCGTATTATAGTAATCTTAATGGCTGGTCCTTACAAGCATGCTAAGCTAAGTGTGTGTGTGTGTGTGTGTGTGTGTGTGTGTGTGTGTGTGTGTGTGTGTGTGTGCGCAGGTGCAATGGCTGTTGGAAAATTATGAGAAGGCCGAGGGAGTGAGTCTGCCCCGCTGCACACTGTACTATCACTACTTGCTGCACTGTCAGGAGGCCAAGCTGGAGCCCGTCAACGCCGCCTCCTTCGGCAAACTCATCCGCTCCATGTTCATCGGCCTGCGCACACGGCGACTCGGCACCAGGTACACACACACACACACACACACACACACACACACACACACACACACACACACACACACACACTTAGCAACTTCATCTTGTGAACGGTAAGAATTATATTCTCTGGGAATCTGAATGCAAAACTTGGTCATAAGTAAATATTAAATTATGTGTTTGAGGCATTGTAGGGTGCCAATAATTATGGAGTTCACAGTATGGGTGGAGAAATGGTGGATTTTTTTGTGTTTATGTGAGTGTGTGTGGGTCCTTGTTTAATGTGTAAGTGTGTGTGTGTGTGTGTGTGTGCGCGCGTGTGTGTGTGTCAGAGGGAACTCGAAGTATCACTACTATGGCCTTCGGATCAAGAGCAGCTCCCCTCTGCACCGGCTCATGGAGGACCAGCAGCACCTCGCCATGAGACAACAGCCCTTCTCGCATAAGCACAGGTGTGTGTGTGTGTGTGTGTGTGTGTGTGTGTAATACACGTTCGTCAGAAATATATATGTAATACAAGATGACACAATCCAGTAAGGTAAATTTACATGTTACAGCAATATTGATGATGACCAGGATATAAATGAAGAATATAAAGAGAGAGAGAGACAAAGTTAAATTAACAGATCTGTACAGATAGTGCGGTAGTGCTAAAGTAATGGCACCGCTTAAACACAATTCAGGTCAATTTATGATATACGATGCTTTAAATAGTAGACGATGTCACAAAGCAGGTTTACAGAGGATGAACTGTTCTAGCGAATCTGTCTCAAAACACAGTGAGCACTAATTAGTCTCCAAACATGCATTTTAGAAGACTTTGGCGGTGGTAATGGTTTTGCTGTTTCCTTATAATCCTACAGGTGGCGCACTCTAAGCTATTCACACTCGGTACCCGTGTGGTAGGAGGGAATTATTTGCTAAGTCTGTTTTAAAAATAATAATTATGCCGGAGGACAGATACGTGCTGCTCAGTAACAGTGTAACTGTTTATTTAATTGGATTTAATGTTAAATGTTAAACTCTGGTATTTGAAGTTAGTTATGTATACAGTGCAACCTTGGATTACGAGCATAATTCGTTCCGGAAGCGGGCTCGTATTCCAAAACACTCGTAAAACCAAATCAAATCTTCCCATAAGAAATAATGAAAACTCAAATAAAAAGAAATCTTTCTAATGACACTTGCATGAGCGCAGACTAACGGAATCACTGCTGTAAAATAAAAAACAAAAAAACAAATGAACCAGCACCTTACCTTTGAAAAGAATCGCGACAGAGCAGAGTTTCTGTGTAGAGCAGAGTGTGTGTGTCTCTGTGAAGCCGGGGAGCGGGGGTGTAAAGGCAAGAGAGAGTGTGTGTGTATGTGTCAGTGTCAAAAAACTTGGCACTCGTAAACCAAGACATGCTCGTTTTTCAAGTCAAAATTTATTAAAAATCTTTGCTCGTCTTGCGAAACACATGTAAGTGAGAAAATGAATGTTATAAGGAATGTGCCGCCTGTGTTCAATTCAGATGTTGGTAAATAAAATTAATAAAGTTAAGGTATAAAACTTTTTTTTAAAGGTTCATGGTTTTACAGTCGTAAGAAAATTAGAAAAAAAATTGAATTGTAATATTGAATTGGGATATTAATGAAACTGTGATATTAACCAAAATAGCAATTTTTATCGGATCGACACCTTGGTATCGCGATGATATCGTATCGGAAGGTGACTGGTGATTCGCGTCCCTAGAATGTAAGATAAATTAATAACTTTAATTAGCTATCTCAGGTTGTTTTAATTGTGAACGAGTGACATCAAGAAATATATAATGGCTGGGTAAATTATTTTGTAAGTGCAGCTCAGTAGGTTTAGGGAAAAAAGGAGACCAGAGCTAGCTAGTCTAATGCTGGATCTTCGGCCTCCGTCTTTTTTGAAAAAAGCTTAAAACTGACATCAAAAGAATCTGAACAAATCAGCATGAACGAATCAGTTGGTTCCAAGTCGACCAGTTTGAATCATTAATGCCAAATGCTGAAACCTGGATTGCTTGTTTGCATTTATTTGATGTGATGGAGTTTTCTCCGTAGGATAAGACCGGTGCAGAAGGTCGAGGGAATGACCAATGGGATGGCCTTGGGGGCGGGGCAAGGAGCAGGCCAGGGGGCGGGTCTGTTTGACATCAGCTCACAAATCCAGCAATATCAGCAGTTTTTGGGTAAGCACACCGTACTTGTGAGGACATTCCTTTGATGTAATTGTCCATCTTCTACATAATCTGTCTCTGTCTCTGTCTCTCTCAGACGCGTCTCGCTCTCTGCCTAAGTTTCCCGAGGTTGATCTCCAGGGAAAGGCCCTGCCGGAAGGGATTCTGCCCGAACATATCCGAGCTTTCCAGCAGCTCTACCAGGAACACTGTGAGGTAAAACCCACAGTGGTCATATCCGTACTGTATACTGTGTGTGTGTGTGTGTGTGTGTGGGGTTAACAATACGAAAAGCCACCTGTGACGTATGATGGAGCGGACATCCCGAATGCTGCTCAGTGAAATATGTACCATTTAATGGATTCAGTTACTAAGGCAACCGCCTCCTGGGTGGAAAGTATTTAATGTGTGTGTGTGTGTGTGTGTGTGTGTGTGTGTGTGTGTGTTTTCAGGCGATAGTGGATGTAATGGTGAACCTGCAGTTCCGTCTGGTTGAGACTCTGTGGAAAACCTTCTGGAGGTTCAGCGAGGGTCAGACCAACGAAGCACTCGACCTGTGGGTCTCTCCCTCTCTCCCTCTCTCTCTCTCTCTCTCTCTCTCTCTAACACACACACACACGGTTTGGTTTGTAACGTCAATATTATGCTTGTTACAGAAACAGTGATTCGGAGAAGCGGCTGCCCAAAGCGTGTCTGGTCCTGCTGTGTCAGTACGATCCGGTTCTGCAGTGGAGCCGCAACTGTGACAACACACTGTACCAGACGCTGGTGGAGATCCTCATCCCCGACGTGCTCACACCCATCCCCAGTGAGGAACGCCGCTCTACACCACTTCACACACACGCCACTCTACACATTTTCTACACACAATCTCTACACCATCACTACACAACTTCTACACAACTCAGCTCTACTCCACTCTACACACCTCGACACACTTCTGCACAATTTCTACACACCTTTTCGCACCTCTACACACCTCTACTAAACTATACACACCTCAACCACTCTACACAACTTCTACACATCTCACAATTACTATGCAAACTATACACAACTCTACACAACTTCTACATTCACAAGCATCTAATACACAACACTGCACCAGACTCTTGTGGAGAGCTACAGTAGCGATGCGCTCATTCACATTCACAAGGTGACACACACACACACTTCTACACAACTCGATGCGTCATGTTGCGATGTCTTGTCTGTTCTCAGGTGCCTTAACACAAGCCATCCGCAACTGTGCCAAGAGTCTAGAGACCTGGCTCACCGGTGCCATGATGAACATTCCAGAGGAGATGGTCCGCATTAAGGTGTCTCTCTCTCTCTCTCTCACTCTCTCTCTCTCTCACTCACTCACACACTCACACACCATCATAATCATCATTTTGTTTTAAAGAGTTGAGAAAAATGAACACACACACAAGCGCTCTGATACACACAGAAGAGCTTGCACATATTTATCAAACAGATGACCACTTCATGCTCAGTGGTGTGTGTGTGTGTGTGTGTGTGTGTGTGTGTGTGTGTGTGTAGGTGGTGTGTGCAGGAGCGTTTGCGCAGACGTTGCGCAGATACACGTCTCTGAACCACCTGGCTCAGGCTGCCCGGGCCGTCCTGCAGAACTCGGCCCAGATCACACAGATGCTCAACGACCTCAATCGGGTCGACTTCAACAACGTGCAGGTAACACACTTGTGTGTGTGTGTGTGTGTGTGTTATAACCTGGGGCTTAAAGATTCTAATCCAGATGACCATTAGGTAGTTTGTGGAATGCACTCAGACCTGTGTGTGTGTGTGTGTGTGTGTGTGTGTGTGTGTGTGTGTGTAGGAGCAGGCATCGTGGGTGTGCGCGTGTGAGGAGCGCACCGTGCAGCGGATCGAGCAGGACTTTAAGATGACGCTGCAGCAGCAGAAGTCTCTGGAGCAGTGGGCCGCCTGGCTGGACAGCGTCGTCACACACGTCCTCAAACCCTACACGTCCAGCCCGTCCTTCACCAAAGCCGCCAAACTCTTCCTGCTCAAGTGGAGCTTTTACAGGTATGTACACACACGCACACACACACTCGCGCACACACACAAAGTAAAGTGTGACTGCACAGATCAGTTGTAGATTTCAGGGCACTGCAGATTTCAGAATTATTGGCACCCTTAATGAGATTGTGTGGGCGGGAGGGGGGGGTGATATATAAAAATATATATATATTTTCTTTATATTTAATATTTATTGTCCAAGCTGAGTTTAAACCTCCCACCAAATTGACAAACATTTTGCGCCATCTCCGTTTACCGGGTGCTAAAACTTACCTTAATACCAGTAGTCTTAATTAATATGTTTGTTTTGGATCAAGTTATTTCACGTCATTAATATGAAATGATCACGATTCTGAAAAGTTATGTACAAATTCGGTATTTTCACATTTCATATATAAACTTAAAACAGTTGTATGATTGGAAGCCGATTACTGGATGAGATTATTTATAATCGACTCAGGATGGAGGTATAGGAAAGACGTTTCCCTGAAAACGAAGGGAACATTTTGTTTAAGAACACAGCATATTTTGTGTTAATGTTCCTGACAGCAGTTTACAAACAAGTTATTTGTTCTTCAGCAAAAAATCATGTGTTTTATTTCAGTTCTTAATCCAGTTTTAGTCATTTCAGGATTCTCCTTAGTTGTTTTCTTTGCTTGATGCAGGAGAATAATTTTAACCCTTCTGAAACAGAGTAACATATCTGCCGTGACCACAGGATCTGTTTTTTACAGTTTTTATTTCCCGATTTTCTCCCTAATTTAGTCATGCCCAATCCCCCTTAGTACTGACCCTTTAATTCAGTTGACATAAAACAGATTTGTTGGCATGTCATGTCTCGTATAAGAGTCTTAATTCTTCTGTGTGTGTGTGTGTGTGTGTGTGTGTGTGTGTGTGTGTGTGTGTGTGTGTGTGTTTTTTTTTTACCCCAGCTCGATGGTGATCAGGGATCTGACCCTGCGCAGCGCAGCCAGTTTCGGCTCGTTCCATCTCATCCGGCTGCTGTATGATGAGTACATGTACTACCTGGTGGAGCACAGGGTCGCTCAGGCCAAAGGGGAAACGCCTATCGCTGTCATGGGAGAAGTACGTGTATACACACACACACACACACACACACACAGAGGTTTGGGATGTCATTGGAAATGTTTCCTTGCTATGGCGTTCCACAGGGCTCTGTTTTAAGACCACTGCTTGTCTTACTTAATGAGAATAAATCTTCTTTCCTCTTTTTAGTTTGCCAGCCTAGGCCGGAATGACAGCTCAGCGGATGCAGACAAAGGTACACCTCACACCCTAGGACTGTCGTCCTCTTTCACACGCCAGCTGTGTACATTTTGTTACGACGTAGTTTCAGTCGTGATAATTTATCAGCACTTTTTTTTTTTTTATGCAAATGGTCAAGTCTACATTAGATAGTAATAAATCAGAAATTTTCTTGTCAGTCGCCGAGCAACGGTGCTCTTCCGAGTTTGAATAACGAGTGTGTTCAGCGGGTGGGGTTGTGTGTGTGTGGGGTGGGGGGGGGGGGAGGGGGCTCTGACGAACCATGTTCACGAGCTCTGTGTTTTGTAGAAGAGGAAGAAGAGGAAGACGACGAGAGTGACGAAGACCAGATGCCGATTCCGGTCGACTCGTCCGCCATGGACGATGATGAGTCTCTGGAACCGCCCACCAAATTAGCCAGGACGGACCTGTTCAACAGCACGCACAACTAACACCACACGCGCAAAACACACACACACGTTATTCAACACCACTTACAGATCATGCACTCACATAAACCTCTCTAGAGAATTATTACACATGAACATTACACCTTACTGACACACACACACACACACACACACACACACACACACACACACACACACACACATGAAGATTTATATATGCTGATTTAGCTTTGTGTCCTCTCTCTCTCTCTCTTAGTGCCATGCAGTCGTTTGCCTTTCGAGAGAACTGTTCTATCTGCCATAAGCGTATCAATGTTTAATGCCTTAAATTAATTTCAAGTGATATGCCTTATATACTTCTACATTACGGCCGGTCTGTGTGTGATGGTATTTACACTCACGTTGCGTACACACTGCCAGTTTTAACGTTTCTAGTAAATGTATTATTACATTATAATATAAGTTGCGTTCATTCGTTGTCTTAATACATAACATTATTACGTGACAACTCTTGCTCCTGATCTTCTCCCAGTAAACCAGCTGTAAATCACAGTGTTGTATTAATGTGCTTTTCATATGCAACATCGTTTCTATAGTAACAGCTCGTTCACAGGCACGTGTATGGAGGCGCTTGCGTTTCATATAACCTTAATCCAAAAATATGTGGAATATGTATTACCATGCAGGGTGGCACAATGGTCAGCATTGTAGCCTTGCACCTCCAGGTTCCAGGTTCGATTCCCACCTCGGGGTCTGTTTGCATGTTCTCACCGTGCTTGGTGGGTTTCCCTTCAGGTGGAAATCCCCATATCCTCCAGCAACCCCGTGCACAGGATAAACCCATCCCGTGCACTAGTGACCGAGCTAATGTCCTCCTCCTTAACGTTCTCGGATCACAGGAACCGGCGAATCCTCTGCTTTCTCCATTTTCATCTCGCACTCCCTTCGTGCCTTACAGAGCAGCCCGTAGTTTTGCTCATAGAATCCTAAAGGACGTTTAAGCACTAGCTGCAGAGACACAGTTCGGGTACAGTTGTGTGTGTAAAGTTTGTCCCCGTTCTGACGCTTGGAAATAATAGTATACAGTGACGGAAGTGGCTTCCGCTCCGATCACATGCGTGATCACATGTGATACATACGTCTTATGCCAGATGTCTCTGATGCAAGCCTTCTCAAGTTATCAAAGCCAGGGCCCGAACCTCAAGGGTATGAGTTTGTTTCCCTGACCAGGAATCAAACACTGGACACAGTCGTGCGAGCACCATGTACTAGCCACTAGTCCACCAGGGAACCTCACCTCATCTTATACTGCAAATGAGAGCAAGAAATGACTTGTTTAACATTACACGCAACTCTACATGGATAACTAGCACAGCGTGTCATTGGCAAGTCGCCTCTGTATCACATCATCCGACTGTGGATTCTTTTCCTACAGCCCTGTTGTGTTTTATTCCCTACATCGGCACTCTCGTACCCTTTCAAGGGTTTTTTCTTTCTTTATTTTTTTTAACAAATGGTGACATTTCTTATCCTTTTATGAATGTTTTCTAGCTCTACAAATAGTAAATATAATTTAATATATTGCAAACAATAATACAAATATTTTCAAGCCGGGTAGGTGATTTTTAAAGAAATTTATTTTTCCAACCTGGAAAACATTTCTCGATTCACTTCGCATGTATTTACTAAGATGTAGAATATTAAAGAACTGGCAGTGTGTACCCACAAAGACAGAACGAATGTCTTCTTTTGTTTTTTTTGTTTTTTTTTTTTTTAATGCAGCTGAGATGCATTTGGAGGTTGAACCAAAAAAAAAAAAAAAAAAAAGGGGGGGGGGGGGGGGGGGGGGAGACCATCGTCTTGTTGTTTGCCATCACTTTGCACAGGCTTAACTTCCTCTATCCTCCACATTTATCCCTATTTTCCATAATTGCTTGTCATGTTTAGCAGTGATCTAATGGTAACTTGCGCCTGCTTATTTAATGCATTTTTTTGAGATGCTTAGAGCTTGTGCATTTATATTAAGTGGACTTCTTGAAGATCAAGAAATTTGATCACGGGTTGTTGGAATGTAGAATTGCAAAATAAGTTGCGTACAATCATTTTTTTTTTTTACATGGACATCAACATGCAAGGAACATTTTCTGCAGTTTTTTTTTCCTTTGGAAAGAGATCATGTTTTCTGAAAACACCGACCTTAAAACAAATCCAACAGATGGATTACCCATGATGCATTGGAGATTTGTTTTTACGCTTGATGCCCTTTTGAGTTGCAGTGTTATTTTCCATAAAGCTATCACAATTTTTTTTTTTTTTTTTTCTTTTGCATGCGAATTTGCCAGAAGAGAGATTTCAGCTTGATGCCTCAGTGTAATACTTGTACTGCTTGTGCCTTTGGAGAATAACCTCTGACTGCAGAGATCTTTAAATGTATGAATAAATTAAGACGCTATATCGCCTACTATGCTATCTGTTCTGCTTGTGCAAAAACAAACAAAAATCAATATAGCTATGCAGTATAAAACCCACAATTCTCCCAGGTCATTCCTTCATTTCATCTGCTTAGATCATCATGTACATACATCATTCACTTCAACCATCATCTGCATCTGACGTTTTCCTCCTCAAACAATCAGGAACTGTATAATCAGCAGTCGTGTGCCAATATCAAGTTTGTCTCATCTTTTGTCACAGTTGATGCACCATATCAAAAAATCTTGTAAGTCTCCATTTTGTCCACATTCACATTATTTTCACCTTTCTGCCAAAAGTAATTATACCCGAATGTGCAGATTAATTTTATTATACGTAAGATCCACAGACTTAAAACTGAGATCATACCTAAACTTAAAAGTGCAACATTCATATAACAGTTACAGATTATATAATGTTGGGTTCAGGTCACAGTTGACATTCAAATGAGTTTTATGCTACATTTACAAACAACCAGTTTTGGTGCTATTTAAGGATCGTAACTGAAATATGGAAGTATTTTAATATTTACTGGGATGGAGAGAGCTTTACAAATGTGACAGGTGTGGTCATATGGATCGTTCCAAATAGCTGAAGGGGCTGGGTTAGGGTTATTGCTTGAAAATAATGAGTTTGTGTGGCCAGACAGATTTATTTATGGAAATCTGAGGGGGAACCAAGAAGTTGGTGTCGTGTAGGATAGCTTTTTAAAAATCTCCAGAAAGTTGAGTCGGATGAGTAAGGTGGTCAACTTGGCAGCTGGAATGAACGTGTGCTGTCTCAGACTCGGTTGGAATGCTCCAGAGAAGCATGGGGACAGGGTCAGTTGGATGGCTTTTGAAAACTGAGGGGACAAGGTCAGTCCGGTGGCTGTAGAAAACCGAGGAGACGGGGTCCGTCGATTGGCATAGAAAACAGAAAGGACTGGGTTAGCTGGATGGCTTTAGAAAACAGAGAGAGCAGGGTCCATTAGATGGCTTTAGAAAACCAAGGTGATGGGGTCAGTCTGATGGCTTTAGAAAACCGAGGGGATCGGGGTCTGTTGGATGGCTTTAGAAAAATGAGGGGACAGGATCCGTCGCATGGCTTTAGAAAACAGAGGACAGGGTCCGTCGCATGGCTTGAGAAAAACGAGGGGACAGGGTCCGTCAGATGGCTTTAGAAAAACGAGGTGATGGAGTCAGTTGGATGGCTTTAGAAAACAGGACGGGGTCTGTTGCATGGCTTGAGAAAAACGAGGGGACAGGGTCCGTTGGATGGCTTTAGAAAAACAAGGGGGCCGGGTCCGTCGAATGGCTTTAAAAAACAGAGAGGATGGGGTCAATCGGATAGCTTTCGAAAACCGAGGTGACAGGGTCAGTCGGATGGCTTTAGAAAACAGAGAGGACGGGGTCTGTCACATGACTTTAGAAACCAGAGGGTGGCCTCCGAGTGGCGCAGTGGGTAAAGCGCTCGCCCTATCATCCGGAGATCGCTAGTTCGCGGGTGGTGCTGTAACCTCTCGCAGCCGGAGGTCTAGAGAGAGCTGATTGGCCGAGCTCTCTCAGAGGGGAGGGATGAGAGGTACATAGTGCTCCGACATTAACCAGTCAGGGGCGTCTGTGAGCTCGCGCAGCGGAGGGAGCGGATAGCGCTGTCCTCCGAGTGTGTTACGCCGCCCCCAATGGTGCGAGCGAGCAGTTCGAAAAGATGCGGTCGGCTGGCGTCACGTGGTTCGGAGGAAACACGTGATAGTCTTCGGCCCTCCCGGCTGAGTGGTAGTAGTAGCCTTAATGTGGGAGCCCCCTAGTGACGGGGAGGAATTGGACACGACTAAATTAGGGAGAAAATCGGGGGAAAAAAAAAAAAGAAACCAGAGGGGACAGAGTCCGTTGGATGGCTTTAGAAAACAGAGGACAGGGTCCGTCGCATGGCTTGAGAAAAACGAGGGGACAGGGTCCGTCGAATGGCTTTAAAAAACAGAGAGGACGGGGTCAGTCGGATAGCTTTCGAAAACCGAGGTGGCAGGGTCCGTCGGATGGCTTTAGAAAACGGAGAGGACGGGGTCTGTCGCATGACTTTAGAAACCAGAGGGGACAGAGTCCATTGGATGGCTTTAGAAAGCCGAGGGGACAGGGTCCGTCGCATGGCCTTAGAAAGCCGAGGGGACAGGGTCCGTCGGATGGCTTTAGAAAGCCGAGGGGACAGGGTGCGTCGGATGGCTTTAGAAAACCGAGCCGACATGGTCCGTTGGATGGCTTTAGAAAACCGAGAGGACAGGGTCAGTTGGAGGATTCCTAACCCTAACCCTAACCCAAGGTGGTCAGATGGACGACTTTCAAAAACAGGGTATCATGGGCTTAGGGTCAGATGGATCCCGCTTTTAAAAGCTGAATAAAGTGCTCATCTTCAGGATGCTGGATGGGTAGTGTCGTATAATCAACTTGGCAGCTGGAATTTTTCTACAAATTGCAGCTAGAACATTTCAAATGTCTATGATGAAGTACAAACTAGAAACATATGACTAACCAGATTCATCCTTGTACAATTACTTTTAACAGAAATTTTATATAAAGAATATATGTTCCATTATATTGCCTTCGAAGCGGGACAGACTGTTTTATAAGCTCGCCCGACGCCGTTGTCCTCATCCTGAATGAATTATAGTCATCTAATACCTTAGGGCTTAAGCTGATCTGAAAAATTTATCGGCACGAGCCCAACAGGCCCAAATCGTACAGGAGGCGACAAGTCTTTTCTGTCCTGTAAAGTGCTGGATGCCAAACACACAGTCTTTATTGTTCTCTCACACACTGAATTCTTGTCTGTACACAGTGACTTCTGTGGTGTGAGCCTGTTCCTAACGACAGCTGTAATAGTCAGTTAGCAGCTAATCTCTTGTGGCTTTATCGTGGGATCGGTCGGTGGTTTTACAGTGACGTGGCCAATCGGAGCACTCGATACGTCAGTAGGTGTGTGCAGCCGTATTGAAAAATATCGTACTATGCTTTTAAAATGTTCGTCAAGTATTAGTCTAAAGAGATTTTTATGTTGGTTTTTAAAAGCTGTGTTTCTACACGACTTTGTGACTATAATGTTCTCTATGAGTGAAATTGTCTCACTTTAGTAATATTAGAAATGTATAATTTTATGATAATGTTTCTATTAATAGTGTTATTTGGGGTGTCCTGTAAGTTTTTACTGTGAGAGATTCAGTATGTAGCTATCAGTGTACATCGGAGAGGAAATAAAAACCTAAAGGAAAAGGCTTTGTGCATTTTTTTTATTTATAATTTCCTGTCATTTTAAATTGTAAATTTCCTGTAACGTGTAAGCAGTGTTGGTGAGACGGACATCTTTTTCAACCTCTGTGCACTGGAGCTTTCCAAATGAAGGAAAAATCCCATAGATGCCTCCATGTCTTAACTGTGATGAGTGATGTGGATTCACATCCTCACAACACCAAACCTTATAATTAGTTTTAACAAGCTAAGACGTCTCTATGTTGATGGCTTTAAAGCTCTAATGCATGCTAAATACTAGTACGGTGGAACCTCAGTTCACGAACGCCCCAGAGTACGAACAAAAACATCCACCTACAATTTGTCTCTGTTCACAAACTCCTCTTCGGAATACGAACCAGAAACCGCCATCTCGAGTTGCCGCTATCAGCTGAACAAAAGCATGAGGGCGTCGCTCTGAGCATCAGTTTTGCTAAAAATTAGGTTAGCGAACGATACAAGTAAAAATGAAGTGTTCGCTCTGTCCTGTACAGTCTATATTTAGTGATCTTTTATTTTTGTATAATTAAGGCTCTCTTTGTGATATAAATCAAATAAATCAAATGTTAAGTACAGCTCTGGAAAAAAAAAAAAAACCAAACAAAAAAACCCCTGGAATAAAAACCCTGACCTGCAGTTGCAGCTTTCATGTTTCTCCAACAGTTTTTCACATTGGGCTGAGCTGTTTGCTTTTTTGCGAAAAAAGTGGTATAAAGTTACCCAACAGCAGAGTTGTATAATTCATATTAATGGGGAACGGATTAATTCTATCTCCATATATTCCTATAGTAAAATAAAATAATAAATAAATAAATAAATAAATAAATAAAAACTGAGCCAGGGTACCACCAAATTGGGTCACGAACAGAACTTAGGAGCGAATTACATTTGTGAACCCTAACCACTGTATATACAATCAAATAAACAGTCGAGTTTTTTTCTTTTTTTCCCCCCAGTTAGAAATTGGGAACCTTTGACTGAATGCAGGACGAGTTGACATTTAAAATGTTTAGAATTATTTGTTTTTATTAAAAAATAATCAAGTAAGGACAATATCAAGTACTGTTCATATTCTGTAGAGGTCCAGCATGACCACTATTTAAAAAAACAACAACAACAAAAAAACCCTAACAAAAATTGGGAAATAAAATAAAGACAGACTGGTGTGATCAATAATCCACAGCGTTTCTGTATGTAAAAAAAAGAAGCAAGCTCATTGGCGACCTCCCCTGAAACTGCCCCAACAAAACAAATGTGTGAACTTGTTCAGAAAGAACGGTGCATAACGTTAAAAAAAAAAACTCAACTTTTTTTAGTGTTATTATTTGCTCTGATGACGAACAAACTCGTCTATGGGATCGATGATTACCGCAGCGGCTCTGGAAACCCGGACGAGCTGGAGACTTAGCCAGGCTTCACCGCCGCCTTCACGTCCACAATTCATTTTACAACTAACTCCTGGTCTAGACTAATGAGAAACCGGATTAATAGAAAAATAAAACATGCAAAGAACAACACTGTGTGTGTATGATGATGGGGAGGAGGGGGGTGGGGGGGCAACTTTACAAAAGTCAGAAGCGTGGGTTAGAAGCACCATCTCCAGAGTGACGAGTGTGTGAGATCTGAACTAACATCCTCGTCTCTGATCGGTGCTGACTGAGGAGAAGCGGTGGAACGGATTGATCACATACGCAACAAACAGCAACAAAGAGACACGTGTTGTTAAAAAAAAATAATAATAAAAAATTTCAGCAGAGACGATTTGTTCGGTCCAGCAGAGAGTCTGGATGATTTTTAGTGCAGCAGCAGCGTGCATGGCTCACAGAACTGAGTGTGTGTGTGTGGATGCTATTGTTTCTTCATTACAGGACGATCCACGTGGCTCTGTCGCTGTCCGCGAGTACTTGAAGAGAGGTACCTACAAAACAACCGACACGACCGGTGTTAATCCCAAACGCTGTAGAGACGAACAGATCTCATTCACATTTATTTAATTACTGACGCAGCACCAACAGTGTACACAAACACACACGGTTTATGTTTGTCTGAACTGAATTATTCTGACACTGATAGAGAGAAGTGTTATCACATGACCTGTGCGTGCAGTGAGAGACACAGACAGACAGACACACCTTTGTGCAGGGCTTCGTTGGTCATGCGGTTGATGTAGCGTGAGCTGCTCTCAGGGACGAGCCACCTCATGACCGTGTTCACGCACGACTTCCTGTACGAGCTCCACACACTGCCGCTGAGCCAGAGTGAGGAAGAAAGAACCAAAGAGAGAGAGAGAGAAAAAAAATAAATAAATAATAATTTTTATATATATATATATATATATATATATATATATATATATATACACACACACACACACATACATACATATATATATATTTTATATAAATACAGTGGAACCTTGGATTGCGAGGAACTGGGTCTGGGAGCGTTTTGCAAGACGAGCAAAGCTCAGTCACAGGGCGTCTACTGTTTACTCTAACATTGTGACCCAAACGTAATAATGTCGAATCTCATCTTCTAAATAACTGTTGCAAAGGCTACAAAAAACTTTTGTAAATTAAAATTAAATGAAAATTATGTACATTTTTATTAACTAAATTGTGTAAAGTGTAAAAAAAAAAAAAAAAAAAAATTTACAAAAAAACCCCGTAAAGCTTCGTTAACCACTAATCTCAAGGATTATTTAGAAACGATAAGTTTCTTCTTCTTCGCTTTCGGATATATTAAGCCACGCCCACAAAGATTTTAATCTAAACGCTTTAATACCACGTTTAACACGCAACGCTCACCTGGTTTGACCTTTGACCTCTGTGAGCTCACCGACCCCAACGGTGCAGCAGGCGCCTGTGTTCAGATCCCAGCTGACCTGCAGACTGGAGTGATACGATTTAGGCCTGAAAACACACACACACACACACACACACAGTTTGCAGATTGAATATGAATGATATACGTGTGTGTGTGTGTGTGTGTGTGTGTGTGTGTGTATACCTGCTGTGTTCCTCCTCACAGTTGGAGAAGGCCAGCAGCAGAAGTCCGATATTTATCACCACTATATTTGTCTCCGGGCAAACCTGTCGCCATGGAAACAGACCTCAACAACACACAGTGCCAAGTGTTGTCATGGCAATAAAAGGAAATAACATGAAAACAACGAAATTATTGCGGGGAGTGATTGCTTAGGCAGCGTGGGAAAATATGTTCCAAGTGTGTTCACACGCACACACACACACCTCAAGAATTACGACGTCGTAGTCGCTGAAGGAGCAGAACTGCGAGGCCCACTCCGCATCGTTTCGGATCACCTCGTTAATCAGGTACTCAAAATCCAGGGTCAGTTGCTCCACACACACACACTGTGGGAGAAACGGACAAGCACGGATTAATGCGCGCACGCACACACACACACGGACCATGTTCTTAACTACAGTCTAAACCGCATCACATATACCACACACACAAAAAACATCTTGTGATATTTAAAATATACTTGTGATATTTTCAAGAAATAAAATTTGACAGTGCTGTGAAAGAGTATTTGCACCCTTCCTGATACAGTGGAACTTTGGATTACGAGCATAATTCGTTCAGGAAGTGGGCTCGTGTTCCAAAACACTCGTAAACCAAATCATAATTTCCCATAAGAAATAATGAAAACTCAAATTATTTTGTTCCACAGCGCCAAAAATAAATACATGAAAATAATTAATACAATCTAGAAAATGACAAACAAATTAATCTGCACTTTACCTTTAAAAAAAAGTACAAATAAATCCTGACAGATAAGTGTTTCCGTTTGGTGCGTGCAGGCGCCATATGTGTGTGTGTGTGTGTGTGTGTGTGTGTGTGTGTGTGTGTGGAATTAGCCCCTTCCCTGGCCTCGTTTTACACACACTTTACTCGTAATCCAAGGTTCAACTGTAGATATATTAGGATTATTAGGAACACCATACTAATACGGTGTTTGACCCCAGTACTGCCTTAATCCTACATGGCATTGATTCAACAAGGTGCTGAAAGCATTCTTTAGAAACGTTGGCCCATATTGATAGGAGAGCATCTTGCAGTTGATGGAGATTTGTGGGATGCACATCCAGGACATAAAGCTCCCGTTCCACCACATCCCAAAGATGCTCTATTGGGTTGAGATCTGGTGACTGTGGGGGCCATTTTAGTACAGTGAACTCATTGTCATATTCAAGAAACCAATTTGATATGATTCGAGCTTTGTGACATGGTGTATTATCCTGCTGGAAGGAGCCATCAGAGGACGGGTACATGGTGGTCATAGAGGGATGGACATGGTCAGAAACAATGCTCAGGTAGGCCGTGGCATTTAAACAATGCCTAATTGGCACTAAGGGGCCTAAAGTGTGCCAAGAAAAGATCCCCCACACCATTACACCACCACCACCAGCAGCCTGCACAGTGGTAACAAGGCACGATGGATCCATGTTCTCCATCTCAAATTCTGACTTCAATTTTGGTGAGCTTGTGCAAATTGTAGCCTCTTTTTCCTATTTGTAGTGGAGATGAGTGGTACCCGGTGGAGTCTTCTGCAGTCGTAGCCCATCCGCCTCAAGGTTGTGCGTGTTGTTGCTTCACAAATGCTTTGCTGCAGACCTCGGTTGTACCGAGTGGTTATTTCAGTCAAAGTTGCTCTTCTATCAGCTTGAATCAGTCGGCCCATTCTCCTCTGACCTCCAGCATCAACAAGGCATTTTCGCCCACAGGACTGCCGCATACTGGATGTTTTTTCCTTTTCACACCATTCTTTGTAAACCCTAGAAATGGTTGTGCGTGAAAATGCCAGTAACTGAGCAGTGAAATACTCAGACCCGTCTGGCACCAACAACCATGCCACGCTCAGAATTGCTTAAATCATCTTTCTTTCCCATTTGACATTCAGTTTGGAGTTCAGGAGATTGTCTTGATCAGGACCACACCCTTAAATGCATTGAATTTTTTTTTGCATATTTGTCACACTTAAATGATTCAGGCAATAAAACTAATTCTAACATTACCCTAAGATAATCCAAGTAAGTACAAAACGCAGTTTTTAAATGATGATCTCAACCTGCCTGGCCAAATGCGAAAAATTAATTGCCCCCTAAACCTAATGCCGGTTTGTGCCACTCTCGCCGCCAACAACGTTTCACAACACTGCAGATTTCATATAGAGATTTCCCAGCAAAATCCTTTAATGCCACACACACACATGCATATACACACACACAGGGACAGGTATACACACCGGTCCCGTGTACTGGCCCGTCACCAGCTGCAGGTTTCTCCCCATCAGGTCTGAGACGGTAAACGGGAGCTGAACTTTATCCTCCTCTTCTCCTGAGACACAGAGACAACGTCTGAGTTTATCACGTTACTTCACAACATGAAATACATAATTTATTTTTTTAAATCATACACACTCAAACAGTCTGACTAACGACATGGTAGCTGAAGTGAAAGGTTGTGTGTGTGCGCGTTACCGTTGTCCTGCTCGGTCGCCCCGGGCTGCTGCAGCCTGTATCTGAGTCGTGTGTAGTTCACGTATCCCGGCTCTGGCGTGGACGATGGTGGTGATGATGATGATAATGATGATGAGGTGCGCGGCGAGAGCGAGCACAATGACGACGTGGACACCGGGGACATGACTGTGTTGCACGCGACGGTGTCCTCCGTCTCGGGGGTCGACGGGGTAATTCCTTTCCCCTGTGAGGTGGACGGCCCCTCTGTGTCCTCCCGCCTTTCTTCTGTTAGTCTTCGTTCGGAGTCCGCGGCAGCAGCACGCGAGGTCTTCGCCTCGTTTTCCCGTCTCCGCCGCTCGGCCTCCCCATCCGTCCCTGCCTGGGCCCGCCGGAAGATGTCGGCGGCGAACTCGCGCGCTCGCATGGCGGCCTGGGATCGTCCTGGGGAGAGCGGCGTCGCGTGGGGGTTGGTCGGTGACCCATGAGAGGAGGAAGAGGATGAGGATGAGGACAGGGTGGGAGGATGATGACGGGAGTCGGAGGTGGGAGTCGCTCGTTTTCGGTACAGGATCTGATTATTCTGGACATCCGCCTGCTGCTGCTCTTCACCTGAAGGGGGTGGTAGTAAGTATTCATCGTTACAGTCACATCCAGTAACAAAAGATGATTACAAACTGAACACACACACACACATGCAGAGACAAAAACACTAACACACTAACAAGGGCGAACTGTAACACACAAGCTGACACACACACACACACCCCACACACATAGACTTGTTACTGACCTGAGCAGAGTGAGATGGCGCAGGCCACCAGTGAGTAGCTGGTGTTGAGGAGGATGACCTGATCCTTCTTCAGCTGCAGCGCGGGCTGGAAGGTGGGGAACGGATATACCACCTGATAACGAGCGTTCAGGACGTAGCCGTGCTCCAGACACTCCCCTCCTACACACAGACACCAATCAGAACAGAAAAATACTAATGTAAAGTATAAGTGTAGTGCGTGCTTACCGGTGTGTGTGTGTTGGTGTGTGTGTGTGTGTGTGTATATGTGTGTGTGTGTGTGTGTGTATGTGTGCACCTGTGCGTACCTGTGCGTATAGTGGAGGTCGTGGGCAGGGGGCAGCACTGTTGGCACCGTTGTGCAGGAGGCATGGAAGCGATAGTGATGTAAATGTCTCTGTTGTTCTCGTCACTCATCATCATGTTCATCAGAGCCGTGCTGCTGCGAGTACTGACACACACACACAGTGTAATTATTCTGTCTACAGAAAGTACACAGATGGGCAAACCAAAACAAACAATTTTTGAAGAAGGTGTGGGCATGGAGGCATGTGTGTGCGCATCAGTCTCAGCAAAGGGGGCATGGCCTCTGCTCGCACCAGTCTGAGTGAGGGGACGTGGCCTATGTATCAGTCTCAACATGGGAGGTGTGGTCTGTGTGCGTCAGTCTGAGTGAAGGAGGCGTGGCCTCTGTGTGTGCATCAGTCTGAGTGAAGGAGGCGTGACCTCTGTGTGCATCAGTCTGAGTGAAGGAGGCGTGACCTCTGTGTGCATCAGTCTGAGTGAAGGAGGCGTGACCTCTGTGTGCATCAGTCTGAGTGAAGGATGCGTGCCCTCTGTGTGCATCAGTCTGAGTGAAGGAGGCGTGACCTCTGTGTGCATCAGTCTGAGTGAAGGATGCGTGACCTCTGTGTGCATCAGTCTGAGTGAAGGAGGCGTGACCTCTGTGTGCATCAGTCTGAGTGAAGGATGCGTGACCTCTGTGTGCATCAGTCTGAGTGAAGGAGGCGTGACCTCTGTGTGCATCAGTCTGAGTGAAGGAGGCGTGGCCTCTGCGTGGTTATGGAGAGAGAGAAAAACATGAGCCTCTCACTTGAAGCCGAAGATGACGATCTTTGAGTGATCATTGTGCCACTCGCAGACGGTCAGGTAAAGCTCAGTGTAGATATCTTCACCCGCAAACAACCTCACATGGTGCACCTGAAAATCAGAGGCAATAAACAGATTAATCACACAAACAAACACTACCCCCCTACACATTCTACCCCCCGAAAGTCCGCGACACACACTAGCAGGGGCGACACACACTAGCAGGGGCGACACACACACTAGCAGGGGCGACACACACACTAGCAGGGGCGACACACACACTAGCAGGGGCGACACACACTAGCAGGGGCGACACACACTAGCAGGGGCGACACACACTAGCAGGGGCGACACACACTAGCAGGGGCGACACACACACTAGCAGGGGCGACACACACACTAGCAGGGGCGACACACACACTAGCAGGGGCGACACACACACTAGCAGGGGCGACACACACACTAGCAGGGGCGACACACACTAGCAGGGGCGACACACACTAGCAGGGGCGACACACACACTAGCAGGGGCGACACACACACTAGCAGGGGCGACACACACACTAGCAGGGGCGACACCGCTCTGCTCGTCTGAGGCAGTGTGTTACCTGTTTGAGGCGACTGTGCAGGTTGAACTCCCACCAGTACAGATGGTACGTGTAGAAGGAGAAATCATCGTCCTCGCCGCAGTCGCTCGTGTAGGACAGGACGTAACGCCCGCATTTTGTGAAGCCGAGGAAGATGTGACTGAAACAAAGGAGATCGAAGGAAGAGGAGATCAGCGGCTGAGGCCGAACAGCTTTTGATAAGGGTGCCAATACTTTTAACACCTGGAGTATAATCGATGTAGCACATTGGTCACGACTTGTAGGTGAACTGTGTGAACATCCGATTTGTTTATTTACTGCCAGTATCTGCACTTAACGGGCTTTCGTTCACAAGAATACATAAGTTTTGGCACCCTTAGTGGGAAGATGAGCGAGCTCGAGACCAGGCAGAGAGCGGTCATGCGTCGTAGTGGACGACGAAGACACACTCACCCCGCACGGAGGAACTCCTCGCTCACTATAGCCTTCAAGGGGACACACACACGGGGCGGCAGCTTCCGGAACAGTCTCTGAGACAGCTGTCCAGACAGCTAGAGAGAGACAGACAGACAGACGAAAACTGATGATCATTAAAACAGTAAACCTAAAATAGGACAAATATTATGTCTTGACAGTTAAATCTAAACATTTTGAGCAGTCAAAGGTATCTGTACACCTTATAACAAAAAAAAAAATTAATGGACGAGTTAAGTCTTAATTTAGTTACAAATGAGAGAAACATGCAGCCTTAAGAATAAAAAGTCGCTCATTCCAACAAATCTAAGCAATTTATGAATTGACAGCGATCTAATATTATTATCAAAAGCAATATGTGCACTAAAAACATGACTACAAGCGACTGTATGTTTAATTCATTGTGTTCCTGAGGAGATCTCTCTCGTTTTGAGCTGGCATTGTACTAACTGTTATTGTTGTTGCTAGCTTAGCTAGGGGCTAGTACAAAATTATACTTCATCCCAGTTCTTATAATATTCATTAAAAAAATATAAAAGCACCGTCCCGATTGGAAAAAAAAAAATATATATAAATGTACAGTTTTAAAAAACAACGTATCCTTAAATCACAACAACACATAAATAAATGAGTTTTAACTCCCATAATACATCTATACTCAAATAGCGACGTGTCCCAAATTGCTACGTACTCCCCCACATCCGGGCACTACACAATCCACAATTATAACGGCTGATGCGCCCTACATTAAGCACTACACAGTTAGAATATATGTGATTTAGGACCAGACCGCTGGCTAGTTTTAGCTTCCCTAATAGTGTACCCGTCGCTAGCATTTAAATCCGTTTGCCGTTAAACGGCACACAAGCCAACACGCTGAAGAAAACACACAGCTTCAAGACCTTTCCACGAGCGAGCAGTTTGACGATGTGGTCTTTGTGTTTCCTTTGCTGTTTTTGTTTGTTGCCGTTGTCTTCTTTTCCCGATTTCGAGCTGGGCGCCATTTTTTCCTTCAGCGAAAAAAATCCTCAGACGTGCCTACAGTCCAGCCCACCTCATCCAACGATTGGTTACTGGCTCAGCGCTTCCACGCACTGATTGGTCCGTTTAAACGTCACTCAATGAGATGCCGCTTTCTTATTGGATGTTACGGAGCTCCACATAGAATCTGATAGGAAACATAATCAGGAAACAAATGCATTAGAAAGTGAACAAGAGTTCTGGTTTAGAACTAATGTGGACAGTTTTTGAATGGAATCTAATAATAATAATAATAATAATCACAAAAAAATAACACACATAAGCACAAAAATTCATAACAAATGCATATACACTCCCAAACTATGTGCACCCCTGATGATTAAGCTTATCTTAGACTGTTTTAACAAAAATAGTAAAGAAAGCATTTCTATGGTCTTCTATGGTCCGTTTTTATAAAACAGTAATGGACATTAAGTGATTGAGTGAGTGTCCTGAACTGAGAAGTGATCTCCTTCGGTTTGAGCTGAAACTAAACTGTCCCCTAAAAAACGTCAGCATCGGACCTCAACGATGCTCATGTTGCACACTAAACAACTGAGAAAATCCTTACTAATAGAGTGGAGATTTTCATAACAGCAAACAGGGACTATATCTGGGCATTGGTTGCCCAGGGACAGGTTTCTCAGCTGCCATGCGGAAGGCCCGGGTTCAATGCCCCAAACCCCAGCCACTGGATAAAGTGCCAGTCCTAAGCCTGGATAAAATGTGAGGGTTGCTTTAGGAAGGGCATCTGGCATTAAAAAATGTTTTTAAAAAATTCTGTGCCAAGTTGCGTGCAGATCGGATGGTTCTCCAACAAAGAAGGAATAAATCTAGAATGTTGTTCAACAAGACGTGGATGTAATGCGCTGGTGTCTAGTGGTTAGCACTGTGACTTTTGCACTTCCAGGGACAAGGGTTCGATCCTCAGGGTCTGTGTGCATGGAGTTGTATGGTATAGTAAATGAATGAATGAATTAATGTTTCTGGTTGCTAAAAATACTTGCTGTAGTTTGTGTTGAGTATAATACTATTTCCTACATAAAGAATGTCTTTGTACCTTATTAGTATTATTATTATTATTATTACTGTTGCAAACAACAATGAGCGGGCACAAGCACATGCGGTGAAAAAAACACTATAATGTCACTCAATGTGATATTAAGTTTACCATTATGACATTTTATCAGACTATATCATGAATTATAATTAAGGAAGGTATTAGCCACTTTTTCCAAGTTTAAGGCCTTGCCACGGTTGACCTTTGTGAGATATCAAAAATCCCATTACAATTTTGCATCATCAATGTCTTGAGATCATATGGGCCTGGCATGTTAAGACCCTCAAAATGCCCTTGATGCTGGGAAAAAATATCCTCAGATAAACAAGAGGGCCCTTAACAGATTATGATGTAATAGAACGGATGCCATAGTGCTTAAACTCTAATAATTCATAGGGAGCAAGGGGGCCTTTTACACACTGACATAAAAGGGAGAGGGGCCCTTCACACACTATGACGTAATAGGGCTGGTGACATAATAATTATAAAAACTTATCTTTGGCGCCCTCTAGCGGAACAGAAGGGACCGTGCTATAAGAGTGCGGGTCTCTCCATCTACTGAACATTAAACCGGAAACATGGCGTTGGCAGCGCGAGGCTTATTGCGGACTTTCCTCACCAGGAACGCTGGATTAAATTCACGAAATATAAAAGGAGTTAGACTGAGTCGAAACGCAGTGACATCAACATCAGGAGCTATTCTCCCCAAACCAGAGAAAGTATGTGAGCTTTATTCATTTCTTTCAAATGTAATAATATAAACTAGGCGTAACTACGGGTCGACGACGTGGCTACGTGAGCGCGTAGATACCTGCGAGCCAATCAAAATAGAGAATGAGTTTGACGGACAGCTGTTCTGACCAATCAATGTTTTTTTTTGTTGTTGCGGAAATTATTTGTATTGTAAAGCAGCTAACTATCGAATAAAGACACTGTTTTGGAATTTTTTTTATTTCTTTTTTAATATATATTTTTTGTAATTTCATACAAATATCGAGAAGTAAGAAATCCAACGTTATTCCAATTAAATGTAAATGTAGTTTGAATGTTTATACGGTTAAATGGGTGTAACTTGTATGGCGTTACCACGGTAGCCAGCGAGCCAATAAAAAGAGAAGAACGGTTTGACGGACGTTTTCTGGACCAATCAACGCGCGTTATTCATTTTTTTTCTTTGACGCACAGTGTTTGAATGCGGAAGTGAATACTGACAAACAGATTCCATAAAAAATAATTTTTAAATGTTATTATATTTAAAGGCGTGGTGTTCCCAAATAATAAAAAATATTACAACATTTTAAACAATAAGGTCCAAAGTAACTTACAAAGCATGTTAAATGACTGGACTGTAAATTGTTTACTTTATAAATATTTAACCCCAGAGTATGCTTAAGTTTATACAATTTTTAAGTTCAGTCTTTTCAGCTCTCTGTATTTTGTTTTAGCTTCACACACACACACACACACACACACACTGGCTTGCTCATATTGCCTGGCCCAGGTGTTTCAGGAGTCTCTGGTTTGGTACACACACAGGAGCATGGCTGCTTTACTCAATAATGTCGAGCTGATTTCTCACTTGTTGTGATTTTTCAGGTCCCGTTCGGTGCTGTGCGCATGGCAGTGCTGGTGGTGCCGTTCCTCTACATGGGCACGTGCATCAGCAAGCAGTTTGCAGCTATCCTGGAGGAGCATGATATCTTCGTCCCTGATGATGATGATGACTGAGTAACTTCATGCTGGGTCGCGCTGGTACGGTTACTGAGACTCTCTGAGCCACAACGCGTCACAAGGATGTGAAAACCTGTTTTTAGATATTCCATGGTGTCTTTCTATGGCGTATGGTTCGAGTAACACACAATACTCTTCCTCATTGAATAGTCTACTGTATGTAGCTCAGTCTGTCAAAACCTGGCTCAAGTCTTTGTGTGTGTGTGTGATTCACTGTTTTCTGCATAAAACCATTATACGCATGATTTAATATAGAAAACATTTGTAGTTGCCCAATTCATGGCCAATTGTTGAACGTTCATTCATCTGCCCTACTTATTGTTCTTCACGATTTCACCAGGAAATTTTAAAAGGGTTTTTGTTCTTTGGAGTAACCGATGCACACATGAGGTGTGGAGCATATAAAACATATACAAACTCCGTGCTTTGCTGTTAAGAAATAGATACCTGTCTGACAGACAATTTGTTCGACTGGTGCATTCTCTTCTGGCGTCAGTAATCTTATCGAAGCACACTGGACAGACCAAACGACTCATTTATTCATAATTTATTCAGTTGCATACAAGATCTGTCCAGAAACCAACCAGCCATGTAATGACTGGATTACTTGTGAAAAACTCCTAATCATGCTTCTAGTTCTCACACGGTCAGTGATCTCGGGTCAGAACATGAGAGAACGTGGATCCAAATCATGGATCACTTTCAACCGATTCCTCAACCATCTCTGAAGCATCCGTGCTTCACTTATCGCCCCCAAAAACTTTCTGAATAGTTTCAGAGGAGGAACGTTCAATTATAACGCAAAATTCGACAGCCGCACAGTATATATTCTCACTCGACGGCGTCTAGAGCCTGTAGTACAGTGAAGTCTTCCCTGTTCACTGTCCTCGGCAAACCGTCTGTTATATTAACAATGGCTGGGCTTTATTTTGGACAGTCCTCGTATCTGCGAGGACTAACCCTAACCCAAACACTTTATCATATTTTTTGTCATTATATATTTTGTGATGTTGCCACAGCTGTTATAAAGCTCACTTTTTAACCAGTAGCTGAGGTTTGGGTTGGGTGGGATTTAAACCTGGACCTTTCACAGGCAGACGAGAAACCTACCACTGAGACACCAATGCTAATATTTGTGGGGTTGTACTGGCTAGTTTTGATTTCTAAACCCCCTCCTGTAAATTATGCTTACGTTTGAGCAATTATTATTAGAAACAGGATTTTATAACCTGGTAGAGACTCTGAGAGAAAGTCTGAAATGGCGAGTCATTCAGGTGAACTACATACAGTAGAAGAAATGTGATGTAATACAAGTCCATTTCACACCTATTAGTCATGTTGGTACATTTTCTTGATTCTGTGTTTAGTTGATTCTGTGCGTGTGATTTAAATATGTTTTGTCCTTTGTTTCTTTTACAGTGTGACTGGGGAAGCAAACTGTTCCACACTCTAGAGATAACTCTAAGCGGGATCATTGCAATAGCCTGCCGGTCCATCAGCTACTGTTTATACACACACCATGCATTCAGTGCCTGACTCTAATGTTTTATCACGTTTTTAAATGAATTTCCCTTAAAACCAAAGTCTTAAAGCATCATGTCTGTGTGACCGTACGGTCTTGCTGCAGTGGAATAAAACACTCGACTCGTATCAGATTAAAATATGTTTTAAAGTAATACATGTGAACAGTTTGTTTGTTTATTTTGTGGTAACAAAGCCAGCAGAGGAAGCACCTCGCGTCTCTCTCATTGAACACACAAACGTCGCTCCCTCCTGGATGTTGATCACGTCTGTGACGGAGGCGGGTGAAAGTGCCCGAATTAATGTGTGTGTGTGTGGTTAGTTTAAGGTCTCAGTTGCTGCTGTTCCTCCTCCAGGGCGGCGCTGGTCAGCCGGAGGTGTTCTTTAAGAGAGCCGATCTCGATGTCACTGAGCCCCTTCAGTCCACACAGCTCCACATACACGGTCTTATAACGCTCGCTCAGATCCTGCTTCTCCTACACACACACACACACACACACACATGCGGAATCATATTAGAGCATCTTTTTAATATAGCACTTTCTTTCATTTTTAAATACTTTCTCCCCTTTTTTTCTGAACTTTCTGATCTCATTCCATCACTGCTTTTCTAGAAGTTTTCTTCGTAGCATTTCTTTCATTACTTTTCTCCTTTACATTACTTTCTCCTTCCATCTCATTCTATCATTCGGTTTGTTCTTTCTTTTTTATCTTTATTTCAGACACTTATTTTTACCCAGATAAAATCATTTTCTCCTGTCTTCTTTTACTTCACTTTCTCCTGAGATGTGTCACTTTCTTTCTTTAATTTTTTTTTCTTCCTCATTTTTTAACTTTTTTTTTTACACTCCTGAGATTATTCTTTCTATCACATCGCACCCTAACGGGTTCTCCAGGAAAAGATGAATAAAACACTAATTGTGTAATGCCTGATAAGCTCAGGAGTAGCTCCGTGGTTAAGGCACCGGACTAGTGCCAGTTGTCCACACACACTCTGACATTACTTTTATTAATGACCGGATCTCGCTCCTGAGACAGCCGATCTCCTTGTGTAAAGACTCGATCTCATTCTCCTTCGCTCGCAACATCATCTGCAACACACACCCACACACATGAACGAGGGTTACATCGGGATTAAAGTGCTACATGCAGCAACAGTCTCATAAATATTTCTTTACTTTTCTGTTAAGATAATTTTTTTTTTTTCATGAAAAGTGCAATCTCAATCTGGTGAGCTACACGATAACGCCCCTAAATACCATATAAGGACAGATGCCTGTTGTGGCGTTACAGGTAAATCAAAAACACAGCCGTGGCAAAAGATCTGAGAAGAATTGTATCAAAAAATAAATAAGAAAACACTGGTGACTCAATGAGAATTTTCTTTTGTAAATCTTCCTATGCAGAGGATATCAAATACCATTACAGTTGATGACCACCAGAGGGTGACGTGTAGCAACCAAACTTTGATTTCTGATTTCAATTCTTTCAGGGTCCAAGTGAAGGAAAAGAAATATCCTCTGCGATGTGCTGTTATTATTATAACATTATAAATAATCAGTAACATGATGGACAATAATTTTCTTATTACCCTGACGCTCATTATTTCCCAGTAGCAGCACTTCCCTCTCACTCATTCAGGGGACGCACCTTGGATTGGGTGAATGTCCATCCCAGCGCCCACTCGCACACTCACATACACAGACACACTACGGGCAATTTGGGAACGCCAATGAAACTTAATCTGCATGTCTTTGGACTGGAAGGCAAAACAACAACGATTCTTCTGGCAGCAGTGGGTGAAATCTTTCTTGGCCTCTTTATCAGAGGTTGAACAGTTCTGACTGACATTTCCAGGTATTGAGAGATCTTTTTATATCCTTTTCCTGCTTTATAAAGTTTAACAGGTCCATTGACAGTTCTTTTGTCTTCCCCATACTGCAGTATCCAACCAAGTCAGTGCATCACCGAGGACGTGAGCTGAGAAACTCACTGACTGTAGAAGAGCGAGTATCTCGGACAGTGATTAGTTCATTTTCTACTGGGCGCAGGGGCGTAGGTTATGTACGGGAAACTGAGAAAAATAAGTCTAAATGACTCAAAAAAAAAAAAAAGATTTGTTCATTTTGATGAACGAGATTCAAAGTCACTAAAATGATCCAAACTTCCCATCACTGCTCTTTAATAGCCATTTAAACCCTGTGTCTGTATCATGTGGCCCAGCATTCAAGGGAATGTAAACTTTTGATCAGGGTGATTACAGTCATCATTAGGCTTGAAAACGAAGTCAAACAACTACATGCGTGATAATTAATGACTTCACATGACCTCTATCCTTAAATAAGAAAATTATTTTGCATTATCAGTCAAATGGTGATGTTTAACAATTTCTTTCAGGGTGTGTAAACTTTTGAGCACAACTATATATATATATATATATATATATATAAGGAGTGTTACACACACAAACACCTCACCTCCAGTTCCAAGGCGCTGCGCTCGTAGCTTCCGACGGGGACGACCCCTGACCTCTGACCCGTGATGAAGGAGCGCATGAGACTCATCTCCTCGCTCAGGCGCGCCTGCAGTTCCTGTTCGAGCGGGCAAAGGAAGCGACAATGAGACACACAGAGTGACAGTTCCAGTGCTGGAGCAGTGTGTGGAAGCTGGGAGCTAAACTACAGGAGCGCTAACACAGCGCCATCACACCCACTGCCACTGGTGTCTGTGACGCCACGCGGACTGGGAGCACTGGGGTCGTCTAATGGGTCAGATTCACTCTCGCATCAGTACAAACGTCTACCCTTTACGGTGCCCTGACAGTAAACACCGACTAGTGGAAACTCAAACACACACCGTTGTTATTATATTACGCTAGAATAAAAAAAAAATGTGTTTGGTTTTGAAAGAATGTCGATGTGAAAACTCAGCGTCCAATCAGCAGCTCTGCTTCACACACATCAGGACTTATTACTGTATATAATATTACATTCTCTCTCTCTCTCTCTCTCTCTCTGTTTCCTCACATCACTACACTTCTCTCAAATATTTATGTTTCATTTTTTATTTCTTGTTTTTGTTCTTCTTCTGTCCGGTTGTTCGTTTCCTGTCTCCTTTATTCTGTTTCTTCTCTTTCGTTCATTTCATCCGTCTGCTTCAACCAGATTCTCTTTATCTTGGTTATATTCTTTCTTTCTTTCCTTCCTCTCTCTTCGTTTGTTCTAATCTTCATTATTGTTTCTTTGTTATCTCACTCTTCTCTTTATTTTATTCAGTCAAGCTTTTTAACACGAGTCCTTCCTTCCTTCTTATTTAGTTCTTTATTAGGGTGCATTTCATTTCACATTTTATTCTCTCTTCTCTCTCTCTAGAACTCTTTGTTTCATCACTTTCAAATATTTGTTTCATTCTTTATCTCTTTCTCTTGCTTTGGTTCTTTTTTCTTTCTTTCATCATTACTGCCTCCTTATTCTGTTTCCTCTCTTTTCCCTCTTATTCCATCTCTCCATTCAACGGGATTCTCTTCTTTTCCTTTATTAACTAGATTCTTTCTTTCTTTCTATTTTCTTTAATCGTTTCACCTCTTTTTACTTCCCTGTCTCTTGATCGTATTCGATCATTCTGCTTTTCTTGAATGAATTAACTTTTTTGTTTCTTTCTCTTTCTACCTCTTTTTCTTTTTACTCTTCAATTTTTTGCTTCGTTGTTTCACTTATTTTATTCAGTCAAGCTTTTTTTTTACATGAGCACTTCCTTCTTCTTTCTTTTTTTCCACACCCTTTTTATTTTCATATATTTTTTATCATTCTGCTTTTCTTAAAATTATTAACTTTTTTCTTTCTTTCTTTTTCAGATTCCTTTCTTCTTCATTATTTTCTCCTTTGTTATTTAAAAATGTATTTATTTTTTACCTGAGGCTTTTTTTTTCTATCTTTTTGTTTGCTTTTTTGCTTTTGATTTCATCCTTCCTTTCCTCCTCTAGCACCTGTAACCATCAAAAGAACCATTAAGGCGCCTTATTTAAACTACGAGTGTACAGTATGAACTGCCTGGACTGTTCACTCTCTCTCTCTCTCTCGCTCTCTCTCTCTCCTGCACCTGGTTCTCTCTGCGCAGCAGTTCCACTTCTCTGTGCGTCTCCTCGATCAGTGTGTGTCTCTGTCCCGTGGCGTCCTGTAACTGCGTCAGCTCCACACACCTCTGAGAGTAACGCTCCGAGAGACCGTCCAACTCCTGCTGCAGAGACACGCACTCGGACCTGTCTCACACACACACACACACACACACACACACACACACGGTGATCTATTCATTGACTGGAGAACAGATGTCTGCTTTAATGGGTTAATTGATCTGTTGATTGATTGGAGCGATTCATTGAAAATCTATTTAGTTCCCTCTCCACCTTTGTTCCTTTTGTCGAAGCCCTTCTGTGCGACACTCCCGCGCCCTGCACAGCTGTTAGTCAAGAGAGAAGAGCTGAGTCGTGACTTTATACCCTTGTTATTATACCCTCTGCTCATAATACGCAGTGGTAAAAGCGCTCGCCCTATCATCTGGAGATCGCGAGTTCGATTCCCGCGTGGTGCTGTAACCTCTCGCAGCCGGAGGTCTAGAGAAAGCTGATTGGCCGAGCTCTCTCAGAGGGGAGGGATGAGAGGTACTTGGTGCTCCCACATTAATCACGACTCTACAGCCAGTCAGGGGCGTCTGTGAGCTCGCGCAAGCGGAAGGAGCGGATAGCGCTGTCCTCCGAGTGTGTGACTCCGCCCCCAACGGTGCGTGAACGAATAAATCGTAAACATGCGGTCGGCTGGCGTCACATGGTTCGGAGGAAACATGTGATCGACTTCGGGCCGCCCAACTGAGTGGTAGTAGGGGCCTTAATGTGGAGCCCCCTGGGACACGGCTACATTAGGGAGAAAATCGGGAACCCCCCCCCCCCAAAAAAAACACACTTCTGTGCAATCAAAAGTCCCGGTTTGACTCGAACGCATCGCATACTGTATATCCGACTCCGTAACTGCGGTACAATGCGACTCGGAGAATGATTTGAATTCCCAGCGCATCCCTCAGTATTACTGCCTCCCTGCTGCTGTGGTTTAAGACTAACGGTCTGGATCGTGCGTTTCCATTCCCTCCATTTCTGTTGAAAAGCTGCAGGCTACACGCCGAGATATCCAGGTGACAGGTCATTAATTACAGAATGTATTTTATTTTCTACTCCTATTATCGTTATTAATATGGCAGGACGGGAGAGAGACGGGAGACTGTGCTTTAAATAATCCCCCTTATCTTATTCCTCATCCATCACATCACACTCACGTCACATCTTAGTCATTATCATGCGATATATATATAGAGATAGATAACATTACTCAGTGACCGTGTGCTCTATACGCTTTATTTAGGGGACGCTGAATCCAGACAATTACATTACAGTTCCGCTACTGATTTTAACTGATTTTACAGTTCGGACAGATTCTAAGCCATTTGTAAGTCTGTAAGTGTCTAATGTTAATCCTTCCACTCCAGTTCTCTGTGTTATTTTTGTATAACTTAAGAAATGACATCATCAGTACTGTACTATATACAGTATGTCGAAACTCACGTCTCTGTGTCTGGATCATAACACGGACGGGTGTTTGTTTGAGAGAGAGAATAATTTGAGATGACGCTGTTGATGAAATTGTATATTTTTAATTAAATTTCGGCGGCACGGTGGTGTAGTGGTTAGCACTGTCGCCTCGCACCTCCAGGTTTCGGGTTCGATTCCCGTCTCTGTGTGCATGGAGTTTGCATGTTCTCCCCGTGTTTGGTGTGTTTCCTCCGGGTTCTCCAGTTTCCTCCTGTAGTCTGTGTGTGTGTGTGTGTGTGTGTGTGTGTGTGCCCTGCGATGGATAGGCTCCAGGCCCCCCATAACCCTGAAAACAGGATTAGGCGGTATAGAGGATGTAAGACTGAGTAATTAAAATATGAAAATGAATAAAATCCAACAGAACATGATTAAAGCACCTGAAGGACACTTTCGTTCGACATCAGAAGCGCTTCAGTGGAATCTCATGGATGACTCCCTGATCGTGAAAGAAGTTAAAGTGCTGTTAAAAAGTATACGCCCCCTGCTTGTGTTTTTTTTTGCCTTTTTGTCAGACTTAAATGATTCACACCAGCAAGTCCACTTCTGAACGGCTCAACAATAAAATAAATAAATAAATAAAAGAAGGTTTTGGAGTGGCCTAGTCAACATCCAGACTTAAATCCAGACCAGACTGAGAAGTTGTGGCAGGACCTTAAACAGGCTGATCATGCTCCGGTGTTAGTATTTCGGCTGCTCCCGTCAAGGGGGCGCTATAGATGTTACCATCGATCCACTCAACACCCTGGCACAGGTTTTTTTTTTTTTTTTAACACCGGATGCCCTTCCTGATGCAACCCTCCTACTTTTATCCTTCAGTGTGGGACTGCCACTTCATCCAGTGGCTGGGGTTTGGGCGTTATCTGGGAACCGAACCTGAGCCTCCTGCATGGTGGGTGAGAAACCTACCACTGTGCGACCAATACCCCGATTGAAGAAAACTCCAGTGTGGATGAATTGAGAAAATTCTGGAAAGAAGAGCGAGCCAAAATTCCTCCACAGCATCGTGAAAGACTCATGGTCACTTATCACAAACACATAACCGAGTGTGGCGCAACCCATTATTAGGTTTGGGGGCAATTACTTTTTCACAAAGGCTCAGATAGGTTTGGGCAGCTTTTTTTCCCCTTAATAAATGAAATCGTCATTTAAACACTGCATTTTTGTGTTTACTCGGGTTATCTTTGGTAATCAGGAAGGGTGCAAATACTTTTTCACAGCACTGTATTTGTGATAATAAGTTCGGAACGGGACATAAAACCGGATCTTTTACTCGTAACTTTGGTTTGCAGTTTGTTGCGCAATAGAAATGTAATTCCATGCACTCACTGCGGTCCGGCGGAGCCCGTCCGCTCCCCACGTCTCACTCTGTCCAGCTCCTCCTGGTGAGCCGTCCTCAGAGCCTCGATCGCTGCAGGCACACGACACAGTGCTCACTCTCACTCAGCTCTCCACAGTAACACAGTGACACCTCCACCTCCACCCAGCCGGGACTCACCTTGTGCCGCGTGGCGCGCCTCCTCCTCCAGCATCCGCTCCCTCTGAGTCTCCATGTCTCTCCTCTCTCTCTCATGCGCTCGCTCCATCTCGTGCAGTCTCTCCCTGTGCTCTCTCTCTAACACTTCCAGTCTGGAGGCGCAGCTCGACCCCGGGCCGCAGGGAACCGCAGAACCAGATCCAGCTCGGCCGTTACGCAGCACCTCGACCTGCCTCCTCGGAGACAGCACCTGAGGACAGGGGACAGAGGCGTGGCACGTCTGATCATAAAGTTTGTCAACGATACTGTACCTTTCAGATCTCTTAGAACAAAGCAAGTATATAATTTATTATATATTATTCTAGATATGTATATACTGATAATGAAACTCAGTGTGTACTGTGATGTGAATTCTCACTAATATAATTCGTTATCTGTCGTCTGTCTCTACTCGAGTCGATGAGACGTCTCAGTGGAATACCTCAGTTTCTAGTGCCTCGCTGGTTCCTTGTGGAGCGTCTGAGCCAATCAGAGATAAAGACCTCATCTCAGCGACAGGAATCTTCTCAAAATCCTCCCACTTCCTCTCGATGTCCGTCCCCGCCACCGTCTCGGGAACCTGTGGCCGCTGTGTAACGCAAGCCGCCGCCCCCTTTTTCAGCTGCACTTTGTCCCACGGGCTGTCGGCCTCTCTGTCCGAGACGGCTTCCTGGAACCACTTGGTCCTGTCCCCTAGGCGCTTTTCCTGTTCCATGTCTCGGCCCACGCCTGCCTCCCGGTGATTGGTCAGGGGCAATGACATCATGTCGGGGTCGTTGTGACACGGGCTCGTACGCTCCGACCCGGAATCGTGCCGACCCGGACGTGAGAACCCAAACGTGTCGGTGTGGTGCGAGGTCCCGCTGCTGAGGAAGATGATCAGATATAGATCAAAGGTTATCATAGGTAAAACCTTTCTATATACATTTTATAAGCTGCATTGCAGAATGCTCCCATTAAAAAATAATGGCACCCTTTGATGATGTTCTTCTTAATTGTTTTTTTTAAACATATTTCAAGATTTATGCAGAAGACTTTTAGAAAGCTAAAAGGCGTCATCACTTTTAAAGCGCTTTCCTGCTTTAGACTCCTAAACCAAAGCGTGCATCAAGTGTTCTGCTGGTATTTAACAGTTCCAGCTTTTCAACTGATAATGTTTTCTAAAAAATGTCATGGGTCTGATGTAAAATGCACAGATAGAGTAATCAAAGAGGAGGAACCCTGTCTCCAGGTAAGAGTGAAATTAGCATGCTCCGTACCGCGCGCTGTTGGGCGATTCGGCGGTACTGATGCGTTTCTGCAGGATGTCGATCCAGTTCCTCCTGATGCGGGAAGTCATGGCTGACAGTGTGATTTCTGCATCTTGCATCTGTATACAAGCGACCACAAGACAGTCACGCATAAGATAACCCTCTCTCTGATTTCCTACGACTCCCAGAAGGCCCTCGATCTCTATATGCTGATGACAATATCACATGAAACCAGCAGAGTAACGGTACGCAATCATCATGGGTCGGTTCGTACCTCAGTTTTTAAATCGCAGTAGTTAATACAGTAAAACAAACAAAAAAAAGTTTTATTATTATTATTATTATTATTATTATTATTATTATTATGAATTTTACCTGTAAACCAGTAAACACTGACATAATGTCCCATAATTTCCACAAAGCTTTCTTTCTGTAAAAATCATACCTATGTCTACGCATCTAGGTGCAGGACACTCTGAACAGTAACAGCACATCTACAGCAAATAGTGCAAACAGCAGTACGTTTAAACAAGACATATTTGAAGGACATTTGAAGGATTCTTCATATTAGAATATTATCACGATACCCCATTTGTATTGCGATTTCATAAATATCTTGATTCAATATGATCCCCCCAGATTTTCTTCCAATTTAAACACAATTTGAAAATAATTAGCTCCTAATACATGAGATTCCACACAGTGTGATTTCACACCACCTGCAGGACTGCAGAGGAACTGCAACATTTTACAACTGATTATATCGAAATTAGAAAATGAATTTTAATTTTAATCAGTTTTTCACAAATAGATTTGTCTGAGTAACATATAAGCTTTGTTTCATTGCAATCGTTTGCCACAGGAAGAGAAAATAAGCTACTTTGACATTTAAATGTCATAGAAAAATCATTAATTCATGACAAAATTCAACAGATGGCGCTGTACTTTAAAAAAAAAATACGTGCTTATGAGTGTGAAATTGAAATCTACTGTACTTAATAAACGTGTGAATCTCACACCTTCAGTCTGAGAACTTCACAGTAAAATGTCATTAAAAATTTAGTTCATTCCAAAATTCAACAGATAGCGTTGGACATTTATTTAAAAATGCACTTATGAGTGGGCGATTGCGTTTTTAAAATGCACTCAGTTAAAGTATGTCTGTCGATTTGCGATAATCATACAGTTTCAAAATTCCACACAAACAAAGTCACGCACAGATCGGTTTAAACAAACGTTAACTTTTTTGGACCTGTACCAATTGCGTATCTCTGAAGTGCAACTGAAATCTGTTCTACCTGTTTATCTGTGCACAGTCTGTGTGTGTGTGTATGTGTGTGTGTGTGTGTGTGTGTGTGTGAGCAGCACATCAGGGTATGAAGGCTGTGTTTTTCCTTTTATATCTTTCCTTTTCAACCTCTATATAATTCGTTTATCTCGAACATTAGAACATTTTTTAAAAACACTTTGAAGCATTAATTTGAATGAACTGAATTAACGGTGAGAATTCCCCAGCGCCAGTTAAAACTAGCTCACTCTGATCACAACAGAACGTCCTGAACCGAACTGTACGAATTCAAACAGCGTTACGATTCCACAATTTCAGAACGTAGAGATACAGTCATGTGACCTTGAATAAGGCGTGGTTCATCTGTGTGTCAGTCGGTCTCAGTCAAGGATACACGGCTTCCTGTTTTTCACACCATACTGAGGCATGATTTATTGCCTCATATTGCATCGTAACTTCTCTAAATTGGGTCATCGCTGGCTGAGTCGACAGTGTTGTCCTTCAATCAGGTCACCGATCTCACTCTCTCTGTGAGCTGGTCGAGGAGATTTACATTTGCTCTGTAAAGACTTGTATTCAAAAATATAATGTTTAAGAAGGATCTACTGATTTTAAATATGATTTTAAAGCTCTTACGTGTATCTGAAGGCCATAGTTCTTATCCGCTTCAAACTCCACCACGTCTACACAGCATGAAATATCGATCTCTCCATCGGGCCCATCCGCCTGTTCGAGAAATCAACAATACAGAAAAATTCCCTCATGATTTACCAGATTTTTATGGATCAGGATTTTTATATAATCAGGATTATAATCCCAGATCAATAGGAGCAACCCGAGCCAGGTTTTACCAATCGGTCAATAAAAAAAATAAAAAAAATTTGCATTTAAGCCAAAGACCCCGCATAACCTTTACATCAGTGTGACTTTAGTTAGACGTTACAATGTTTACAATCAGATCATCCCTCTCACCTCCTCAGCGTCGGGGTGGGTGTAGTACTTTAGTCCAGAGCTGTCCAGAACAAACCAAAACTTCTTCCACTAAACACACACAAAGAAATAGTGAAAACATGTCTATAATCTATATGTTAGATAGTGTATACAGTAATTTGCTAAAGTTTTAAGCCCTCATCATTTCTTAATTCATATTACATTAAATAAAATGATGCAGATTGCATGAAAGAAATAAGAACAAACGGTTTACTGCGAGAGGCTGCAAAGTGCAGTAAGGAGACAGTTTAAACGCTGATTGTTTTGCGTGAACCACAGCAGCGACCTCATTTCCCCTCTTGCTACGGTGTCTTTAGACACATACGTTTTAAATGTCTAAAATAAAAGCCAACTAAAAGTTGTCCAGAACGTCGATCTAGATGTCTTGAAGTTGAGCCAAGATTAAAAAATAAACATTATATATGTGAGAGAAAAAACAGGATTTTTATAAAATAATAAATAAGGCTTATAATAAATCAATCTTCTTACTTCTGCACAGTTGTCCAGCATGAACATCCATCCCTTTTTAAGGTCCAAAGAGTTGAGCTTTAAATAAAAAGTCACATTACAACTGTTAGCTTAACCTGTGCCAGTTCCGACATAGCAGTCAGACTATACTTATCATATTATAACAATAAACTAAATACAAATTCAAATTCAAATCAAATTCAAATTTTATTTGCCACATACACAAATCATACACAGTACGATATGCAGTGAAATGCTTAGGCAACTGCCCTGACCTTAGAACAAGAAAGAAAACAAAACAACAACAAAAAAAAAGTTACTTATCTAAGAAGGAATAAGAAAGAATATCTATAAAGGAAATAAATATTTGAACAAAAGTAAATTTGAGAAAAAAATATATAAGTATGTAAAATTTGACTAAGAATGAATAAAAATAAAATAAAATATAAAATGCATGTATAGTACAAAGATACATTAAGGTAGATATAAGGAAAAAAAGAAAGTGAGAAGAGCTGTACAAATAGAAAATATTGGAATGAAATTTAAGTTATTGAAGGTTAACTTAAAAAGCGAAAACAAGGTAAAATAGGTCGGAGCAGGCGCGACGGCAGCCGATCTCACCGGGGCCATCTTGAAATGATAATCCACCCTATTTGAGGATGTTATTTTTGCAGTAAAGCACTTACATGTTTAACATGTTTATTATTGCAAAATCAAAATGCTTTAAATTTATAAACACTATAGTGGGTTTACATACATGTGACAGAAACGTTTGGCCCCAAATGAATGTAATATTACAGTAGTATGTACTCTATATGAATAGCCCTGACATAAGTGACATCAAGTTAAATTATAGTTATATAATAACTATAATAAAAAAAATCACTGGTTTGTATTTAGCTGTGATCCACTGAGATCACATCCAGGGGAAGAATTGTGCCTCATTTCCAGGGTTCCAGATACACCATGATCCTGACTAGAATAAAACACATCCTCTGATAAGTGTAATTTCTAATGATATGGCTGTGCTTGGGGTCTCCAGGTGCGGCAGACTCTTTTACCCAGAGCAACTACCACCACCATGTTTCACTGTTGGTATGATGTTCTTTTTATGAAATGATATTTAGTTTTACCACAGATATTACTGGATGCACACCTTCCAAAAATTACATTTTGGTCTGATCAGTCCACCGAATATGTGCTCAGGAGTTTTGGGGATGATTTTTGGGGATAAAGTCAGGCCTGCAGTTCTTTAGATGCTGTTCGGGATTCTTTTATGAGTTCCTGGATGAGTCATCGCTGTGCTCTTGGAGTCATTTCGTCAGGCCGTCTGCTCCTGGGAAGGTTCATGCCTGCTCCAAGTTTTCTCTATTTGTGGTTAATGGCTCTCACTGTGGTTCACTGGAGTCCCAAAGCCTTAGAAATGGCTTGGTAACCCATCCCAGACTAATATGTGTCTATTACTTTGTTCTTGAATTTCTTTTGATCATGCTGCTTTTAAGTGCTATTTAAGTGATTTCTTGATTCAGCCAGTCTGGCAGTAAAGTAATCTTTGGTGTCTAAAGTAATCTTGGTTGTGCAAGTGATATTTAACTCATCTTTCCAAAATCTTTCACAGTCCATTCACAATTTAGCATGGGAAATGTCAACGAGAATCTCTTTTTCACATGGGGCCAGGTAGGTTGGGACGACTTTTTTCGCTTAATAAATTAAATTATTTAAAAACTACATTTTATATTTACACAGGTTATCTTGGTGTAAATTTTTTTTATTTATTTGATGATCTGAATCATTCACATGTGAACAGTATCCAATAAGTGCCTTGCAAAAGTACTCACACCCCTTGAACTTTTCCACATTTTGTCACGTTACAACCACAAATGTTCATGTATTTTATTGGGATTTTATGTGATAGACAAAGTGGCACAAAAATGTGAAGTGAAAAGAAAATGACAAATGATTTTCAAAATCTTTTACAAATAAAAATCTGCAAAGTGTAGTGTGCATTTGTGTTCATTCCCTGAGCCCCCTAACTAAAATGGAACCAGTGGAACCTACTGACTTCAGAAGTCACCTAATTAGTACATATAGTCCACTTGTGTGTAATTTAACTTCATTAAAAATTACAACTATTCTATGAATCCCTCTGAGGTTTGTTAGAGAATATTAGTGAACAAGGCGCATCACGAATGTCAGGCCCGGGATAGAGTTGTGGTGAAGTTTAAAGCAGGATTAGGTTATAGAAAAATATCCCAAGCTTTGATATACACACAGGGTGGGCCATAAGTTTCCATACATAGAAAAAAACAAATAATAAATAAATTATATCCATATATTTAAATCATGTTTCTTATGTTTTAGACACCCTAAAAAGATGTGTTTGACAAAAGAGAAACAAATTGAAATCATACTAATGGCTAATGGCCAGGTCATATGGTTGCAACATAATTTAACAAGACACATGGAATGAACAATGGTTGTGCATATTATATGAATAAATTGTTTCTCCAAAAAAAAAAAAATACATTTTTCCTATGTTTGGAAACTTATGGCCCAATATATAATCATACTGTAAAGTGGGTGTGTCTGTATTTTCAAGATAGCTATGAAAAAAATTATTTGTGGGGACGAGATGGTTTTTGGAATTTTTCTGTTTTTTTTTTGTGAACGCCTCATCTAAAAACTACTGAATGAGTTTTTCACAGGTGCATTTGGCCGAGCTTGAGGTAACATATACGCTTTGTGTCATCGCAATCGGCCCACGGGAAGAGAAGATGTGGTAATTTGACATTTAAAGGGAAAACGTTAAACTTGTATCGTAAAAAAATCGACCTTGAAAAAAATGATTCGTCCATTTTAAGATTCAACAGATGGCGCTGTACATTTTTTAATACGTGCTTGTGAGTGAAAAATTGAAAATGAACTTAATAAACGCGATCTTATGCCTTCATTCCCAAATTCAGTAGATGGCGCTTATGAGTGTGATTAAATTCTATGCGAAGTCAAGGGCACATTCAGGGGCGGATCTATTTTTTTTTCATGGGGTGGCAAGGGGGTGGCATTAAAAATATGAGGGGTGGCAACACTGAACCAAGTATCCTTGCATGGTTTTTGTGGATTCAAGGAACGCTATTCTTATTCGGTGTATACACTAGGGTGCACATTTTTACATTGTCCTATAAAAACGAAATAAAGGCTGATGTGTGATTGACTTGAACCTGATATCTGGATTGGAACATCAGATAAATTAAAAAAACTCTGTTATTTTTAGAACACTAGAACACTAATGCTGGGGTGGCAAATGGGGTGGCAAGGCTTTTTCTTAGGGTGGCAATTGCCACCCCGGTAGATCCGCCCCTGGGCACATTTAATATACAGTATATATATTGCAGGGTACACGCTGGAAGGAGTGACAGTCCATTACAGGGCACAAAAGCACACACACACACACACACACACACACACACACACACACACACACACTCGCCAAATAAATGGCTGCAGTAGTGTCTTTGTACTGTGAGAGGAAACCAGAGTACCCAAAGGAAACCCACAAAGCACGAACATACAAACTGCAAACAGTTTTGTATGTGGGTCAGGGGTAGCTCAGTGGTTAAGGCATTGGACTATGGTCCCTGTTGGGCCCTTGAGCAAGGCCCTTAACCCCAACTGCTCAGATGTATAATGAGATAAAAAATGTAAGTCGCTCTGGATAAGGGTGTCTGCCAAATGCCTAGATGTAGATGTGAACACAGAACCGAGGCGGGAATCAAACCCTGGACCCTGAGCCACCATTTCCATGATTCCTTATAATATTTCCTTTTATCTATAAACTACTACATGATGTAATGTAAATGCTCAACAGGGCAAAAACATCTGCTGAGAATCAGACACGCCCCCTTCATCACTGTTCACCTGCACGCGCGCACACACACACACACACACACACAGAGACCATGTTTGTAGTGTAATGTAAGATGAATGCAGGGACTCACCGTCATGGTTGAGTGATGTGAGCCGAGTGAAGGCATGAAACAGGAAGAGATGAAGTTGTTACGCGCGGACTCCGTTTCCGTACAGTGACTTTATCTCGAGTCAGCAACTCATCTGGGTTCAAATGTATCGTGCAGCTCCGTTTATAGGCTCTTATGAGGGATAAAACGAACTGAGCGTAGTAGTTTTCGAGTTCACATTTTATTCCGGAGAGTCTGGAAGTTATGAATGAGTTTAAAGAATAAACGCGGAGTTATTTAAAGCCACAGTCAGTCTGCGGTTTTGGAGCGCAGTCACACTTGTCGCGAGCAGCCAGTCACGTGACTTCCGTGTTCGAGGCGCGAATCATGAAGGCGCCAAACCTCAACGGCTTATAAAGTCTGAGGGCTCATAACTAACTTTCTAATGAGACATCTATCTGTGTGTAGCATAGTAACACATCTCTGACTGAACATGAAACTGAACACCAAACCCTCCCACATCTCATCAGACCATGTGTGTGTGTGTGTGTGTGTGTGTGAGGAAAAGGTTACCTGCATCAGTGCAGAGTCAGAATGTTTCCCCTCATGTCTCAGTAAGCAGCTGCTTTCTTCTCTCGATCTCTGCAATTCACGAAAGAACACACCTTTCTACAGACATACTATACAATCTATATAAATATTCAAAAAGAAAGGTTTTGTCTGTACATTGGTCAAAACTCGCTCTTTCATACTGTACATTGGAGGAAAAATTTCTGTCTGTATGTCTGTATGCCTGTATGTCTGTCCAGCCAGATTTTGTCACAGCATCACGCAAAACTGGCTCAACAGAAGTTCATGAAACTACGCCAGTCTTTAGGTATCTGCCTGCAGTTAAACTTGTGCCACTAATGAAATCAAAACGTTGATGTCAAAATGTACACCAGATGCTTTGACAGCGTGCTGCGCATGCATCAAACTGTGGGTGCGTCTTAAATCGAGTGCTGAACATAGTTAGTACTTTGCTTTGTACTTAGACATCTGCCTGATGTTTAACCTGCGCTATAAGTGAAATTAAAATGTTGAGTAATTTGAGGATTTAATAATCTGTTTTAAAATAAGATACTAATAAGCTATCACTATTTGCATCTATTGATGCAAACACAAGCATCAATAGATATTAATTTGAAAAGCTGAAATGAATATTTTTACTGGGATTAGTTCATATTTTCACCTCTGAAATAACAGCGCAGAACCACTTATACTACATAAGGGAGTTTTAACACGCTGGATTCATATAAAGAAAAAACTTAACAAAACTTTGATTCCTGCCTTGGGATTTGTGTGTGTGTGTGGAGTTTGCATGTTCTCCCCAGAGTTTCCTCCCACAGTCCAAAGATGAAGCTTATTGGCATTCCCAAATTGCCCATGTGGTAATGGCACCCTTTTCAGAGTGTACACCTCCAGGCCCCCCAAGACCCTTTATACAGTATAAAGCGGTATAGAGGATGAGTGAGTGAGTTAATCAAGTAATAAAGTAATGTCAATTACCGATACGGTTTTAATAGTCACAATAGCTCTGGTTTCAAAAAGTGAAAAAAGTAAGATTCATGCATCTTGTTACAAGTACTGGAGTATCATTAATTATCCATGTGAGTTGCATTGTGAAAACAGGTGGCATGTTTTTCACCTGTGAAACCTGTGTAATGCCTGAGATGGTGCTGTTGGTTTCTGATGAGCCTCCTGTGTCCTTGTCATGGCGTCTCCTCTCCCTCTCTCTACGGTCTCGCCCTCTCTCTCTCCCTCTCCCTCGTTCCTCCGGCTCTACGTATTCACCACAGCCTTCTCTCTCTTCTCTATAGCTGAGAGAAAATAAAATGGGATTTCTGACAGGGAATTTTAATATAGTTTAAATGCTCATCATTTTTGTGACAAATCCTTATGTGATTTACAAATCGATATGGACAAGCTCAGGCAGCATTAGCTATGGCGTAGAAAAACAAACAAACCGTGAAATATCAAGGAAAGTTAGACCTGGGCTTAAACGCTTTTTCCACTTGTTAAAGTTAAATTGAGGGAAGAATTGCTTGATGCGTCTCGATAAGCTTACTGGTTCACTCCGACACGCTTGCCAATCAGGACGGAAAACACACAAATAATGGAATGGCAAATGGCAGATTGATTGTGGTATATTATCATGTTACTACAGAAGTGTATTGCTGCCACGTAAGAAAAATTATAATTAAAAAAAAAATGTTTCATGTTTTTAAGTATACAGTGTATACAGTAAGTTGTTAACAAGATGTTTTTTTGGCAAGATATTTTTAGTTATAACATGAATGCTTTCAGGTTAAAAATATGAAATGATCTTTTCACATTACTTCAAGATAAGGTATTTTAGTATTATAATGTGAAAATACAATATCTTAAAATAACATGAAAACTCCCTCGTGCTTAGTGGGTTTCCTCCGGGTACCCTGGTTTCCACCCACAGTCCAAAGACATGCAGATTAGGCTAATTGGAATTCCCAAGTTGCCCGTAGTGTGAGAATGAGTATGGGAGTGTGTGTGTGTGAGATTGTGTGCCCTCTGATGGACTGGCACCCCATCCAGGTACAGGGTAGGCAGTATAGAAGTATGAATGAATGATCACTTAAAACCTTTTAAAAAAAATTATTCTTCCACAACAGCAATACACCTCTGTATGTTATCGATACAGAACCACAATTAAATTACCTTACCGTGTGTATTTCAAAGACCAGATTCAGTGCTAGTTTTGCTCGAAGCAGAATCTTTACTGCATACAACAGGTTGCTTTCTAGTTTCAAAAATGTTCAGTTGTTTTTTCTTATGTTAATTTCTAAGCACTTCTAACACTCAGGGTAAGCTAAACCAGGCTACATTACCATGACACAATCAAGTGGCAGAAATGTGCAGTGACTGCTAGATGAAAAAGACGTGATGATTATAATTTAAAAAATGTATGTTCGGTGAGGACAGGATTATGGCTCTGGCACCCCTAGATTCTAAATTCTAAGACTCACAAAGAGCACAAAGAGATATTTAAGTCCTTTGCCAAACGCCATGCATCATGCATATCCACCACATCAAGAAAGCAATAGTCATTAATATGTTCTGGTGAAATCCCGAGGAACAAAAGAGAGGAAAACGAACCATCGGAAGTGTTGCCATATACCTAAGGAATGATGACCAACTCACAGAGAACAAAGAGACAAGGGGAATCTGGGAAATTTGACACCATCTAGTGGAAATGTAACACCGACACTAATACTAACCTAACACTACTGTATATTCAAAAACACAAACTGACCCATACAGGAGTGGATAACACGGATGGCCACAAGAACAACATTAAAAGTGACTACTCTATCCTTATTGGGCACAAAGATGCTATGGTTACTGTCTCCAGTTTGCCTGCTTTTTTACCAAGATTTTTTAAAATGCTAACAACAATCATGATTAATAAATCAACCCAACCTGTTCCTGTATCTCTCTGACCTGTGTTGTTTGTCTCTACGTGGACTTCGACTCTGAGGCCTCCTTCTCACTATGATTGCCTCTTCTTCTTCTGGGTACAGATTTACTCTGGGGATATCAGCTATGACCACGTAGTCCTCTATGGTCATCTCTGGCAATGGTGGCTGGCTCTTCGACCTTGTGTTTTCAGAGAGTATCAGTGCCTCCAGACCACGCCGAATAGTGCTACGGCTTCTTTCAGTGGCCTGGTTGTCTGATTTTGTGGTTTCCACTTGGGTTTGCTTGGATGTCGAGGTGTTATGCGGCAACTCTGGAGAAGCTGGACTGATGGTAGAGTGTGGTGTCTCGTGCCAGGACTCCTGTGATTGGCTAAGATCTGTTCTGGAATCTCTGTCTGATGTGGATGACTTTGCTAAAGGCCGTGCTCTATCACCTCTGTAATGGTTTTGTTTTCTGTCCCCTGTTGAGCTGTGGCCATTTTGATCATATTCACGATGAGGAGGTGAGCTGTCATGGTTATTAGATCCTATGTTGCGATCACTTGTGCGACTGTTATACCCAGTCATATGACTTCCTTTTGCGGAAAATTGATTTCTGTTGTACTCACTACCTGGTGGTGAGAACTCTCTGCTGGTGCAGCCAGTGTTGCGTCCACTTTTCCGACTGTTTCGACCACTACTGCGGCTGCTTCGGCCATTTTCGTAGCAGTGACTGTCAGTTTCAATTTTGGACCTAGACCTTTTTGACCAGCCGTTTCTTCCCTGTTGAGAGGTGTCTGACTCTGCTGAACTGGCAATCGATTGTAGGTTACGATACAGCTTTTCTGAGTCTAGGCTGTGCTGGCCATAGGAACTTTGGGAAGGACTTCGCTTGTGCGAGTGGCATGATGAATCTGTGTATCTGTTAGAGGCAGATACTTGAGACGGCGAGTGTGTCTTTGAGACCACCGAGGCTCGTCGTGTGGCTGGACTGCATTTCCGAGAAGCTCGTTTGGACGAAGCATGAGAGCTCACATGGAGATGCGAGGTCGAGCCTCTGTGATGGGGTTGCCGGTGCGGAGAGACATTGTTAGACCTTGGGCTACATGAACGAGGACTTGCACGTGACTGACTGTCACCACGTCTAAAGTTCGAATAGGTCATACAGCGTAGAGGAGAAAGGCCACTCATGGCTTCATTGTTGAGCGTTTTATGGCGCCTCCTTAATGACGGAAGGCCCAGTTCAGGGTTTCGGAAGGGAATGGTGGCTTTGCGTTCCGGGCTGCAGTTGTTGGGAAGAGGGTGTCCTCTCTCGTAATACCGCACAGGTGATGGAGGACTGCCATTCGCCTGTTCTCGGTCACGGGACAGGAATCGGTTGGCTCTTTGGAAAATGGCACGAGTGCTGCTTGGGTCCCTCTCTTTTTTTGGTTCTGTTAGAGAAAAATGTGTTGTAATTGATATAGTGCTTCCAACACGATATATAATTCATGTAATGCACCTTGTCTGACCTTTACAATGCGTGATGTCTAGACGTTCAAATGCCTTTGAATCGGCATTACATTTCAGGTGTCTTTATTAACTATCACTTTTTACAGAGGACACTAGAATGTAATGGGTTTGTTTGGAAGAGTAAGTGAATGGGTCAACAAGCATTTTTGTCAACTAGGAATAAACAAATTATGAATTAACCAAGACCAACTCAACAAAATCAAGTTAACGCCAGAATATTGTCATTTTTATGTTATTTACTCTTTATCTTTCACTATGTTGACAACTTTAAACACCAATTATCTTGATTTAAAATATTTTTAAATATGCTCCCGTAACGTTTTTTTGCCACTACGGATCACCAGGTCCAGATATATTTAATTTCTCATCTTTTTTCATCCTTCCGGATGCCCTTACTGATGTGACCCTCCCTATTTTACCCAGACTTTAAACTGGCACTGAGATTGCACTAACTAAACCCAGTGGCTGGACAGTGGTGAAAGTGCTGAGTGCTAGCTGCCAGTCCACCAGGCAACAATAATGCTTCACCAAACCATCAGTTTTTAAGCAATGAACAGGTATGTCCAGTCTCACCTGTTCGTTGACTGACACTGCTCCTTCTACTGGTGTTTCTACTGCGCGACTCCATCTCAGAACGGTGATCGGTATGCTGCAGAGGAGAATCAAGTTGAGTCATTCTCTAGAAAGCTTTCCAGATTTGAAAAGGGGTTTGTAGAAGTATGTACAGGTAATACAAGTGGGTCATACACGGCTAGCATCTCCAGATTCTTCTTTCCGAAGAACGTATCCTTGGTTCTCTTTGATTAGTCACTCAGGTAGGTCTCCTCGGTCTTAGTAGGGTCTGTAAGAGAACAGAAAAACAAAACTAAATATTGAACGATAAAGTAAGATCACAAATAACAACAAGGATAAAAATCTACCAGTAACATCTAGTGTTGGTCACGCAACTTCACGTCTGTCATCTTACATCCAGGCCAAGAGTCGGAGGAGGAGGAGGAGGAGGAGCGCAACAGGAACGCTCCAACAGGACGACAGCTGATCGTTAAGCACAGTGCTCCTTAATCTGGCTGATTGTTAAAATGTGACATAATCCAACCAAGAGTGAATAATTTAGGTTGAAGAGGTGATGAGAGAGAATCCTTTGTCGCCTGATAGGTGCAATCTTAGCAGGATCCTTAGCAGAAACAGGATCTTTTAATGTGAATCAGGAATGGCACCGGCCCCTGAGAGCTCAAAGGTCAGATCGGGTTCATGCCAATGATTAGACTAAGCACGTTAATCAAGCACGAGGAACGGATTCAGCTAAAGTTTGCCAAAACACATTATTGAAACATTTGGATCAAAGGACTCAAAGTTAATGATCAAATGAATACAGTAAGCAGCACACAGCCAGCAAGACCGGATGTTCACGAGCTATAACAGAATTCTATAGTACAAGATCCACCAGATAGAAGAAGAGTGTGTACTCACTGCTACGAAGGAGCCTCTCCTGCCAGAGTCTTATCCCTCTCCTTCTTCTCTCCATCCCCTCATCCTGGTCTGTTGTTCATTACTTTAGACGCGTGAAAATGTAACATAAGCTTGACTCGGCCTTCTCTCATAACTTTTTCATCATGTCCTGTGCTGCCGCTGCCTTGCTCCTTGTTATCTTTTTCACTTCTGTCTTCATACCTCCTGTTTGTTCTTCCTGTACCTTCTGAAACCCATAACCGCCTTATTCCTACGACGTCGACGTTTTCTAATCAATTGTTGCCCATTTTAAGTCTTTTCTGAAGCATGGCAGATGGTGATTGTCAGAAGTTTTGAAGTTATTTGAGCGGTGCCGCACTTTTCGGTGTGCATGTTGCGTGGGGATATAGCGTTACTGTCAGTTCCCTGAGGACACCACATGATCTGCTCATTAAATTGCAATGAGATCACAGAGCAATCCTGGTCCAGTTTTCCATTGAGTCAGCTAAGTCATTTGCTAATTGAGGGATCAGGCGTGTTCCTTAAATCCTAGTTTGCGGTAAAATAACCAACTTTAAAAAAAAAAAACTTTTTTAAATCCTGAATCTTAAGGTAAGGTGTAGCTTATAGGTCGGTATATAAAGGTGTGACATATGGTAAAAACAGTGAAGCATTGCAAAGTAAAGTTACGCAAAGTTTACCCTAAAGTAATTCAAGCATGGTCAGTCGAGCGGATCGAAATGAGCTTGGCCCAAACTTGAAGTAATTCCATTGTCTCTATCTTCCTTGGCCATGTGGGGTCTAGCTGGTGTTTTCTGCCTGCAGGGCGCTTTGACTCAGGAGGACAGACAACATCTGTCGTTCTTTGCCCCACAGCCCCCCACCTCCCCATCGCATCCCATCCCTCCTCCCCTTCTCCGTCCATTCAGAGACACACACTGGCACTCCCAAATGTTGCCCTTTTGTATTGCGCCATTGTCCGGTGCAGCATTGTGCGTGACGCCGCCTACTCCCCAGAGTCACGCTGATGAATGTCGTAAGAGACCTGCACAAAAATGATTACTTTCACTCCTGTCCTACTCAAGTTACTCTATCCAAGTTTTAACTAGCAATTCCAACTAACAATTGAAAAAACTTTAAAAGAAAAGATACATTTATCTTTTTCAAGATAAAGAAAAGTTTGGAATGAGTCCGAATGAATAAAAAAAATATGTATTAAAATTAAAAGCAAAGTTAAAATATATGTGTGATTTCAGCATTAATAAAGTAATAAACAAAGTTGGTATTTGTAGGTTCATCGGTTCAGTTATTACGGTAATTCTGTTCAGTTTTTTGAGTCCGAGTCTGGCTAATATAAAATTCAGAACGCTTTCTCTTTCTCGGCTAATGTTGACAGAGTTGTCGGTATAATTGGTCCGTTTTGCCATGTTTTTCAGAGCGCTGGTCTCTGTGTTATATGTGTGGCCGAGCCAGAGGGAGGACTGTGTGCGGTTTGAATGGCTCTGTATGGGGTGAGCAGGAGGCTGCAGCAGATGGCAATGATTAGCTCTGTTCACATCCCTATCAAAAGAAGTGAACACCCCCCCCTTCCTCCCTTCATCTCTCCATCCACCCATTCCTGTAAAGGACCGCTAATAACATGGAGAAAAAAAACAACAACTAACAGCTATAAAATGCCAAAAAAAAAAAAAAAAAGTCCAGGCAAGAGGAGATGTCCTGATGTCATGAGCATAAACTAAAAAAGTTTGTAACCTCTGAAACTGACGCTGTTATGTATTTTTTTTTTTTTTTTTTTGGAATTCTCTGCATTTTTTGGTTTACAAGATTCATTCATTGCTTCTTCTTGATACATATCTTTCAATTATTCTATAACATCAATGCATATGTAAAGTATCACATGGTAACTGATGATGATAAACGGATGGAAAAAAAAAGTGACCATGAAAAGTATGAAAAGTCCAAACCTTTTTTTTTTTTTTTTAATATTTCATATTTTACTTTATTTGGAAAAATAATTTAAGCTAAATCCTTCTCAAAAAACGAAAACAAAAGACAGGAACGAAAAAACAAAAAACAATACCAATAATAACATTCTTTTTACAATCCTCTTAAATAATAATATCTTGAAACATCCCAGCAACCCGAAGTGCCATTGCGAGTAAGGAGTACAACTTGAGAAAGAACTTAAATAATCTTAAAAACCTTACAAAAATTTAGAAATACAACTTAAATAAAATAAATTAACGTAAATCATACACATTTCGTAATGAAAAAAAACGAAACAGGCAAAACAAACAACTTAGGATATTATTCATATTAACACAAATGCTTTTTTTTTCATGACGGAACATAATTACATACTTATACGAAACCATATAAACCATATTATTACAAAAAGAAGTGGAGGCTCTGAAGACAGGGTTTTTTTTTCTTTTTTGCGCACTTATTACTTTTTTTTTCGCATTTACACAGTGATTTTGTAATACATATAGTCTCCACTGGTCATGTGACTGAATATGCACCATTTAACCGAGTGAAAGACAGGCCAGTATGGCCAAACATCCACCGTTTTCATGTGGTCTCTTGCACACTGACTCGTGGGGCTTGACGATACTGGCGATTTAAAAAAAACAAACAGCAAATGTTGCCAAAATATTGCTAAAACGTTGCCACGACGTCGCCGTAGAATCCACGGGATGGACACCGGCAAAGACGCGGTGATACATTTCTTTCTTAATCTATTCTTCTTTAACATCTTTCATGTTTGGTGCTTTCTCTGGGCACAGTAATAGCACCTGTGTGGGCGTTGGAGAAATTGGCGAAAAACAAAAACAAAAACAAAAAAAAAAAGAATTACAGCAAATGTTGCCAAAACATTGATAAAACATTGCCACAACGTTGCCACAGTACCGCACACCACATGGCAGAACATTGCGATACATTTCCGCGAATTCCTACTTCTTTTACTTCCGGACTTTTTCTTCCTTTTCATACTTTGCGTCATAAATCTAAACGATATCGAAATGGACACACACTGTCCAACACCTTTATAAAATGGCTTTACAGGTAAATTTTACAGATACGTTTGAAAGAGGGGTGGAAAACGTTCCGTGACCACTCCTCTGTTCACTTCAGGACGTTTCCAAGCCTGCAGGCCATCGTTTGCCTGCGATTTTGTTCAGAACAGAGAACCAGCTCACCCTGAATATCAGTTAAATCAGTCCTACTTTCTCAGCAGCAGTAATCACGAGGTGGGACCATTTCCACCTAAGGTTTTGAGCAGCAGCATTTCCTATGGAAGGTCAAAAACGTCCTCCATAGCACCCAATGAGCATCGGCTTCCTTGAGGCCAATTACACCTGAGCAAGGGAAGAAGAAAACAGGATGGTTAGTTAGAGCGAATGTAAGGTTTGTAAGGTAAGAAGAAGGAGATCAAGCAAGAATCGATCGTATCGTTTTGTTTGATACACACCTCGGTTGCAATTACACATTCGTCTTTTTCCTCCGACATGACCATGACGGACTTGTATTTGGTGTCGACGCACGCCGACACGGACGCCGATGCACATGCGGATGCGCATGCTGACTCGGAATACAGCGAGTCGGAATAGTTCGACTCAGGATACTTTGATTCAGAGTACTTTGACTCTGAGAACTTTAACTCGGAGCATCTTGACTCGGAATACTTTGATGCGTCACTGTGAAGAAGCAAGACATAAAAACAAGGCATTAGTATCGCTGGTAAACAAGTAAAAATAGCAGGAACGATATAAGATAGCTCCAGGACATTATTTATTTTCACCTTTTCAATCGTTTCCTGCGTTTTTCTTCGAACTCGCAAGAGTCTGGCAAGCTTTGGCACTTCACATCTTCACAGCTATCAGCCAGATCCTTTGCTGCTGCTGTCTCCTTCCCGATGTGCTCCAGCTTCACCTCATGCTTGACTTCATACTTCACTTCTTGCACAAGGTTGTAGTCGGACGCTTGGTGCCTTGACTTGTAACCGCCTTTCTCTGCGTTGGAGCTCAAGTCGTGCTCGCTATGGAAATCTATTTTCTTGTTGATGTTCTTGACCGGCGCCAATCCCGACACCACACTGACGCTGAGGTCCTTGTCTCGGTGGCAGTTATTCGTGAGGTTGTTGATAGTCTCGCTTTCCCCGTTCGCTGCTTCTTCCTCACGGCTCCGACGCCGCTGCTGCACCTTTGATCGCACACATACCACCAGAACGGCGCACGCCACAATCAGCAGAAGCACCAGCAACACGCCGGAGCCTACAGCCGTCCATGGGATGTCGGTGGCAGCCTGGGATGCACGTTCTGGGAGCAGGAACTGGCAGTTGCGTCCTCCATAACCGGGCACGCATGCACAAACATAGCGGTTGTTACGTTCGTGGCATGTGGCGCCATTGTGGCATGGGTTGTGCTGGCATCGGCTGATGGGTGAGCTGCAGTTGCGCCCAGTGTAACCAGGTGGGCAAGTACACGTGTAGCCGTTGGCACCCTCCTGACAGGTCCCGCCGTTCTGGCAAGGCAACAAGGAGCATTCATCGCTCACGCGGTCACAGTTCATCCCGGTGAAACCCTCAGGACACTGGCACAGGTACGAGTTCACTAGGTCCACACACCGGGCGCCTGCAGGATGAAATGATAAATCAGTAAAACCAAATGGTAAAACCGGACTACACATGTGCTTCAAACTTCCTAAGGTAAAAATACTCATCTAGGGATTAGTTGTTTTCTGACATGAGAACTATTCACTATAGCCAATCAGGCAAGGATTTTCTGCAATCAACAAGCCAGTCGTACCATTTGAGCAAGGACCAGATGTGCAGTGATCGATCTTCTTCTCACAGTTAAAGCCGGCGTAACCAGTGGGACACTGGCAGAAGTAGCCACCATCAGGGTTATCGGCACAGCGACCCCCATTGAAACACGGACCATCGGCACAAGTCATGGCACTGAGCTCACAGTTTTTGCCATAGTACCCCGGAGGACAGGCACAGGTGTAGGTATTTTCCAGGTCCTGTAAGATAATGTGAAATTAATTAAGGATCAGCAACAAAACAAAACCGTCAGTACCCTGACACAGCAACGATCTGTGCAGCTCATTTTGTTACGTCAGTGCAGAAACTTACAGTGCAGCTCCCTCCGTTGCGGCACGGATTTCCGGCACATTCGTTGACCTCGATCTCGCAGCTGGTGCCTGTGAATCCCGGGCGGCAGGAACAGGTGTAGCTGCCTTGCCCGGTGTTGCTACAAGTGGCTCCATTCAAGCAGGGCTTGTGATGTGTGCAGTAGTTCAGATCTGGAGGGAAAGAAAGATGTGTGCAACAAACGGAGGATTAGTGTGATGAAAACAGCAGCTCACAGCTGACCAGCGTGACAGCTGGACAGCTGCAGTCTCTTCTGATTGATTTTTTTTTTTTTTTTGGTCTTGCATCTATTTATTATATTTTCACTTGCTCGCTTTCTTTGTTGTTGTTTTTTGTGTATCTTTTATACTGAAAAATTTTCTTATGAACTATTTACTTATTTTATTTTACTTTTTTCTCTTTCTACATACTTTGTTTTTGTTTTGTTTTTGGTTCGTACCCTGGTTGCAGAAAAGGCCACCCCATCCTTCCTGGCAGTTGCACTGCCATGGCTGTTGGCACGTCCCATGAAGGCATCCAGGGTAACGAATGCACTCGTCACAGTATCGGCCTTTGAAGCCCACTCTGCACCTGTTACGCGATCAAAGAACAAACAAAGTTAGTTTCGCGAACAAGGAAAGTAAACAACTATGACATTTTGCTCAGCATATGGGGTACAATCCGGCACCAGATGAGTTTGGGGTATCATTATGAAAGCAGGTTTATTCTACAGGACTTACTTGCACTCTCCAGGTTTCTCACAGAAGCCGTGCTCTTCATCACATCCAGGAAGGCAGATTGCTATAAATAATAATAATAAAAAAAATAATAAATAAAAGATAGAAAGGATGGACACATTAGAACTGCGGTTCTGTAGGGAAATGCTTTTTTTTTTTGTGGTTACACTATAAATCCTGAGTAGTTCATTTTGCCTTATTAGCCTATTAGAATGTTACAATCTGCATTTAAAAAAATCTGCTTATCTCTGTGGAGAGGTTCTGCTTAAGCATGAGGACAATAAGAGACCTGACCAACATGACCATACTCTCTCTCTCTCTCTTTTCCCTGAGGGTCAAAAAAACTTTTCTCTCTCTCTCTCTCTTGTCCTTCTTCTTCTTCACTTCTATTTTTTTTTTTTTTTTTGCAGTGTCTCCAGGCAGTGAAGATAAGAGTGGACAGCTGGTGTGCGCGCAGCCAGCGCACGACAGCTGCTCCATTGTCTCCGCGCTGCCGGCAGCTGCCCCACTTCGAACAATACCGCCCCTTCGCCAGCCAATCAGCGCCCGGCCCACTCAGGAAGCGACCAATCAGACTCGGGCATGTAAATTTATGGCACGCGTGAGATTATTCCGAAAAAAGAAAAGAACTTTCTTTGCCCCGACTTGAATAAATCAAGTGGTGTTGTGAAAGTCGGGAGGGGAGAATAAGGAGGGGGGCGGTAGCTAACCTACAAGTCGCCCCTTAACCGTTAAGCTTTTTTCTTCTTCTTCTTCTTCTTCTTCTTCTTCAGTCTTTCACTAAGTAAATGGTCCATTTTGTCCCTCTCTCCACACACACAAAAAGCAATGAGTACGCGACATTTAGAGACGTGTCCATTAATACTCTTGAAGATCACAATCATCAGTTGATGTAAATATGACCGCACAATCGGTTTAACCCTTTCAGCCCCTGGTGATGTGATGGTGGAATATATATCGCATCCCGTATACAGTAGGTGGTACTCACGCTCGGTGCAGTATTGCCCCTTCCACCCGGCATCGCAGATGATCTCTCCGCGCTCCCCGCAGGTGAAATGACCGAAGGTGTCATCTCTGGGGCGGCAGAAGACCGAGCATCCTTCTCCGTAGTAGTGCTCATCACAGACGAACCTGTAGGAGAACTTGAGCTCGGTTCTTCCCGCGTTGTGCAGGTCCTGAGCCCAGTCCTCTCCCACCGTCAGGTGCCTCTGCGTGGTCATGGTGCTGATGATGCGCTCTGGATTCTCTGTTTGTTTGCAATGCAAAAATCACCGACTTGAACAACTTCAAAGCGTTTTTGCACAAAACAAAGTTACATTATGTGACTTAAAAAAAAAAAAAAAAAAATTCAAAGCGTTTCATATAAACAAGTGCCTACCTGTTGTAAGGTCCTCTTTGGATTCCGCGTGCACTGCCTCGATGATGAGTGAAAACGTTCCCTGTACAAACAACCAACCAAACAAAATAAATAAATAAATAAACCGATTTAACCGAACGCGCAGCATCACGTGCCTCTCCACGCGCACTCGGCACCAGCATGCGAGCAAGCCAAAGACTCACCGGCCACGTGAAGCCGAAGTTCAGCTTGATCGGGTTGGTGAACGAACCATCCGGTAACGTGTCCGGGATCTGGAACGAGTTGGATCCCAGGACGGGGGTGACCGTGCTGCCGTAGGTGCAGGGCGGCTCCGGGTTGGCGTTGGGCTGGTAGTGTTTTAAGCACACGCGGAAAAACGTTTTGCACTCGCACTGCTGGTACGGCGACGTCAGACCGCCTTTACAGCAGTTTCTGTTGCCTTGGATGCCTTTTTTGTTCAGAAACTCTTGCAGCTTGAGCTCAAAAACGCCAGAGCACAAAGCCTACACCAAACAAGACCATGCAACAATAATGATTAAAGAATCATAAGAGTAATATTGCTCGAATACAATGCAATTGTAAATTTTATATATAAACCCATCATATAATACTGTATATATATATTAATGATGCTGTAAGTTACCTGGTTGGCCAAGACGCACAAGGCAGAGAGCAACAGAAGCACGCGTCCCATGGTGAATAATAATAATAAATAATAATAATAATAATAAATAAATAAATAGAGATTTAAACAAATACAAATAACAAGTCTCTGAGCCCCTCAGATGCTCCTCTCCGACTGATTCATCCGTTGTTCCTTCTCAGTGCCTCCTTGTTCCCATTGATGCCAAAGAAATCCACAAAGTCTTCTTTCCAAAAAAAAAAATGCCTTACTTGTTGCTTCCACAGAAATAATCCTCAAGATCGTTCAGTTTCATGAACAAAACGGTGACTCGTTAACTTGTGTGTAAAAGTGTGTGTTTGTGTGTGTGGGCAAGTCTGTGTAAGTGTATGTGTGCAATTGTAGTTCCGTTCCTGCTCGGTTCCCCCCAAAAAACAACCCCGAGCGCTTTGTCACTGTCCTGACGCGCCTCCTTTTCTTTCGGCCGTCTTTCTCCCCGCGCTGCGTTTTGGCTCTGCTGGGGCAGACCGCCTGGATGCAGGTTTTATATGGGGGTGCCACATGCCGGGGTACTAATATGCTAATGAATCACCACCCCCAATCTGTCCCATGCTTTCTGATGGGGCTCCCCCATCACAACACCACCACTCCCCCCCCCCCACCCTCCTCCTCCTCAAAATACCCTGGCTTCATCAAGCAGCTCTCTCTCTCTCTCTCTCTCTCTGTATAGACAGATAGCTGTAGAGAAGAAGAAAAACACACACAGGAATGGTGGAACTTCATTTTTTAAAATTGTATTTACAGTCAAATTGCTTCTACTTGCTTACCTTGGAATTTTCACGGCAACATCAAAGCTTTTTTAATCTTTTCGATTTGTTTCATTCTTACTTACCTTACTTTTATTTATTTATATATTTATTTCTTTATTTTTTTTTAATCAAACCTAGTACATGCACGCATACCATAATAATTGCACATTTTTTCATAAAAGGAAACTAGAAGTTAGGAATATCCTACATTTGTAACTTTTGTATCATCAAAGTAATGATGAATCAATGTTTTTGTTTTGTTTTAAGCTTTGATTAATTCGATCAAACGATCCGATCAGCCAATCTCTTTGATGTCATTTCCTGTTGCATTTGTTATGAAGAAAAACATCCTTCATGCCATCAGAGGGAAGTTTAGCAGCCGATACACACACACACACACACACACACTCATACACACACACACACAGATTGCATTATTTGTATGAAAGCCAAATTCTCCACTTGTTTTCTTTTTTTTTTTGCAGGCGGGTGCACGAGCAATGCGCGTGTGTGATACTTTCAGAAAGGAGACTGAAGCGTGCGTGTGTGCGTGCGTGTGTGTGTATGTGGCTCGTGTGGCCATCCCCGGGGCACTTCGCCATTGTGTGTTACTGGAGTAAAGTTTGCTCTCTGCGCGCGCTCAGCTGTATGGTAATTCGGCCAGCACCTGCTCTCCCCCTCTTACAATATAACGGGGTGCGAGAGCGCCCACCGGCCGCGCATGCGCATTAGCGCAGTCTCACATTTACAGGACCCCCCCCCCCCCATCCCTTCCTAAACACATACACACAGGGAAAAACAAGTCCATCAGCTTCTTATGGCTCTCTCTCTCTCTCTCTCTCTCTCTCTCTCTCTCTCTCTCGCTCCTCAGTACTTCTTAACCCAAACTGATAATGTGCTTGTTTTAGTTTGCACCCTTGCATCTTACCAGTACTCTTGAAAAAAAAATGTATTCTTAACTTCTCTGTACAAAAGGAAAGTGTGTGTGTGTGTGTGTGTGCATGCAAGGTGCTGTTGGTGGAGGGGCTATGAGAATGTGTGTATGGGTGGTAGTGGTGGTGGGTTGCGTTGGTGGTGGGTTGTGGTGGTGGTGGTGGTGAGGGGGGGTTGTTCTTAATTTGATCATTCATTTAAGTGTGATTTTCTTTAGCACAAAAAGCTATTTGCCATGCGGTCCATAGTAACCCAACACAAGCGAGACAAATTGCATCACTGTTAAGTTATGCCCGCTGAGTTCATTCGAATTCTGACATCACAACTTTTTTTTTTTTTTTTCGAGGCAAAAGATGGGATCGTGAAAAGACTTGCGGGCTGTTGCTCGGTTACAGACAGGACAAGAGGCATAATGGCACCGGCAGGGGAAAAGAAAAAAAGAAAAACAAATGATCTTAGTCTCCTGCCATATGAAAGCGGAGTGCTTTATGAAAATACAGCTCCACCCACCAGTCTGATAAATAGTGTGTTTTAAAGGGTTAACGCCTGTCGGATGGATGGTGTTTGTGACAAAGTTGTTAACACAGCACTAAGTTCATATTATTCAGCTTACAATGGCATTCTTGGTAGCCTACATCTACATGGAACCGCATCTTGGTTAAATTAAGCTTTGCCACTTTTGGGCGAATCAGGTCAGAGATTACATGGTGACACAATATGTACCTTTAGCCACAAACTCTATTGCATGACAGAGGGAAGTGATGGAAGTAGATAAGCTCTGTAACCATAAGCCTTAAATTTAGACAGGCAAGCATAGATTGGAGCGTCGATACAGCACATACAGCCGGTGCCTTTATTACTGTTTCCACATTCCTTCGTCCTCATGCATGTAGCTTATCTCATCTGAAAGCAAATAATTTTTAATCAAACATGTCACATGGAAATATAGTAGGAGTTAGTGTCACAGAATAACAGGTCAAGCATTTTATTTCCACCTACTTTATACACTTCTGAAATGATTGACCTCATCAAGCAAATTTATGTGTTGCTTTTTACTATGCTTCACTTTGTCACCAGATTCAATTTAAATGATTTCTTGATTCAACAGGTTCGGCTGTAATCAGACCTGCGTGAACTTTCCAAATAAACGTGGTTAATCACAGTTCATTCATGATTTAGCAAGGGGGCAGGCAATTGCTTTTTCAATTACGTTCGATGATTTAAATAATTTAAGTGTGACAAATATGCAAAATAATAATAAATAAATGAAATAAATAAATAAATATAAATGTATAAAATCAGGATGGAGGGAAAGCCTTTGAAGGTAAGGATACAGATATTCTAGCGCTCGCTCGTCCAGTGCTTATGTTGCAAATGAAATGGTTCTAAATAACATATGATAAACTTCTGTGATTCTAAGTGTTCGAACCTTATACTGTATCACCATATTGCTTGATGGTTTGATGTTTATCTAAAAAGATAAAAGGTTAGTACTTTTGGACTACACTACAAACTAGGAAAATGTCAAAATATGAAGACATTATACTGCAATTGGACAGAACAGAACAGATAATTGTTCTAACACTGTGGCCTCACACCTCCAGAGCCTAGCGTGTGATTCCAGTCTGGGGTCTGTGTGTATGGAATTTGCATGTTCTTCTCGTACTTGGTGGTTTTCCTCAATTAACCTTCCAGATCAGATTAATTGATGTTCCCAAGTTGCTCATTATGTGTGAGTGAGTGTGTGAGTGTGTGCTTGCTTGTACCCTGTGATGGACTGGCACCCCGTCTACAGTGTACCCTGTGTCTTACAATATAACTCCTGAGATAGACTCCAGCCCCCCTGCGAGCATGTAGAGATTAACTGTTATGAATAATGAGAGAGTGAGTACGTGAGATAATTGTTCTATATTGATAAATATAGATGTGAATTGGTACAGTAGGTACATGCCATCACTGATACATTAGGTAGAGTAGGTTGAGCATAAGGCTGTTTTCACATCAGGGACCCGGGTACACTTGCCCCCAAATTCCAGACCTCAATAGCAGAGTCGTTCTCGACATTGTCCTCAAAACATCGTTAATACTAGGCATAGTGGGAAGGTCACCTCTATTTTTGGGATCTTATGATTGCTACAGTTTTCTGCACTGGAGCGAGAACATAAACAAAACTTGTGTTTCTTGTTCCTTGTGTTTTACAGTGGCTTGAAAACCAACCAGGTGCATACTGCCACCTAGTGTATTGGAGGGTGGAGATTACTCAAGGAGGAGTTTTGGAGTGACTCCTTATACAGTACATGTAAGCAAATGGTCACATACGATAACAAAAAGACATTCAGTGTTAATTCATTTATCTTTAACCACCTGGTTCATTGTAAGTCAATCAGATTACTGGTTTGCTCTGTAGCTTTTTATGGGAAATACTGCATACCTCATTTTGATAGGAATTATCAGAAAGGAGTGACAAAAACTGCATTAGAATCATAATCAAAATGAGTTTATTCTCCATATACATTTGGATGATAGCGATATTCCTACAACACAATACATTCAACACACACATTGTAGACAACATAATTCTCCCCGACAGTGTTTGACGACGGATGGTACTTCGTTAATAACCTACAGTAGTAACCCAGTGTGAGGATCTATCCAATGTTATAACTTTGGTTCTGCTTTGTTCTGCTTTGGCACCTGGGTGGTGGAATGAACTTGCTCTAGATATCCGTAACAACAGATTGCATTCACTGGCAGTTTTTAAGCAAAGACTAAAGACCTATGCGTTTCTTAGATATTTTGGATAAACATTCATAACAGTGTTTGACTGATGGTACGTGCTGTAGTTTGTAACCTAGTAACCCAGTGTAAGGATCTATCCAAAGATGAAAACTTCAAAGCACTTCTTAAGAGCATCTGCCAAATGCCTATAAATGTAAATGTTGATGTAAGAAAAGTGCAAAGCAATTCACTAAGCTCTTGATAAGAAATATTTGAGCAAACCTGAAGTTAAATTGAAAGTAGGATCATTTCCTTTTATTATTCCTTTGATCATTTGATAGACTTTACAGTAAACATGTTGAGAGAGCAGGATGAGTCTCTCTCTCTCTCTCTCTCTCTCTCCTCGTCTTTATGCTTTCGTTTTTCATTGATTGTGAAGGCCCTCGAGGGGGATGTAGTCAGTGGAGGGGGTGGAGGGGTGGAGGGGTAGGATGGGGGGATACGCTACGCCTAAAGACGCGACCAGAGCCGCACAAGCCATCTGCCACCGACTACACACCATTCATTCTCTCTCTCTCTCTCTCTCTCGCTCTCTCTCACACACACACACACACACATACATACACGCGCTCTGTTCTCGATCGGCGCTCGCACACGCGCCCTCGCCCTCGCGCGCGCACGTCCACGTGCCCAGCCCACCGGCCCCTCCCGCGCCTGGACGCGGAAGCGCGCTTGACGTGTCGCTGTAACGGTATGGGCCGCCCCGGGACCAGATGGCGCGGGTGAAGCCGGGAAGTTTCTCCGTCCCAGCGGAGCGCAGGCCACATGGGACGGCCGTGGGAACGCAAACCGCGCGCGCCTCACACGGGATCGATCATATTAAGGTCGCGTGGTGGTGGTGGCGGTGGTGGGTGGGTGGGGTGGGGTGGGGTGGGGGTGGATCCTCAATTAGGGGCTGTAATGTCGCATGATGACCTATCGATCGGACCGAGCGCGAGCAGCGGAATCCGACGCGGTGGAATACGCGTTTGGCACGCGCGACACGCAGACACCCCATAAACATGTATCACACATCAGAAGATGGGGGGGTTTGGGGGGGATATTACAGCGTTATGGGGTCATAACACAATAAAACATGTAGTGGAAACGATGACGTCATCAGCACGTGACATTATAGTACATAAACGTGTAGCACAGACCGGGCGGGGGGGGGTCATCACAGCGTTGTGGGTTAATAACACATCAAACATGCAGCGGTGACGATGACGTAATCGGATATATGACGTCATACTACATAAACCTGTAGCACAGACCACAGACCAGAAGGAGGGGTTTTATTACCGTGTTATCATCAGGGGTTTGAATTTGAGGCAGGAGCGGAGAAGTGGGCTGGGCTGGAAGAAAATGTGTTTCAAATCATGAAACTCTAAAATGGCATACAGAAACTCTGCTGCTCGTTCATCATCTCAATAAGATGAGCTAGACAGCTAACCGCCCGCGCACTAGCTCACATTCGGCCAAGGAAGGATCAATAGGTATCAACATGCTCCACTCCAACCAACTCAAACCTGTCAATCTCGATTTGTTAACTGCTAATACAATAACCGAGACTTGGCTCAAGTGGACTTTTTTAAGGCTTTTTAACTGTACATTTCCTTGCCGCTGGAGTGGTGTTTTGTCAAGGGTGCATCTTTTGTTGCCTGCATTATTTATTGTTTATCGACATCCACAACATAATTCCCACATCAGCAGGGTAAAATTATTGGCCTGTACTACACTGCAAAGTAAAAAACTAGGGAGATTTTTTGGAAGAAACTTGGTTGGAAAAAGAAATCATAAATGGCTGTGGTAGAAAAGTTGCATAATAATAAAGAAAGAAAGAAAGAAATAAAACAGTAGAAATTAAAATCAGAGCTGTTTTTCAGTGAAAGTAAGACGTTCCACAAGAGCTCTCAGGACTGCGACTAAACAGCTGTGTGTCCATAAGAAAACCACTTGTTAGTGACCTATCAAAAAAAGGCTTTGGTTTTGTAGAGAGCAAAAAGACCGGACGTTGGGGTGATGGAAAAAGGTCATGTGACCTGATGAGTCCAGATTGATTCTATTCCAGAGTGATGGGCGTGTCAGTGTCCACTGGAGACGGGGTTATGATCTGATGTTGCGTTATTGCGCAATAAAATGAAATAAAATGTCAGCTGACTACTTGAATCTACTGAACCACCAGGTTATCACATCCATCCATCCGTAGGTAGAATTATGTAACCCTGGTCTTTTTATTGTGACGTGTGTATGTCCTTCAGTACATTCATGTGGTCGGCTGACTTCGTTTTATTGCCACATAACGTTGCTGAGGGTAGACCTGATAGATATGGTAGTAGTGAAAAAAGCTCATTTTTATATTACTGATATTCATTGACCACGAACATCGCTCAAGTTCCTCTAGTTTTGTACATTATTTCTACAAATCCATGGAGGTTTACAACGTGTGAGTGACACCACAGATGCAGCAGCACCAGCAAATCACTTTTATGAGCCTTTATAATGTAAGACTAATGTAACCTGGGTTGCTCTAAGCACACGCCTGTCACACTCTCATTTCCACGCTCTCTGTAATTTAGTGTAGGACACGTGTGTGTGTGTGTGTGTGTGTGTGTGTGTGTTTGCAGGCTACCTGTGGTACAGATCGTGTTTCTTCTGAGCAGCTGCCCCTTTGGGAGGGTGGGTGGGTAAGGAGGGGAGTTTATGCGGAACAGTCCACACGCTGGCTCCTGATCCCCCCCCCCTTCCCCGGCCCACCCCGGCCTCAGTGCGAGCTCATTGTCATGCACGGTAGCCATGGACACGATGGCCACAGCTTCACTGAGCTTCTTCTAAAGGGGGCCCCTGGGGGTCCAATCATTCAATAATTACACAGACTCCCCCTCCTTTTCCCCTGTGTGTACGTGTGTGTGTGTGTGTGTGTGTGTGTGTGTGTAGTGAGATAGAGAGCGTCGCGTGAGTCTGGGTGTGCGTCTGTTTGTGGGTGTGAGCCGCGTGCCTGCGCGGATCAAAACACATCTGCTTCCGGCATGCTTCAGGGATGACTCTTACATATTGACTCTTTGATGCATTACTGCCTATTGCCTGCTCTCTGTTTACTATAGCGCGCGCCGGTCATCACAGTTACGCAGCGCTGGGGTTCGGCACTCATTCGGTGCTATGCAATATAATTAGTAGGATCGAATCGGACGAACATCCTCCTGCCTTTGCTCTTTACAAGCACATGCTTGGCACTTTATTAGGGACACCTGGTCGCTCTTGCGAGGTACACAAGGAGCACATTGGGCTCCCTTCTCCTGTCAGGCAATCTGAGAAGTCAGCGGACACGGGCTCGCCCGACCCGATCGGATGTACAGTGGAAAAAGACTCATCTTCGTCTGACGAGCTCGATCGATAAGGGTTCTTTTCAGTTCTTTAAAACAAGGATACTCATAGGGTCTCCTGTAGATATTCACTCACTCAGGCAGTCATCGTCTATACCGCTTTATCCTGTATACAGGGTCGAGGGGAGGATGGGGGGTCGGGGGGGGGGGTTATCCCAGGAGACTTAGGGCACGAGGCGGGGTACATCCATGGTCGGGGTGCCAATTCATCACAAGGGCACACGCTCTCATTCACACACACTACGGGCAATTTGGGAACGCCAATTCGAGTTTAAACTGCATGTCTTGGGGAAACCCACCAGGCACGGGGGGAAGAAGCAAACTCCATGCACACAGCGACTCGAGACGGGAATCGAACCCGGGAACCCGGAGGTGCGAGGCGACTCTGCCACCGCGCTGTGCCTAGATATTCGGGGTTGTTTGTTTTTTTGGTTAATGTCGGTTCCTTTAAAAATTCCCCCAGATGGACAAAGTGATGGAGGCTCAGCTAATTTGGCAACCTTCATTTTATTTATTTGTTTATTTATTTATTTATTTATTTTCGTAATAATGGTATTGCTAACAAATTCTCTGATCATTTGATTTAACTTATAATAACCTACACTATTACAAGAGATGCCTTTCGTTGTTTTTAAAAAAAAAAAAAAAATAGATCAAGATTATTAGGTTCTCCTTAAAACCTTATATAATGAGAAAAATGCTCTTTTCTTAGTTTCTCCAGCATGGCCGTCTAAGGAATATTTTATAAAAGTTAGAAAACTAAACCTTAATAACTGATAATGATGTTTGAGAGAAAAAGCAAAATATTTCCCCAAAACTTTGGAGAATCCTTCTCTCTCTCTCTCTCTCTCTCTCTCTCTCTCTCTCTCTCTCTCTCTTGAGAATGACTGTGTGAGCATCTGTGCTTGGGATGAACAGATGTAGGCACCTGTGTTTAGTACTCATCCCCCCCCCCCCCTTCTTTTCCTTCGTTCAACCTCTTCACTCCTCCACAGCAGGCACCACAAAGGAGGCACGGGGTGAGGGAGGGTAGTAACTAAACCCCCCAGGCCTTTCTATAACCCGTAAACTCTCTCTCTCACACACACACACACACACACACACACACACACACACACACACACACACACACACACACACACACACACACACACACACAATCCTCAATCCTCGTGGTCCGTTTGAGCTTTTGTTTCCCCCTGTGCCATCTCGTGGACTGTCCGAAACGCCAGTTTCACTTCAAACACGGTTGTGCGCACGCGCGCGCGCGTGTGTGTGTGTGAAACCTCCATTTAGCGAAATTGAGTGTTCTCAAATGTCAGGCTGAGAGAAAGTAGAGGCCGACCGCGTCGTTTTTCGGGGTGGCGTGCGTGCGATTACCGAGCCGCGGCTTCACAGCTGGAGCGTGCGTCGCCGTCTCAGATCTCACAGCCATACAGGTCGCGGTCCCACCCTGTACAAAAAAGAAAAAAAGATGAAGAAGAAGAAAAAGTCAATCCTCCCTTGAGACAAAAGGAAAAAGAGGAAAACAAGAATAACTAAAACCCGAGCCGAGGGACAAAGGCGGCAGGCGGCAGGTGTGGACTGGGTGAGGGGAAAGACGAGGCTCGTGGGAAGGCCGAGCTGTCACAATGGACGCATTTTTCCTTCCACGGCCGATCTGGGATCAGTTCTCTGTCGGCGCTGGCCCGTCTTCAGCACTATCTCCCATCTCTGAGATCTGATCTAGGGTCAGTCAGTAGAGCCGCATCCCCACACGAGCAGGCAGGTGGATGATTGATTCCTCTCCTGCGAAAAAATGGCCAGCACCATTCATGTTTTCTTTTTTTTTTTTAGAGTAGCTCCTGATAATTGCACGCTTTTAAGCTTCTCACATAAAGAACGGTCTTCTCAGGTCTCAGGTCAGGCCTGGTGCGTGTATTATTCAGGGAGAATAATCCCAAATTAGTGCTTATCTAAATTACCTTAAAGGGACGAACGGTTCGACGGGGAAGGGGCGCCTGCGCGATCGAACCCTGTTGGTGTTGATGAGTCCGTGAGACGTGTTCGTATCCTCAGTTTGTTTTGAATTTACACATCTCTTCCTCAAGTCTTATCTACGTCGATCATCAGTCTTCATGTCACACATAATCGCTGATGTGGTTTTTAAGGAATAAACCTGGAAATGTTACTATCACTCCTCAGCTTTACGCCCCGCCCCTGGTGTACCTGCGACAAAAAACAAACAAACAAACAGATAATAGTGAAATCTAAAAAAAAAAAAAGTTGGATTATTTGCGCTTTATAACAAAACTGTTTATTTGCATAATGTAATGATTTAGTTTAAAATAGCCTGACGAAGAGTCAGTCACTCATCCTCTATCCCGCTCATCCTGATCCTACCGCGGTGCGCCGGGACACAAGGCACGATACACCCTGTAGTAATAATAACCATTAATGATAACCTGTAGTGATAATAATTGATCAGGACACCCGCCATCACATGATCACCACATTAACCTTGTAGCTCCGGTGCAAAAGTGAAGAACGCTCAAAGTGGTGCTGATGCTGATCCTTCAACTAGGAAAGAACTAATAAAAGTGTCACTTCAACTCTACTAGAAAATAGTGATGGGTCGTTCATAAACGATTTGTTCTTTTTGAACGAGTCTTTAATGTGACTCAGAAGAACGAGTATCTCAATGACTCTTCTAGTCTGAGTCGCTCGTTCTTTTGTCACGCGACTCCCATAGACGCTATGCAGTGCAATAGATTCAAAATAACGAACGACTCAGACTAGAAGATATGCTGGTCATTCTGTTTATAATAATATGTCCTTAGCTGCATTGTAATATTTTCATAACCGGAACTATAGCCAAAATCTGTGTATGTAGGCGTGTTGGGGGTCTGTTTATTGAAATGTAACATTTTGGTCAAAAGAACGAAATGAACTACGTGACTCAAAAAAAGATTCGTTCATTCTGATGAACGGGATTCAAAGAACCGGGTCATTAAAATGATTCAGACTTTCCATCACTAGTAGAAAACGTGTTAAGTCAAATCAACATGGCAACAACGTGAACAATAAAGCACTTGATTACTACAGTATACATTTAGGTAAATGAACCTTCAGTACAGTATGTGCTTGTTCCATTTATAACACTGTTTGAGGAGAAGAAGTTGCAAGTCTGTGCAAAAGTCTTGAAATCCTTGAACTCATTTCATCATGTAAAATGATTTAAATGATACGGCACCAAATGTTTTACTGCGACAGGCTGTAAAAATAAAAACCGGTTGTTTATGTAACAGCCTCAGCAGCGTCCGCGTTTGCCCTCTCATCTGTTCCCACCACTCAGCATTCAGCATCATCAGCTCCTGATCGTCATCTGTCATCATCTGCACCTGGTTCTCTCTGGGTCAGGACTTCAGTTAGATGATTTTTAATGATTGCCTGATTCATAGGTTATAGGATAATGTCTTGCGTTGCAAAGAACAAAGGACCACGCTGGTGTCGTAGTTTAAGCTGATGTCAAAAACAATTAATTATTACTAGGTTTAAGAAATACAGCAATAGTTCCATCTGAACAGGAATCTGTAAATGTGAATTATCAGTGCTTTTAAAAAATATATATTTTAATGTTACAATTTAAATGAGGTATATGGCGAATTGTAAAACGTATTTATGAGTTTATATGTTAAAGCCGATTTCCAGTATTTATTAGCCACCATAAAGTTATGGCTCCACTTTGAACCTCTACCACATTTTATGTTGTTTTGTTTGTTTGTTAAAGTGTTAAAGTTTGATAAAGTGATAACAAATTCCTCTGATTCTGGTTGTCCAACATTGCTGCGTTTAAATAATGACGTTTTTTTTTTTCTTTCTGAATGTCCACTGATAGCAGGACATCACACTGTATATAGTGTATGTTGAAATGTACACAATGATAACTCGTGAGCGACTTGTGGGAAAGTAAACCACTTGGGTTGTTTTTTTCCTGCGTTCTTTCAACTTGTAAAAGTCTTTCTTGCTCACAACGTTCCTGCGAGTTTCTCCCTTAGATTCGTTTTTTTCTAACGGATGTTTCGTCCACTGTGCACCTGTTGTCTCTGTAGCTCTTTTGGAATT